>CM056198.1:131664255-132197799 GCA_029692085.1 Gymnothorax javanicus | reverse complement strand
AACCACATATTCACCTGCCGCCACAGTTCTTAACAATAGGATTAAAGGCCACTTTTTTAAAGCTTCAGGAGAAGGCCAGAGAATTCCAAGACTACAGGATCATTGCAGCTATCGTAAAAATAAGAATCTAAAGATATACTAGTACGAGCAACCTTATCTGAAAGGAAGAACGATCCCCTCTTACCCCCATTTTAAGACACACAAAATCATCAATAACATACACAATTCACCACCCGATATCTACCGTTACATTAGGATTTCAGCCTGGACTCAAGAATTTAATTTGATGGCATCAAATGTACCAGGTGCAATAAAATGGTACATAGGTCAAACAAAGAATTAAACATGAGTCAGGCTTAAACAACACCTCTATTTGATTAAAACTCCAATTAAACCCACCATATTGTATGAACATTTTAAACATTTATATATAGGGGGCCTGGAAAAGGTAGAATTGGAGTTTGAGAAGGAGGTTGAGAGAAGAGAAAAATGGATAGTAAAATTACAAAACGTTACAGCATCCATTTGGATTAAATGAAAACTAATGATACCTCCCTCCTCCTTTGACACCTTCACCCAATAAACAAAGTAATAAAGTATCAGAGGAGTTTTAAAGCTAACCCAACCCTAACCCTAACCCTAACCCTAACCCTAACCCTAACCCCAACCCTAACCCTAACCCTAACCCCAAACCCTAACCCCAACCCCAACCCCAACCCTAACCCTAACCCTAACCCCAACCCTAACCCTAACCCCAACCCTAACCCCAACCCTAACCCTAACCCTAACCCCAACCCCAACCCCAACCCCAACCCCAACCCCAACCCCAACCCCAACCCCAACCCCAACCCCAACCCCAACCCCAACCCCAACCCCAACCCCAACCCTAACCCCAACCCCAACCCCAACCCCAACCCTAACCCCAACCCCAACCCCAACCCCAACCCTAACCCCAACCCCAACCCCAACCCTAACCCCAACCCCAACCCCAACCCCAACCCTAACCCTAAACCCCCCTAACCCCAACCCCAACCCCAACCCTAACCCTAACCCCAACCCCAACCCTAACCCCCCAACCCTAACCCCTAACCCTAACCCTAACCCTAACCCCAACCCCCTAACCCTAACCCTAACCCCAACCCCAACCCCAACCCCAACCCCAACCCTAACCCCTAACCCTAACCCTAACCCCAAACCCCCCCAACCCCAACCCCAACCCCAACCCCAACCCCAACCCCAACCCCAACCCCAACCCCAACCCCAACCCCAACCCCAACCCCAACCCCAACCCCAACCCCAACCCCAACCCCAACCCCAACCCCAACCCCAACCCCAACCCCAACCCCAACCCTAACCCCAACCCCCCTAACCCCAACCCCAACCCCAACCCCAACCCCCCCAACCCTAACCCTAACCCTAACCCCAACCCTAACCCTAACCCCAACCCCAACCCCAACCCCAACCCTAACCCCAACCCCAACCCTAACCCCAACCCCAACCCCAAACCCCAACCCCAACCCCAACCCCAACCCCAACCCCAACCCCAACCCTAACCCCCTAACCCCCCTAACCCTAACCCCTAACCCTAACCCCAAACCCTAACCCTAACCCCAACCCTAACCCCAACCCCAACCCCAACCCCAACCCTAACCCTAACCCCAACCCTAACCCTAACCCCTAACCCTAACCCTAACCCTAACCCTAACCCTAACCCTAACCCTAACCCTAACCCAACTCAGCCACTTACACCTGTTCCCCCACCCCACACCCCCGGGGCCAGAGTGGAAAATGGAACCTTCTACCCCACAAGACATCCACGATCCACCAGGAAGATACAAGAATGGAGGATCAACATCACCGGGAGCAATGTGATCTTAGGGGACTCCAACCTCTCCAGGATCCCATCCCACTCCAGAGGGGACCTCCAGATTGACAGCTACCCTGGAGCAACATTCTACCATGCTGCGGGACTCCTGGAGAAGACAGGCACAGATTCCAAGATCCAGCGAGTCATCCTGTCCTTCGGAATCAACAACAAGGACCAGCACCCAAAGAAGACAGCAATCAAGCAACTACAAACAATGCTGAGAGCTGCGAAAACCACCTTCCTGGCTGCAGAACTCTGGATTCCACTCATCAATTATTCCACCCACCTGGAACCCCGCCAGAAGTCCAACCTGGAAGAAATTAATGAACACATACGCAGAAACATGCCACACATCCCGAAGCTTCCAGAGGGGACTTCCAGTACCATGCAGGACAACATCCATTGGACAGAAAGGACAGCCAGCAAGATGTTGGACCATTGGCTCCAGATTTAAACTGAAGATCCCCTAAACCCAAACACAATCAGGGAGGGGAATAAGAACATTATACTTCTGGCCAGAAACTTCACACCAACACAGGACCAACTAAGTCTTTTAGACAAAGGGTTATCATTTATACCCACCACAAACACACACAAAAAACAAAAAGAAACCCTCAAAGGAGAAACCCAGGAATTCCACAGGAAATTAAAACTGGCGGCCTTCTTCGAGGGATCAGAAAACACACAAAACACACCATTCATTCCAAAGTCCACCTGGGAACCAAGGACCAATCAAATCCCAGAGGAAATCACACAAATCATAGAAAACAACAACACCCTGATCAAGGCACTGAACCCACAGGCTTACAAGGACAAAAACAACCTCAGCAGAGGGGAGAGGCAAGCCCTACACCAACTGGCAAAAAACAAACAAATCATCTTAAAGCCAGCGGATAAGGGGAGTGCCATCGTGATCATGGACAGAGCACAATACATACATGAGGCCAACAGACAGCTAAACAACACAGCACACTACAGAAAACTAACCAGACCAATATATCCAGACACAGCCCAGGAAATACATAACATAATACAAACACTTCTAGACAACAATTATATCACCAAAAAACAGAGCTTTTATCTCAGGGGGGAGGACAATCCTAGACCTAGGATTTTCTACCTCCCCCCAAAATACACAAACCACCACAGTCCTGGACCATACCATACGAGGTCCCAGCAGGGAGACCCATTGTTTCAGATTGCAACAGTGAATCCTACAGGATCGCTGAATATATAGACTATTTCCTCACCCCACTATCCACAAAACACAACAGCTACATTAAGGACACATATGACTTTATACACAAAATAAAAAACACCAAAATAGCACAGGAAGCCATCCTGTTCACAATAGACATAGACAGTCTGTACACAAACATAAACACAGTGTCGGGACTAACAGCTGTAAAAACCTGGATGGAGAAGTACCGGACGACAATCGCCTCGGACACACCTCTCCTGCAGCTCCTGGAAATCAGCCTCACCAAGAATGATTTCTGAATTCAACAAGGACTTCTTCCTGCAGATCAGTGGCACGGCTATGGGCAAAAAATTTGCACCAGCATATGCCAACATTTACATGGCACATTGGGAGGAGACTGTTTTTGAAAAATGCCCCAAACTACCCACTAATTACTTTAGATACTTAGATGACATATGGGGAACATGGACACATAGCCTAGAAGATTTCAAAAACTTCATTCATATCCTCAACACACACCACAGATCAATCACAGTTAAATACACCACACATAAAGAACGCATAGACTTCCTGGACGCCACCACATATAAAGGACCCTCATTTACCCAGACACACACATTAGACACAAAAGTCTTCTTCAAAGATACAGATACACACGCACTTTTACACAAAAACAGTCTTCATCCAAAACACACTTTCAAAGGCCTGATTAAATCACAATTGCTAAGGTACCACAGGATTTGTACACAAACAACTGATTTTGAGGAGGCTACCCAGAGCCTCTTCAAAGCATTAAAACCCAGGGGATACACTCGATCCTTCCTCAGACAGATCCGGAAAAATTTCTTGACCACAATACCACAAGATCCGAGGAAAATAATCCCACTCATAACCACCTACTCAGCATTTAGCCAAGCAGCAAACATTAAAATTAAGCAAAATCTAAACAGATCCCTACGGAACACTCACATACTCCAGGACTATAGAATCATCTCAGCTTATAAGAGAGGCAAAAACCTCAAGGACCATCTGGTAAACAGCAAATTACCAGAAATTAACACGGTACATCCACAAGACCCAGCATTTTACAAACAAGCCACAACAATCAGAAACAACACAACAAACACAACATACCTAATCAAACAAACACTCACACTCAACACACATAACTGCATATATGTCATTAAGTGTAACCACTGCGACATAAAATATGTGGGAGAAACAGGTAACAAGATAAGGACTAGATTAGCACAACACATATATAACATTAGAAATCATAGGGAGACAGACACACACCTAGTGGCTCACTTCCTTCACCATGGACTTGAGGCACTAGAAATATCCGGCTCCAGACAAACAACAATTGGACACCGGAGGACAGACGTGGGGCAGAAAAACATTGGATCATAAAACTAAACACTTTGTTCCCAAGAGGACTCAACAAACGCACTTAAAACTTCGACACAAGAGGGACCAAATTCTTCCTATATAAAGGCTCCAGTACACTGAATGGCCTGCGCAGACTTTTCTTTCCCAAGGAGCCCTCATAAGGGGAAACTTGGGAAAGGAAGATTGTTTTCTAACCCTAACCCTAACCCTAACCCTAACCCTAACCCTAACCCTCAACAAATTTAATTAAACACACACTTTGAACTAATCTACAATCTACATCCACTGACCAAGATTGAAATAAAAAAAAAAATGAGATATTAACAGTCCCTCGGTAATGGAGATGGCGCTGCTATGTTGCGATGTCTTGGGACAGGAAAATGCTCCAACACAGGCAAAAATCCACAAAAGCTTCACAGGTCTTGAAAAAGAGTGATAGGTCTGGTCAAATGTATCCTTCCACTATTTCTCCTTGTAATGTCTCCTACTACTCCACTCTCTTGATTTTCTCTCCTTACATACTCTTTTCCAGCCCCTCTGAGGCATGCCGGGACATGCCCAAACCTAGCTTTAGATTGCTTAACAAAAAAAAATGTCAATACTGCCATCTAGTGGCTTTTTACACATTACACCTCCATTCCAAAAGGGAAAAATTTTGACTTATAATGGCAAAATTTTTCTTTTTCAATACAAAAATGGTTAAGTCGACACTTGTGTATATATATACATATAATACAATATGCTAATAAACACGTGATATATATACACATACTCAAACACGGGATAAGCAATCAGCAAGTACATTGTCAGCACCCTTTACATGCTTAATTTCCAAGTCAAACTCTTGTAAAAATCAAACTCCAATTCAACAATCTCCGATTCTTGTTTTTCATCTTACTCAAAAAACATTAACGGATTGTGGTCAGTATATACAATCATTGGCTTTTGCCCTGTACAAACATAAACCTCAAAGTGTTGTAAGGATAGAACCAGAGCCAACAGCTCCTTCTCAATTGTGGAATAGTTCTTTTGGTGGCGATTGAACTTCCTGGAGAAGTATGCCACGGGATGCTCAATGTCATCAGAGTCACTTCTCTGTAGGAGCACAGATCCACAAGCTTGCTAGCATCAACCGCTATGGAGAACGGTTTGTTGAAGTCAGGAGATTTGAGCACGGGAAGTGACACAGCAGAGACTTCAGGCGATCGAAGGCTCTTTGGCATGCTTCATCCCAAGTGAACTTCACGCCTTTCTTCAGTTGGTTGGTGAGACTGAGAGCAATCTCAGCAAAGTTCTTGCAGAACTTGCGGTAGTACCCAATCATTCCAAAGAAGCGGCGCAAAGCTTTTTGTTGTCAGGAACTGGAAAGTCCATGATGGCTTGGACTTTAGCACTTATGGGTGCCACCTTACCCTGGCCTATGATGTAGCCAAGATACGTGACAGTAGCACAACCAAAGTCACTCTTGTTCAGGTTAACAGTCAGGTTAGCCTGGGTCAAGCGCTGGAACAACGTCTCTACATCTTTCAGATGTTCTTCCCAGGAGTCACTCCATGTGATCAGGTCGTCGATGTACGCACTCGTGTGTGGCAATCCGGCAATTGTAGACTGTATCATCCTTTGAACGTGGCTGGGGCATTTTTTTCATGCCAAAGGGTAGGACTTCATACTGGTATAACCCAGATGGTGTGGCAAAAGCAGAGATGCTCTTGGCCCTCTCAGTTAAAGGCACACACCAATAACCCTTCAATAAATCAATCTTGGTCAGAAACTTTGCTTGCCCTACTCTATCGATACAATCATCAATCCTACGTGGTGGAAACACATCAGTTCTAGTTACATCATTGACTTTTTTCGCGATAATCTGTACAGAATCTAGTACTTCCATCAGGTTTTGGAACTAGAACACAGGGTGAACTCCAATCTGAGTTAGAGGGTCTGATAATATCATGTTCTAACATGTACTCAACCTCTTTCTCAGCAATCTTTCTCTTTTCAGGATTCATCCGCACGGATGCTGTTTTATTGGTTTGGCATCACCAACATCTACATCATGAGAGGCTATAGAAACTCTCTTTGGAACATCAGGAAATAGATCTTTATATTTCTTGATCAACCTCTCAAACTGATCTTTCTGTGAGGGTTCTAAGTGCTGGAGTTTTACATCAAGATTTTGCAACACTTCAGAATTTGACATTTACATGAAAGAACTTCAGCTTTAATTCTAGGTTCATCATCTTGAAACTCCCCTCATCTTCACAAGTCTCGGCCATAGGAGGATCTGAAGTGACAGCTGCAACCCTAGCATTCCTATCATGATAAGGCTTCAGCATGTTAATGTGACACAACTGTTTTGGCTTTCTCCTATCTGGAGTCTTCACAATGTAATTGAGATCATTGAGTTTTGTCAGAATTTCATAAGGACCATGAAATCTAGCCTGCAATGGATTGGACTGCAAGGGAAAAAAACACAAAGACCTTGTCTCCTGGTTTAAGCTCACGGCTTCTTGCCTTATGATCATACCAAGTTTTCATTTTTCCCTGACTTGATTTCAAGTTCTCTTTGGCTAGGTCACAAGCTGCACGCAGTCTTTCCTTGAACTTGCTAACATAGTCTAACAGACTGATATATCACGGCTCTTTCTCTTGCCATTGTTCACTCAACAATAGCAAAGGTCCTCTCACTTCATGGCCAAACACTAGCTCAAACGGACTGAATCCAGTAGACTCCTGCACTGCTTCTCTAGCTGCAAACAACAGCAAATGAACACCTCCATCCCAGTCTTTCTCATGGTCATTACAATAAGTCCTCATCATTGTCTTGAGAGTGGAATGAAACCGCTTTAAGGCACCCTGACTCTCTGGATGATAGGCACTGGAAAGAATCTGCTTCGCACCTAGTTCATACACAACCTGCTGAAACAATCCGGAAGTGAAATTGCTACCTTGATCTGACTGAATTTCCCTGGGAAGGCCAAACAACGTGAAGAACTTTATCAAAGCCTTCGAAATTGCAGTTGCCTTGATGTTGCGTGAGGGTATGGCTTCAGGAATCTGGTAGATGCACACATGATTGTCAACAAGTACTGATTTCCAGATCTAGTCTTGGGTAATGGACCAACACAATCAACAATGACCTTGGAGAAGGGCTCCCCAAATGCTGGGATAGGCTGCAATGGAGCTACAGGTGGGTCTAACTGTTGTTTTCCAACTACCTGACAAGTGTGACAGGTTTTGCAAAAGTTGGAAACATCTTTCCGAAGTCCAGGCCAGAAGAAGTGTTTCATGATCTTGTCAACAGTCTTGTTAACACCAAGATGACCTCCTAAAGGCAAACTATGAGCCATTGTTAAGATTTCATTCCTGTAGACCTTCGAACAACAATTTGCTTGACCACTGCCCAATCTGCATTGGCAGGGATATCAGGAGGGCGCCACTTCTGCATCAACACTCCATCCTTGAGATAATACCCAACTGGAACTGCGTCTATCTTCATCAGGAAGGGCTCTCTTCTTTAGTACACAAATTTCAGGATCATTGGTTTGCTCCTGAATCAACCGCTTTCTGGACAGAGACAAGTCTCCAGACACATCAGAATCACCAGACCCATCTGGCTGGCTGAATAGAGAACTGATAAAAGTGTCTGATAAGCCCTCAAACGGAGAAACCATAGTAGGCTGAACAGATTCATGAGGCGAACCACCTGAGTCATGACTATTCAATGTGCTGGACGGCACCACATCATCTTCTTCTTGAGCCTTCTTGGCCATAGCACGAGTCACTGCACAGGAAGGATACAGAGATGGGTCTTCATCGCCATCTTCAGTGCTCGGCTGTGAAGCAAGATGAACAGGGGAACTACATTGCCCCCAGCCAGGTCATTGCCTAGCAACAGAGAAACACCCTTGATAGGTAGACTTGACATAAGTCCCACCATTATCTGTCTTGTAACTAAATCTGACTTCAAGAATACAGAGCGCAGGGGTACAGATACAGTCCTCCCTTCAATACCTTGTACAAGTATGAAATCCCCAGAAGCGGTTTCATCACGTAACTCCAAGGAGTCCATCAACAAATGTGACTGAGAATCTCCGGTATCCCTTAGGATATATATGGGGACAGGAGGAGAATGCTCATTCAGAGCCACAAATCCCTCTGACACAAATGGAAGAAATTCCTCCCTCACAAAGTCAGCAGTATCAGGCTTCTTAGCCTCACAAGGAGCAGGCAATTTAGCAGATTGGTCATCTACTACAAGGGTTTCTAACCTTGTCTTCACAAAGGCATTGGGTTTGGTATCCTTTTCTTGTTCTTTCTTAGCTTTAAGGAACCAACAGTTAGTTGTAACATGACCAGATTTCTTGCAATAATTGCAAACTAGACCACTTTTGTCACTGTCAGCTTTCACACTTTGTTGAGACCTTTTACTGGATTTCTGAGCACCATCACCAGATTTGTCTTTGTCTTTGGGTGAGGAATCTTGGGTATCACCGTTACCTTTCTTATGAAATTGGGACCATCTATTGTTACTGCTAGACTGAAATTTGGACTTATGTGTGAGAACATATTTGTCTGCAAATTTGGCAGCTGATTGCAAATTCAGTGCTTGCTTCTCATTAAGGTAGGTCTTAATATCATCCTTGACATAGTTCTTGAATTCTTCAACTAACACCATCTCTTTTAGTGAGTTGAAATCATCCTTGACCTCCATAGAAGTATACCAGCGCTCAAAGCAAACCTTCTTCTCGTTAGCAAATTCTACATAAGTCTGATTGTCAGATTTCTTCAGACCTCTGAATTTCTGTCAGTAAGCCTCTGGAACCAACTCATAAGCTGTCAAAATAACCTTTTTGACAACCTCATAATCAGAGGAATCATCTGCAGACAAAGCCGTATAGGCTTGTTGAGCTTTTACCCTTGAGGACAGTTTGCAACATCAGAGGCCAGTGTTCCTTTGGCCACTGACAACTCTTAGCTACCTTCTCGAAGCACTGGAAATACTTATCAACCTCCTTCTCTGAGAATGGAGGCACCAGCTTTACCTCCTGGCTAGCCCGACATTTGTTTTCACCTTGCATTTTGATTTTTAGTAGCTCCATTTGGAGCCTTTCTTCTCTAATTTTTTCTAAATCGAAATCTCTCTGTCTCTGTCTCTCTCTTTCTGCTCTTTCCTCTTTCTCTCTCTCAAATTCTTTGTTTTTTCTTTTCCCTCCCTTTCTTTTTTCTCTTCTCTTGCTAATTTTTCTAACTCAAACTGCCTTTGTTTTTTTTTTTTTTCTTCAATTTCTAGCATTTTTAATTTAAGTTCCAATTCTACATTTGGATTTTCCACGGAAACTGTTCCAGATCTCCTGGTGCAAACACATTTTCATCAATGTAATATTCAACAATCTCTCTAGCCAGTCTTGCTTTTTACGCATGGCTGGTTTTACATCTGTCAGCTCTAACTGTCTGCATATTTCTGGCAGTTCTGTCTTTTTAAAGACTTCAAAACCTCTACGGTTGGTGATGCCAAGAAATCATCCATTGCTGTTGATCTGCCAATATATATATAGGTAAATTCAAAAACAATTTCACAATTTGAAATTTTAGATTTTCAATAAATGACTTGCACAATGATCTATCCCGGACGAGCCCCCAATTTGTTATGGCCCCAATTTGTTATGGCGTCAATTTGTTATGACAGGAAAATGCTCCAACACAGGCAAAAATCCACAATAAGCTTCACAGGTCTTGAAAAGAGTGATAGGTCTGGTCAAATGTATCCTTCCACTATTTCTCCTTGCAATGTCTCCTACTACTCCACTCTCTCGATTTTTCTCCTTATATACTCTTTTCCAGCCCCCTCTGAGGCATGCCCGGGACATGCCCAAACCTAGCTTTAGATTGCTTAACAAAAAAAATGTCAATACTGCCATCTAGTGGCTTTTTACCACATTACAACGTCATTTTATATAAGTTTTCTGAGGCTTGTTTACCGCCCCAGTTCAGCTGTTACGCATTCCATTAGAGTTTATGCAGAGCGTTGCCCATGCCTATTTGATGAACTTCGTATTGACCTTCGAAGGTCATATGTGACCTAGTGAAAATTTAATGACTTATGTAACTAAAATGATTACCGATGGAGCAGTGGTTATTACAGACATCTAGAAAGTCACATATGAACTTTCATTTGGTGACGTTCAACTTGATTGTCAGTAAACTTTGAGGGTCAAACTCGACCATGAAATTACAATAACTTGTATCACCAAAATGTTCACAGATGGAGCCAAGGTTTTTATAGAGACATTTAGAAAGTCATATACGAAGTCCATTTGCTGACCTCAATTTGACCTTCTGTGACCTACAAAGTTCACAATTTACGTATTGAATTTTCAATGACTTTTATCACCAAAACTGCTTCAGAGTTTAGGATTGTATAACAGGAGGTCTTATAAATGTATGTGAACTTTTATAGAGTGACTTTGAAATTGACCTTCAATGATTCGATGGTCAAGCTTCACATGAAATTTTCATTACTTGTATCATCACTATAAGACTGCTTGTTGCGGTAAGCTAGAGGACCCTTGGTCCAATTTCTATGTGCTATCTACAATTTTATTGGTTAAAAATTGTTGCTGAGGATATTAAATATATAAACAAATTAATATGATACTGGTTTGGATGACCTTTAATTACTGTTTGTAAACGAAGCAAGCACTGAGACTCAGGCCATTTATTTTTTCTCTTTCTGTCTTTCTCCCCTTTTTTTTCAGGACTGGTTCAGACCAACCTGCCAGAGGAGAAATTTTCAAAAAGAATCAAAGGCCTGTAGATGCATTACAGAAAAATTATTGACATCAACCAAAAGCCAACCTTTATGTTCAGTTTGCTTGTTTTACTTCAGATAGTTGATGGCAAAAAAAAAAAAACTGAAACAAAAAATAAAGATTTTCAAGAAAGTAATCACTTTGGGGTCTATTCTCCCATGCGCGTAAGTCGAAAAAAGCGCGTAGCTACGCGCTTTTTAGCCTACGCGTATTCTCCCCTCGACTTAAGTCTGTGCATTACGCGGCCCTAAGGCAGTTACGCACTTTGGGCAGAGCAAGGCCAAAATCTGGGGCATTTCTCAGGCAAATAACACTTACGCGTATTCTCCCCCTGGCTTACGCTACTTTTTCTGTTAAGCACTTTTGAGAGCTGTATTAAGGTCAAGCACCAGTATAAGGCGAAATAGAGTATTGCGTTTGATGTCGGCTATAGCCCGAATTTTAACATTTATTTTATTTTATTTAACATGGTAAAGGTTGAGACATTCAATATTCAATTGTTCATCCTTATTTCTTAACTACGTTTCTCATAACCATAATAAATTATCAAACAAAATCATCACATGATATTACGCAACAGCCTGTTCTCCATCATTCTACCATGCCCTCAAAACCTAAAACCAAAATGCCAGTCCTGCATTTGCTTGCACTCTTGCGTCGAGTGGGAAAGAGTAAGAGGAGCGCGCCAAGCTCGAAGACGACCACGCATATACCGGCCTCGTTTGGACATCCTGGGACTAACAAACACCGAGTGCATCCAGCGCTTTCGTCTGGACCGTGAGGCAATCATATATCTTTGCCGACTTCTGGATGAACAGCTAACCTGCCGCAGCAATCTTCCACAAAACATACCCATGGTCATCAAGGTCACAACTGCGCTGTTGGTCCTGGCATCTGGGTCGTTCCAGAGAGTGGCTGGTGATGTCATGCACATATCACAGGCGTCTGTGTCAAGGTGTCTGACACAGTTAGCTGATTGACGCTCCAAGTTCTTCTCCATGCACTTCCACTGCAGAAAGAGTGGATGCCACCTCCTCCTCCAGTGCAGTGAAATGCACAGAGGATGGGGGTTGCCCTCCACCTGTTGCATGTACACTTCTCCGGTGTGCAGAGAGCCTGGCTTTTGCAGGGCCCCGCAGATCTCTCCATTTATGCTTTAAATCGAGGATATTGTGCTTACATCTCCCCACTGAAGCCACATCCAGAACGATTTGCAGCTTTCTTCCTCGGATCAGCCTTCAGTGCCCCCTTGCCATACAACACCAACATCTGTGAAATTTGGTTTTCGGCTTTGGCTCGATGTCGCCATCATTGTCTTCATGTTCTATTAAGAAATGCGACTGCCCTATATGTTCGTGATAATCTAAAAAGTTGTGATATTCTCACGAGAGAGGAGATTGATTTTCTAATTGAGGATATCTGTATTAACTAACTCGTGTCTTTGTAATTTTTTTTTTTTTACCATTGATAATACTGTGTATTTTCATGTGTGAATAAAGATATTATTAAATAGGCTACTCTAGATTGAGCCCTACCCTGGCCAATACCAAAGCACTACCCATTTGTTAATCAGTTTTAGCCAATAAAGAATAGCCGACATGGGAAGAATCATTATCAGTAAATGGGTTAATTGATTATAATAAAGTATTAGGCACAAGTTCAAGTGAATGTGTCGCTCAAATCAAATGGGACATAATAGGCTACAGATATGGAATTGTGTGATTGCTGAGGCGGTTTCGGGGCGGGGGGATGACCGCGTGTGGGGTAAGAATCCTTTGTTAAAGCGTTTCCATGTCCTTTAGTTGCAAACCTGACATCCGAGTAGTTTGAGATTTCAAGTGCGCAATTTCTAAATGAGATCATATAAACTGTCTTTGTCATTTTTGTGTGACTAGAATGTTCTCTTTATTTGTCTTCTTCCCTGTCTTTCACGGAACAAACAGGCTGATGTAGGAGGGGCACATTTTCATTGATCTGATTGCGCTGGTTGAGAACCGCTAAATTCTTTATTTATTATTTCATTATCGCGGCAATTTGTTTGTTTGCATAGCTTTAATGCCATGGTGGCTAGAGTCAGAAATAAAAAAAGAGATGTCTGCAGTACTTCTTGTAATTGGCACAGCCATACATAGGCCTACTATTACAGCGGCATATCGTTGGCCTGCTGATAAAACCTCCTATCTTCTAAATGATAAACTTCGCAGGAAAATAAAAAATAAAATATAAAATAAAAAAAATAATAATAAAATAATATAAATTGATAAATATAGTTTAAAGTAAAAAATGTTTAATTTTGCATGTAAGAATAGTGGACATACAAGTTTTTGTTTCTTATCAATTTGGAGATATCTGACGTTTTATCAGCAGGCTGACGATATTCAAATTTAAAGTCTGGTTTTGCGTTTTCCATGGACTACAACTGCATTTTCATGGTTAATCAGAAAATCCTTGTTCCACGTTTTCCTGATAGCCATAATCAATGAGCTCGGTACAGAGTATGCCTCTCGTTTGGATCAGTCACACCTCTTTCATAAGGCCGTCTACATTCTGAAGTTAAAAAGCGCTGTGGGGCGTGATCGAAAGCGTGGGGAGAAATAAGCGTAACTCAAATGTCGTAACTCGAATAGCGTAAAAAAAGGACTTGCGCAAAATGGAAGAATAGACCCCTTTGTGTTTTTTTTTTGAATGGCATTACATGGTGTATTGTAGACAGAAGATGAGTCTTGCTGCAAGTGGGCTTGTTAGCAAAGGTGTTTTTTTTTTTTTTTACATATTCAAAGATATTTGAGAATCTCAGCATTGTACTTCCTTTGTGAACAGCTTTAAACCAGAAATGTTCTTATAACCTGAGTATTAGCTGGTGCTGGTTTCGTTAAGAGGAGCTGGTAATTGGTAAGAATCTTTGCTGGGCTTGATAATGAGCTTGTAACTGGTGATGTGATCTGGTATAAAGTTAACCTGGCATGATGAGCAGAATTTGGGCAGAAACTAGTTTGAAATGAGGCAGCAACGACACACTTCAATTTAGTGGCCCGCTCAGCAGGATTTTGAGATACTTGAGGTACCTGGATGTTAAGCTGGCATGATCTGAAGAAGTTTGGCAGAAACTACTTGGAAATAAAGGTGCAATAACTCACTTCAACTTAGTGGTCTGCCCTGCAGAATTAACACAGAAAATAATTGTACATTAAGCTGGCATGATCAGCAGAAATTTGGTAGAAACTACTTGGAAATAAAGCAGCGACAACTCACTTCAATTTAGTGGCCTGCTCTCCTTTCTTACCATGAAATTATTAAACAATGTTGGGGAAATTTTCAAAAAAAAAATTTAGGTAAATTTGGGGAGGGAAATTATCACCTATTCACATCTCTCTGACCATGAAATTATTGAATAATCTTGGGGAAATTAACACAAAACTTATAGGTAATTTGGGGAGAAATTTCCGCTAATTATCACCTATTTACTATGAATTTCTGGGACCTGAAAAATGAAGTGTTACCAATTCTTTCACCTCCACCTTGACAGGCAACAGGTGCAGCCCGTTAAGGTGGAGGTGATTGTAGACTGGCAGTTGCCAGTCCCAATTACCTCTGCGTTTTTACTCAGTCATGTGCGACCTGTGCTGCTCCTTGTAGTTTTGTCTTTTAATAATTAAATCTTTAGTTTTTGAACCACCCTTGGCACTTGAGCTTTCTTTTTGTTTAGGCCCATGGTCCTAGTGCCTGCCGGATTGTTTTAGGCATCCGGCGGGACACAATCCATGACACCTAACGGTAGTGATGGGCAAATTAAGCTTTTGTGAAGCATTGAACCACTTGAGCTAATTGCTTCGAAAATTGGTTCAGTACTCGAAGCTTCAGTAAGGGTGACCTCTCCTGGCCAAGTGTGAGGCTGCAGTCAAAATTAGGCTGGCTAGTCAGTGGACAGGAGGGTTAATTGCACGCACGCACGCACGCACGCACTTGCACTCACACACACACACACACACACACACAATATTATGTTGTATTTACAAATGAAGATTGATGAATGAGTGTTTTGTGTTATTGAGGAGAGTGCTGGGGAAATATGGAATAGGTTGCTATAGCCTTATGGCAACACTAATCATACATACATTTACTGTAATGCTACTTAAAATAGACTTGAGATAGACCCTACTATAGGCTAGTACTGTACTGATATTTACTGTTGTATATGTAACTTTACTTTTCTTACGTACAGCCAGCACACCTACCTTATCAGGAGCGATCAGATTGAAGTGTTCCCACATATCAGAACGACCTCTCTTCCTGGCTGGCTCCATAATGATTCACCACAACAACGCAATACAAACAACAACTCGACAGCAAAAACACACCTCCTACTACAACCCACAAATTCTGCATTCTTTACGGCTGTTATAAAGCCTTTATGGCGCTCAAATTCAAAACTGTCTCATCCTGTCACCTGTCAGTCAGTGAATCAGCTGATTGAATCACCTGACTGGTTCGAGTGCACCATTCAGGGAGCGAAGCAGTTACTGCTTCAGACGTCATATATCACGTGATTTTTTCCACTCCTAAGCAAGCTTTGAAACAGTGGTTCTATGCTACGGGTTTGAAGCACATATCGACGCTTTAGTGTCATACTGCCATCACTACCTAACGGTCAACCAAGCAGTACGACAGGTCGGTCACAGTAAGCCTAGCAGTAAGATTTGGAGCCATCAATAACCTTCTTATCAAAAGAGCAGATGTCAGTTCTGATTGAATTAAAACAGTTTGCTGAAATTATGTGCTTATGGTGGTTTGTTTTATGTATTTTCTTAAATTAGATTAATATCACTTATCTCCATGCCTACTACTTTGTAATATATAATAACACATTAAACTGTGTCTAATACTGGCCAATACGCCGCGATACGCCCCGGTAGTATGTGCCCTTATTTCACTTTGAGCACCTGCCCCCTGAGAGGTCTCTGCACGGGCCTGCTACCAAGTATCAAGATATTTTGGCTGATAATCTGGTTGCCTCTGCCAGAAGGCTGGAACATGGCTGAAGGCAGGCTTTCCAACAAGACAACAACCAAAAGCATACCCCAAGATCCCCGCAGATATGCTTCTGTGACAACAAAATCAAATTTCTGTAATGGCCATCTCAGTCACTTGACCTCAATCCAATTGAAAACCTGTGGGATGAGTTGAAGAGCACAGCTGAAAAAATGCTAACTCAAGAATGTGAAGGATCTTGAAAAGTTCCAAAATCCCCCCAAATGTGTGCCTTAACCTTGTCCAGAATCACAAGATAAGACTCTATGCTGTTACCTTTGCCAGAGATAGTTGCACAAAGTACAAAATGGCGGGTGCCAATAATTATGAAACCTTGATTTTGTTGAAATTTATTTTGTATGAAATGATTGTTTTGATTTTGGTTGTTTTCATTGAAACAATAATAAAGTATTTCACACATTCATATATTCTGTTTCTCTATAAATATGTAGTTTTTTTTTGTTTGTTTTTGTATTGTTTGTGCATTGCCAGTCAGAGGTGCCAATAATTTCAGAGCCCACTGTATGCGTGTGTGTGTTTGTGTGTGTAATATACTCTATATTGTGTACCATATATTCTGTATGTATGTACACTGCCGGGATGAAGTATTTATGCCCTTCCTGATCTCCTCAATCTCTGTATATTTGTCACAGTTAAAGGATCCCAGAATTTAGAAGGCAGATAAATGGGCAGATATCGCACTTTGCGAGCCCAAGGTATTAGGTTTTAAAGGGATCCATTAATATTTTCAGACCTTCAAACAAAACTCAATATGTGTCAAACTTTAAAGTGGTTGGGGTACAGCAGCAGAGGAACACATGGGGTTTCAGTCCTGTCAGCACAGGGCTGAAAACTGAGACTACCATGTGTAAATGCTCAGCACAACTGTACAGCAGAAAACTAGAAAAAAGCCACCTAGTCAGACCAGTCTTGATAATAATAATAGCCCAAATTCTGTTCAGAAATGTAACTTACTCATAAATGGGTCTATGCTTTACAAAGGGTAAACATATGCAAAACCTTCGCGCTATATTATTGGCAGATCAGGCCATCTAACCTACACCTTATGATTGTTTAAATTAAATTAAAGACCAAGATTTAATACCACTTTGCAGAATTTTAAATTTGGCTGATTGAAACGCACTATTTTTGTGTGTCCAAGTGAATTATTATCCTGTTACCAAAACGAGGAGAACTTCCAACACCTGGGGCCTGTCTCAAGAAGCTGGATTTCGGCTTAGTGAAGTAACTTTTGGATTAACCCAGGGTTTTCCGTATCACGAAGGTGGTTTGTTTTTTATCAGGGTACGTTGCCGTGGCAACATACGCTGAACACCTAAACTGCTCCGGAGCAGGTTAAGTTCAGGATAAGAACTCAGCAGGTATAAAAGCCCCACCTACTGACCAATAAAGTCTCTTGGAAAATGGCCTGCCCATTTGATGAGAATCAGTGGGTCTAGGTGCACAACTTGTGCGAAAGAGTGCTCAGGCGCGAAAAGAGTGTTTTCAGCGATCGCTGTAATCCTTTTGATTTGCCTGAACAATGTCTTTTCTAGAGGTACAGGTTTTCCGCAGAAGGACTACATATATCTGTCAGCTGCTGGAACCGTTCATTACTAATTCCACAATTCCATTGTGATCATCCTACAACAGAGACAGTGTGAAGAAGTAAAGCCATGTATATGTACATATACATATGCTACACGTATAAGATATAGTAAGCCTACTGACCACTTTGCAGTATGTTTTTAGGGGGAATACAGTTTTTCACCTGTCCGTCTGTCTGCAGCGGGGAAAAAAACTTTAACCTGCAATACTTTAACCTGCCGTCGGGGGCATCAGTGTTCCACGAACACAGCATGTTATACTTATTTTTTTATTTGCTCCCATGTTCTTTTTGCTCCACTGGGGTCGCATCTGAAATAATAAGGCCAAAATCACATGCCATAATGACAAATTTCATAAACACATAAATTTATGGAACACACAAATGTTACTATAGTCAGATCTATTCGTGCAGTCATGGTGGGGAAGTAATATTATAATTCCACTAATTTACGCATTGACACTGTCGGCGATTTTTTTGCCAGCACTCCTTATGGCTTTTGGCAGCTGCAACTTCGTTGCTTTTGCGGGATGATGGATTTATATTCCTCGTATCTATTTAAGATTAGGCAGTTGCTTCGGGTGCGGCAGTTTTTCCGATGCATTTCAATGCAGAGAGGCGGCAGTCCCAATTTCAAACCCTGCCCTAACCTAACCCCTGACCCTAACTCTAACCCAAACCCTAACCCTGACCCTAACCCTAACCCCTAACCATAATCCCTAATCCTTATCCCAATCCTTCAAATCGACAGCTGTACCCATAAAACTGCCGTATCTCTAGACACTGCGTTAAGATTATTGTCTGCTCCTCCATTGTGAAGTATGCGGCTCGGGAGGATTTTTCCATGTCTGCGATTGGTCGTATGCAGCAAACACCGCCCTTTTTATGTGAGCGCACACAAATCTAGATTGGAAACTCCTGGGTTCACTTAACGAGTTGATAACCGGCTTTGTGAGACTGATAATCAAGACTGCGGATGTCTGGTTAAGTGCAGCTGGGTAACTGAGGGAAACCCCGGGTATGTTAATCCAGCTTCGTGAGACAGGCCCCTGATGGTGTGAAGTGTTTCAGGGTTAATTTATTGTTAATTGCAATGGCTGCTGCTAAGCAGAAAACACTGGCTGAAAACATCCCTTAAAATGGATGATAATGGACCCGTTTTTAATCATTGTTCTTAATTAACACGTTGTCCAACAATATGAATAATCCATTGGCAGTTAAACACAAGGCTTCCTTTTAAATGTAATATTAATCAATAATCAATCAATAACCTTTATTGCAGGGAAGTCCCACTGAGACAGAGGTCTCTTTTGCAGGGGAGCCCTGATTACAATAAAACAATTACAATAGAAGGTTAAAGACAAACAGCACACATAAAATACATAAAAGTCCCAAACAACAATTTCAGATTAAAGGAATAACAAGTTTTAAACTGGAATAAAACATAATAAAAATTAATTAAAAAATATATATATATTTACACACACACACACACACACACATACACATATAAATAAACATATAAGAACATAGGACAGAGAAAAATAAATGAGCAAATCCTACCATAAACTAAAAGCAAATACATCTGGCCTCCAGAAGCAATATATCCAACACTAATTTCTTGAAAGACACAAAGGGGATAAGGCAGTCTAGCTTCAAGGTATCCTGGAAATTATTCTACATACAAGGAGCGAATGCACTAAAAGAGGTACCTCCCAAATTTGTTCTAGTCCTGGGTGCCTCTAACAAAAACCATTCTTGTGATCTGGTATGCTGACTTCTGATTTTGATGGATAAGAGCTTAGTAAGATATGAGGGAAGTTTGCCTAGCAAGGCTTTATAAATAAATAAAATACAATGTAGCTTCCTTCTAAAATGAAGGGAAAACCACCCCACAGAATTATATAAAGCACAGTGATGGGTTCGGAAACCATCGCCTGTGATGAAGCGCAATGCGCCATGATAGATTGCATCCAAGGATCTTAACGTACTAATAGAGGCATGCCCGTAAAGGACATCTCTGTAATCAAGTATGGGTAATATTGTTGACTCTACAATCCTCTTCCTATTGTCCAAAGAAAAACAGGACCTGTTTCTGTAAAGAAAAGTTTCTTGGACAGGTTGGACACATGCGTCTTAAAAGAAAAGTCAAGATCCAACCAGATACCCAGATATTTGTAAGACTGAACCTGCTCAATTTGAGCACCAGTCACTGAGAGCATGGAGTCACCTGACATAATTGCATTCTGTGCTGAAAAGATCATGAACTTTGTTTTATCAGTATTTAAAACCAGTTTAAGATCAGCTAGAGCATGCTGAATAACGTTAAAAGCAGACTGTAAATATGTGAGGGCCTGTAAGCATGTTGGAGCAGAGGAATAAAGCACTGTGTCGTCAGCATAAAATGAACCTTGCAATTCGTTTACATTACAAGCAATGTCATTTATATAAATTGTGAATAAAATTGGACCAAGAATGGAACCTTGGGGTATTAAAGTGCATTTCGTTTTCAGTGTAAGCTACGACGATGCTCTCAGCAACATGTATACATTCCTTCAGACAACAGTCTATGGTATCGATGTTGATACTACTAAAGAGAGTCCAAAGGTGAAGGAGTTGAGAGCCAAGTTTTTGAACTGGAGTTAAGAGTCAAGTTCTTACAAAATGTGTACATGCAACATTTCTCACTTTACGATGCATTTGGTGCGTAAATTCAGCACTTTTTTTTTTTTTTTTAAGCGTGGGTTATATATATTTTTTTTTTTTTTTTCTAGGTCTACAGCTTTTGTTGGCACAACCAATCAAAGCCTAATGGCAAAGAGCCTCATTCATGAATAGAAGCCAAGAGCCCAAGTTCTTAACAATGTATAGGTGTCATATTTGTAGATTCTTGCATGATGCACCTAGTGCATTAATTCAGCACCTTAAGTTATTTCATGGGTTATACCCAGGCAAAAAATTTGTTGTTGTTTGTGCCCAAGAAGGATGTTCATTGCAGTTTAAAAGTTATGCAGGTTTCAGGAAGCATTTAAATAGTTGTCATAGTACTACTGAAATAGACACAAGCAATGATGTTGACATGCAAACACCACATCAGTCAGGCTTAGGTGAACAGAGCTCACAAGAAGATGCCTCTGATATGGACCTAGATGTGACAGGTCAACATTCAATATGTCAAAAGACCAGGCAAAAGATATGTGTGTTTTGATCATCGCAAAGTTACAAGGCAGTGGTGTCGCCAACAATGTTGTGTTATCTGTTGTTGAAAGTATGGAGGAGTATGTCAATGAAGTTCACGCAAATCTTAAGGAACAAGTGTTAAGTGCAGTGCCTGCTGATAATCCCAGCCGAAGTGCAGTGGAAGAAGTCTTCTACAATACTTGCAATCCATTTAGTGATTTAAACACCAACTCTAAATGGACAAAGTATTTTAGTGAGAAATGTTGAACCACTTGAAATTCACTTAGGAGTGAGATATGATTCAAAGAGAAACAAAGTATCTGGAGTATATGAGCAGGTACCAGTAAATGACACTTTCATTTACATACCCCTGTTCAGAACATTAGAGTTCATTTTCAAGAATGAAGAAGTTTGTTGTCAAATTAATAAATCTGCGGGTGTTGGTAACACATACCAGGATTTCTGTGATGGAAAATACTATAGAAATCACCCATTGTATTCAAAATCAAAAAATGCATTGCAAATTCAAGTTTACTACGATGACATTGAAACGACAAATCCACTAGGGTCAAAACAAGGCATTCACAAGCTAGGATGTTTATATTTTACACTTCGCAATTTACCACCACGTCTAAACTCATCCCTGATGAATATCCATCTTATTTCTTTGTTTCATTCGAAGATGCAAAAAAATACGGCATTGACAACATACTTACTCCATTTATACAAGATGTAAAGGTATTGGAGCACAATGGAATAAGAGTGTCATTTGCTCAAGAACCTGTCTATGGCACCATTGCACAAATAACGGGCGACAATTTGGGTCAGAACTCAATTCTGGGTTATGTTGAGTCTTTCTCTGCCAGCTACTACTGCAGAAGGTGTCTTATTGATAAAGTATCTGCTCAAACAGTGTTTAGTGAAAGTGATCCGCGTGTGATATTGCGCACCAAATTAACTAATGTGGGCCATTACAGTTATCTTGTTGAGGCGTAGCACAGTATGAGAAAGTTATTATTTGAATATTTGAATCAGAACTTTATTCCTAATGAAAGCACACTCCAACGTGTATATGCATTCAACTATGGCTTCATGGATAAAAAATATCGTCCAACATGCATAAACATGTTTTGCACTGGCAGTGGTATTGGACTTAATGCCAGTCAGACATTATGCCTCATTCGAAACCTCCCACTAATATTTGGAGATCTTGTCCCAGAAGGTGACACACACTGGCATTTGTTGTTACTGTTGTTGCATATTGTGAACATAGTATTTTCCCCATGTATCACAGAGGGAATGACTGTATATTTAAAACATCTTATTGAAGAGCACCACCGGTTATTTACAGTTTTGTATCCTCAAAATAATTTGATCCCAAAACATCATTTCATGATTCATTATCCTGAATGTGTACGCCTAGTTGGTCCTTTAGTACATGTTTGGACATTGAGGTATGAAGCAAAACACAAATTCTTTAAGTCCTGCATAAAAAACTTCAAGAACATAACCAAGACCCTTGCAAAGAAACATCAAATAGCTGTTGCCTATCATTGGGAATCCTTGTCTGTCAAAGGTATTGTGTTATGATTCTGCCATGTCTGTCTTGTTCTGCCATGTTTATTATGTTCCTGCCTTGCTTGTTATGTTTTCCTTATGCCCTGCTATGTTTATGATTATGTCTATTAGGTTTTTGCCATGTTCTGTTTAGTTTTTGTTTCCTTGCCATGTTTTTCATTTTTGCCATTCCCATTCCACTTTTCTGTTATAATCCGGTCCATGTTTTGCCATGCCCTTCTTTGCACTTTGTCTCCCCTGTCTGGTCTTTTTGTAAGCTACAGCTTCTCCCCAGTCCCTGCGTGTCACATGTTTAGGTGAGTTCATGGTTTCTGGGTTTTCAAACATTCCTTCCAATCTCGTTTGCTTCCTTCGCCTCTCTTTTCTATATTACTAACCAATACTAACAGTTTGTTGTTTTTTGTTAAAGTTACTAACCCAGACTAACATTGTATATAATACTAACTGACTAACGAGCACTAGGGATTGTATAGCTGCTCTTACTAATTGATTAACAAGCTCTCAGCACTCGCCCTATTCTAGTCTCCGCCTCTTGCCTTCACTTAGTCTTTGCTGCAATTCAGCGGATCCTCCGCACCTGCTCCACTCTGTCCTACTTCTCATTATCTGTGCACGTTAGAACTCCCTAACCGGAGCTGTATGTTTTGTCATAGAATGTCTCGTGTTCCCTGTCTGCGTTTTGGCTTTTTGCCAATTCTATGTGATTAGGTTCTTCCTCATGTTTTGCTCCCCACGTAATTAGTTTTATCCAGTTCACCTTTTTTCCTAATCATAGTATGTGACTTCCCTTCTGTGTATTTAAACAGTCTTCTCACAGCAGTTCCCCGTCAGAACGTTCTCCTTTTGCCACGCTTTTTTCGCCTTGTCTTCATTGTGATTACCTTTCTGACTGGACCGTCCTTGTTTTACGATTTTTGCCTATTCCCTGTACTTTGCCACATTCTCTGTGTATCGAACCTCTTGTCTGACTACGATTTTTGTTATTGGTGCCCTGTTTACGGTTCTGGATTTCGCCCTTTGGATTCTGATTTTTTTGGATTGTGGACATTGTACCGTTGCCTGCTCTGTTGGGGGTTTCCCCCCTTCAGAAATAAAAGCCTCCATTTTTGTATTCACTGGTTCTCGCTTCTGGTTCCTGAGCGTATCCTCACATATTGAGTCTGGGCCTGTCAAATTGAAAAAACTGACTGATGTTGAAAATGGTGATTTGGTTTCAGAGCATTTTCAAATAGATTTGTCAACTGAAATAAGTGTCACAAATTGGGTTAAACAGAATGGTATTGAATTTCACTCAGATCTTGTTTGCACCGATTTTGTTGACGAGATGCCAGTGTTCAATAAGATTGTTTGCATCTTTCTGAGAAATTAAATTTATTTTTTGGTCTCTGAAATGGGGACTACATTTGTAGAGCATTTTCATGCTTTTCATGTTGAGAGTACGGATAATTTTTCAGTTGTTAGACCTCATGACTTGAGACTTCAAGCCCTTTGATGTCCAGACGTCTTATGGTTCAGACTCATTTTTCTATGTTGTACCAGATGGCTGCATTGTATAGGGTTAGTTGTTGCAAGCTACCTCATGTTATGGTAGCATTGTAAAAGGTCATTGTATAGGGTTTTAAGTACCCTGCACCTTGTCAAATGCAATGCGAGCCCCTTTTTGAAGGAAAAATTAAATGTATTTTTCATTGCAGTGCGTTTTGGAGTGATTATTGCACATGGGTGGTGGAGGGTAAGATTAAAACCAACAGATTATACATTTATAACTCTAATGTTTATTTTAGTGGACAAAGTACCCTGTATTAGTAGTGTAGCATACACTGGTTGAGTGTACATTTTACACCTTTGTGTTACCTGTTGCACCAGTGCAGAGTTGATTAGTTACTTTATTAGTGTCTCTAGTGAGTGAACTTTAAACACTGATTAAGTGTTCTTTTCACCCGTTGTGGTGGCAATATTCTACACTATAAGAGTTAGTTGGTTAACACTGTCATAGTGTAATTGATTTTAACTCATCCACTGTGGTGTCAACAATTTTACACTCTCAGAGTTTGGTAACACCGTCAAAGTGTTAATGTTAACTCTTTTGAAAGTGTTAAATTAACACTAAACTAGTGGTTCCCATATAAACACTGGGTAAGTGTTAATTTTAACTGTGAGGGTGTTAAATTTGCATTTCCAAATTTGCTGTGTAGCAACAGAGAAACACCCTTGATAGGTAGACTTGACATAAGTCCCACCTTTACCTGTCCTGTAACTAAATCTGACTTCAAGAATACAGAGCGCAGGGGTACAGATACAGTCCTCCTTCAATACCTTGTACAAGTATGAAATCCCCAGAAGCGGTCTCATCACGTAACTCCAAGGAGTCCATCAACAAAAGTGACCGAGAAGCTCCGGTATCCCTTAGGATATATATGGGTACAGGAGGAGAATGCTCATTCAGAGCCACAAATCCCTCTGACACAAATGGAAGAAATTCCTCCCTCACAAAGTCAGCAGTATCAGGCTTCTTAGCCTCACAAGAAGCAGGCAATTTAGCAGATCGGCCATCTACTACAAGGGTTTCTAACCTTGTTTTCACAAAGGCATTTGGTTTGGTATCTTTTTCTTTTTCTTTCTTAGCTTTAAGGAACCAACAGTTAGTTGTGACATGACCATATTTCTTGCAATAATTGCAAACTAGACCACTTTTGTCACTGTCAGCTTTCACACTTTGATCAGACCCTTGACTGGATTTCTGAGCACCATCACCAGATTTGTCTTTGTCTTTGGGTGAGGAATCTGGGGTATCACTGTTACCTTTCTTCTGAAATTGGGACCATCTATTGTTACTGCTGGACTGAAATTTGGACTTATGTGTGAGAACATATTCGTCTGCAAATTTGGCAGCTGATTGCAAATTCAGTGCTTGCTTCTCAGTTGAAATCATCCTTGACCTCCACAGAAGTACACCAGCGCTCAAAGCAAACCTTCTTCTCGTTAGCAAATTCCACATAAGTCAGATTGTCAGATTTCTTCAGACCTCTGAATTTCTGTCAGTAAGCCTCTGGAACCAACTCATAAGCTGTCAAAATAACATTTTTGACAACCTCATAATCAGAGGAATCATCTGCAGACAAAGCCGAATAGGCTTGTTGAGCTTACCCTTGAGGACAGTTTGCAACATCAGAGGCCAGTGTTCCTTTAGCCACTGACAACTCTTAGCTACCTTGTCGAAGCACTGGAAATACTTATCAACCTCCTTTTCCAAGAATGGAGGCACCAGCTTTACCTCCTGGCTAGCATGAAATTTGTTTTCAGCTTCCATTTTGATTTTTAGTTGCTCCATTTGGAGCCTTTCTTCTCCGTCTAACTTCTGTAAATCGAAATCTCTCTGTCTCTGTCTCTCTCTTTCTGCTCTTTCCTCTTTCTCTCTCTCAAATTCTTTGTTTTTCTTTTTCCTCCCTTTCTCTCTTTCTCTCAAACTCTCATTTTTCTTTTTCCTCCCTTTCTTTTTTCTCTTCTCTTGCTAATTTTTCTAACTCAAACTGCCTTTCTTTCTCTCTTTCTGCTCTCTCGAATGCTCTTTCTTCTCTTTCAATCTCTAGCATTTTTAATTTAAGTTCCATTTCTACATTTGGATTTTCCACTGGAAACTGTTCCAGATCTCCTGGTGCAAACACATTTTCATCAATGAAATATTCAACAATCCCTCTAGCCAGTCTTGCTTTTCGCATGGCTGGTTTTAAATCTGTCAGCTCTAACTGTCTGCATATTTCTAGCAGTTCTGTCTTTTTAAAAGACTTCAAAACCTCTACGGTTGGTGTTGCCAAGGAATCATCCATTGCTGCTGATCTGTCAATATATATCTAGGAAAATTCAAAAAACAATTTCACAATTTGAAATTTTAGATTTTCAATAAATGACTCACACAATGATCTATCCCGACGAGCCCCAATTTGTTATGGCCCCAATTTGTTATGGCGTCAATTTGTTATGGCCCCAATTTGTTATGGCGTAGCGGACAGCAAGGGCTGACAGACAAAATTTTAAAAACTTTGACAGATTTAATTAAACACTTTGAACTAATCTACAATCTACGCTACTGACCAAGATTGAAATAAAAAAAAAAGAGATATTTACAGTCCCTTGGTAATTGAGATGAGGCTGCTATGTTGCGATGTCCTGGGACAGGAAAATGCTCCAACACAGGCAAAAATCCACAAAAAGCTTCACAGGTCTTGAAAAGAGTGACAGGTCTGGTCAAATGTATCCTTCCACAATTTCTCCTTGCAATTTCTCCTACTACCTTTCACTCTCTCAATTTTTCTCCTTATATACCCTTTTCTAGCCCCCTCCCACCTTCCAGACTTTTCTCCAATTCTCTGGGACATTCCCCTCTGAGGCATGCCCAAGACATGCCCCAAAACCTAGTTCTAGACTGGGCTTAACAAAAAAAATGTCAATACTGCCATCTAGTGGCTTTTTTTTCCCACATTACAATGACCACAGCTATTCGTAGGAGTTTGAGGGAAAAGAGGAATCTTTATAAGATGTACATAAAGGATAACAATGAGAATACTAAGGGGCCATTCTCAGTCACGTGTGTGACCAAAAATGTAACAAATAGTAGAAAAAATCTCCTTCAATTACAAAAGCATTGGAGGTTCATGATTGTGGACCTTGTATAAGAGTACTACTTATCCAAGTCTATCAAGTAAAAATGTTATTTGTTACATTAACTTTAACTACTTAAGGTCAGAGGTCAAATACGACTGGTCACATGTGTGACTTCACACGGAAACAGGTTTTTCATAACTCTATTTGACTTCAAAAACTCTGTGAAGTTGAAAAATCTAGAATTTTCATAGTTTTGGGGTATGGAGAATAGCAAGGAATAAATTTGATACCTTTCATTAATTTTCAAAGTATTTCTTTATTTGATGACATCTGGTCATGTGTGTGACATTTTGGTTCACTTCTCAAAGAATGGCCCTAAGGCTGAATACTGTAAAATGCGGGCTGTGGTCAAAAAAGAGCTGAGGAATGCTAGAAGACTGTATGAAAGACAAATTGCAGAGGGGGCAAAAACTAACCCTAAGCGCTTCTTTCAGTACTGTAGCAGAAAAAGGAAAGTCAAAGAGCAGGTTAAGTGCATAAAGAATAAAAATGGACCGCTGCTATATGATAACAAGGATATTGCGGATACCTTAAACAGTTACTTTGTTGAGAATTTTACCTCAGAGTGGGTCTTTATTTGGCCAGAGGGCATGTCAAATGCTCAAGATTATTTAGCAGAAATTGAGGTTAGGGATAACGAAGTATTAGACAAGTTGCATAAACTAAAGGCGGATAAGGCGGCGGGTCCTGATGGCTTATATCCTAGAATGCTCAGGGAAGTTAGTGAGATCATTAGAAACTGGAGAAATACCAAACGATTGGAAACAGGGCAATATAATGCCAATATATAAGAAAGGGGACTGAGCCAGGAAATTACAGGCCAGTCAGTTTAACTTGCATTGTGAGGGTGCGTTCTGGAACCACACTTGAGTACCAGGAAGTGCAGCAAAATTGGTTTTATTGAATTTAGGGGTAAAAACCCCGGCAGGATTGAAGGCAACAGTACAAAGTCCAGAATCCAAAAACACAATCCAGATGGCCAGAAACGGTTCGTTATCAGGGCAGCAATCACAAATCTCGAAGTCAGGCAAAGCAGGTTCGGTACACAGGCAAGGTATTGTGGTACAAAGTCCAGAATCCAAAAACACAATCCAGTGAGACAGAAACGGTTCGTTACTAGGGCAGCAATCACAAATCTCGAAGTCAGGCAAAGCAGGTTCGGTACACAGGCAAAGTATAATCATAGGCAGAGGCAGAATCAAAATCCGGGACGTTCTAGTCAGAAGTGTAACGCTATGAATACAGGGCATGAACAGAGTAGCACGAGCAGACAAGAGAAAACGTTCTGACAAGAGCTGGCTGTGATCGGACTGCTTAAATACACGTACGGGAAGTCATGTGCTATAATAGGGAACAGGTGAGCTGGATCAGACTAATTAACAAGGGAATGAACAAGAGGAAGTTCCTAACCACATGAAATTGGCAAAAGCCAAAACGCAGACAGGGATTACACAGACAGCCTATGAAAAACAAACGGCTCTGGTTAGGGAGTTCTAAAGTGCACAGAGAGTGAGAGGCAGAACAGTGTTTAACAAGGTGTGGAGAATCCGCCGAAATGCAGCAAAGTAAAGTGAGTGAAGGCAAGGGGCGGAGATAAGAGCAGAGCAAGTGCTGAGAGCTCGTTAGTTAATTAGTAATGTGCAGCTATACAATCCCTAGTGCTCGTTAGTAAGTTAGTACTATAAACAATGTTAGTTAATGTTAGTAATTTATCCTAAATAATAAACTGTTAGTATTTATTAGTAAAGACAGAACAGCAAGACGAAGGAAGCAAACGAGATTGGAAGGAATAATTGGAAACCCAGAAACCATGAAATCACCTGAAAAACGTGGCACGCAAAAACTGGGGAATAAAACTGTCTAACACATATGAACAGACAGGGGAGACAATGTGCAATGCATAGCATGGAGAGAAACATAAACCAGAATGATATCTAAACAGAGAATATGAGTAATGGCAGGGAAAAAGACATGGCAAGGCAAGACAGACGAAATACAAAACGTGGCATGGACTAAATCAAAACATGGCTTGGTAAAAGCAGAGTCATAACAAAAACATGGCCTGGCAACAGCAGAATCATAACATGCATTGCGTGCAAAATACTGGAATTTATCATAAAAGATGAGCTGGACTTATTTCTTGAACGTAACAATATCTTGAGGGATAGCCAACATGGTTTCCGTAAGGGAAGGTCATGCCTGACAAACCTGGAATTTTTTGAAGAGGCCACCAAGACTTATGACCAGAGCGGGACTTATGACATCATATACTTGGATTTTCAGAAAGCATTTGATACAGTACCACATAAGAGGCTAATTTTTAAAATGAGCTCCATTGGAGTTACAGGAGGTATTCTGAAGTAGATTCAAAACTGGTTACAGAACAGAACACAAAGAGTGGTAGTCAGTGGTATCACATCTGAGCTAGGTATGGTGGGGAGTGGCGTCCCCCAGGGATCGGTGTTGGGACCCCTGCTGTTCCTCATCTACATTAATTACCTTGATAAGAATATTGAGAGCAGATTAGCCTTGACGTTCTTATTTTCCGACAGAAAAGGTTTTATCCTACCTTTGACATGTTTCGACAGAATACTCCCGTCTTCTTCAGAAGAGTCACTGATGTTACGAGTGATGTGTCTTATCAGCTGATGTTAGCGGGCGTGGCCGCCCTGTCAGATTTGACAGGGCGGCCACGCCTCCCACTCCTCCAAGATGGCACTCAGGTGTGGGAAAAAAATGTATGCCCCCTCGTCCTGGTTCATAGTCCTGTGGGCGCTTCCTGATTTCAATTGCCTCCATGATCCAGCGTTCATGTCGGTTGTTCTGAGTGCGGATAATTTTGGCCTTGTCCCAGTCCATAATGTGATTTTCCCTCTTGCAATGGTCTGTGATTGCTGATTTAAGGTTTACCTGTAGTGCTTGTTCTTTAACTGAGCGTGTCTGTCTTCCTGTTGTCTCTTTCTCGCATTCTTTTTGGTTTCTTTTTTTACGTGTGTGAAAAGGTCTACCTGTTTCCCCAATGTATGTTTTATGGCAAGACCGGCAAGGGATTTCATATATGACGTCGCATTTGTTACAGTTGTCAATTTGGTCTTTCGGGTGTACCAGTAGTTGTCGTAATTTTATGTATGGTTTTTACGGGGTGTTGATGTGGAATTTTCTCATGGCCCGTTGAATCCGCTCTGTGACGCCTCTTATGTATGGTAACGTGACGACTCCTTTGGTTTCGGTTTCACTTTTTCGTTTCTTTCTGAATTTGCCGGTATTTTGCTTCTGCTGTACCTGTAGTTTTCCTGTGTTTATGGCCCATAGTGGGTACTGGCATTTCTTTAGTCGCGTTAGTTATATGTTCTTCTTCCTTTTTCTTGTCTGTGTCTTCTGTGATGATAGGCTAATGATAGGCTAATTAGTTACTACAGACAGTATGAACCTTTTTGGACTATGAAAGCAGATTAGTTAAATTTGCAGATGATACTAAATTGGGAGGTTTGGCGAATAGTTTAGAGTCCACTAAAGAGATTCAGGATGATTTGGATAGAATCCAGAATTGGGCAGAAATGTGGCAAATGAAAGTTAATGTAGCGAAATGTAAAGTTGTACATGTAGGTAATAAAAAAATTAGACGGGATTACTTCATGGGAGGTTTAAAACTGGAATGTGCACCAGACGAGAAAGATCTGGAAGTGATTGTTGACCAAACCCTCACAGGCTCTAGCCATTGTGCCGTAGCAGTTAAAAAAGTTAATCGGATGCTGGGATACATTGCCAAAAGTATTGAGTACAAATCCAAGGAGGTGATGCTTCTTTTGTACAATACATTCGTCAGACACATCTGGAGTATTGTGTACAGTTCTGGGGACCATACTTTAAGAAAGATATAGAGGCTCAAGAGAAAGTTCAGAGAAGAGCCACTAAGCTAATTCAGGGTATAAAAGATGAAAGCTATGAGAAGAGGTTGAAGATCCTTAATCTTTTTAGTCTTAGGAAAAGGAGACTAAGGGGTGATCTGATTGAGGTCTTTAAATATGTTAAAGGGAGTAACAAAGTGAATTACGTAGGATTCCTTCAACCAAGTGTTGTTAGTAGAACTCGGGGTCACAAATGGAAGTTGACTAAAGGTAAATTTAGCACTGATATTCGGAAATATTTCTTCACCCAAAGAGTAATTTCGATGTGGAATAGCTTGCCTGACCATATTGTTGAGGCAGAGACCTTGGGAGTTTTCAAGAGCAGGCTTGACTTAAAAGCTAGATACCATTGAGTCATTGAGTATCTGAAGTGATATATTCACAATAGTATAAAAAACTGGCGAGCCTAGTTGGGCTGAACGGCCTGTTCTCGCCATTCATGTTATAATATGTTCGTGGGTCACAAAGTTTCCACGAATGGCATTGAGCCGGACCCGAACAAGGTAAAGGCAATCCAACAGCTGCTGCAGCCTACAGGCGCGGAAGATGTGCGCCGTCTCATGGGCATGGCTAACTACCTGGCAAAGTTTATGCCCCAGCTGGTCACAATAACCTTCTTTATACAGTATCTTCATTGTACAGTTTTGGCTTATGGGCCAAATGGCAGTGCAGAGTACCTGGCCTTCTTGGAGTCCGTGGGAGGGGTACTGGAAAGTGCTCCGACTGGAGACTCCATCGTTTTGCTGGGGGACTTCAACGCCTACGTGGGCAGCGACAGTGTTACCTGGAGGGGCGTGATTGGGAGGAACGGCCTCTCCGATCTGAACCCGAGTGGTGTTCTGTTATTGGACTTCTGTGCTAGTCACAGTTTGTCCATAACGAACACCATGTTCAAACTGTTCGGGCGTCCATCAGTGCCGCGTAGCACCGAGGACACCCGAGGCTGGAAGGTCAATGATCGACTTTGTGGTCGTGTCATCTGACCTTCGACCGTATGTCTTGGACACTCAGGTGAAGAGAGGGGCTGAGCTGTCCACTGATCACCACCTGGTGGTGAGTTGGATCCACTGGCAGAGGAGGAAGCTGGACAGACTTGGCAGGCCCAAACGTGTTATGAGGGTCTGTTGGGAACATCTGGTGGAACCCTCTGTCAGAGGGGTTTCTACTCTAACCTCCGGGAGAGCTTTGACCAGATCACAAGGGGAGGCTGGAGACATTGAGTCTGAATGGACCATGTTCTCCACCTCCATTGTTGACGTGACCGTTCGGAGCTGTGGCCGTGGGTTTCCGGCACATGTCGCGGTGGCAATCCCGAAACTGGTGGTGGACACGGAAGTAAGGGATGCCGTCAAGCTGAAGAAGGAGTCCTGTCGAGCTTGGTTAGCTCATGGGACTCCTGAGACAGCTCTGAAATACCGCAGGCTAAGCTTGCTGCGGCCCGGGCGGTGGCGGAAGCAAAAACTTGGGTATGGGAAAAGTTTGGGGGAGGCCATGGAGGAGGATTATCGGTCGGCCCCAAAAGAGATTCTGGCAAACCGTCCGGCACCTCAGAAGGTGGAAGCAGTGCCCTGCCAACACTGTTTACAGTGGAGGTGAGGAGCTGTTGACTTCGACTGGGGATATTGTTGGCCGGTGGAAGAAATGCTTGATGATCTCCTCAATCCCCTGACCGCCTTCCGTAGAGGAAGCAGAGGCTGGGGACCCAGAGGCTGATTCATCCATCACTCGGGCTGAAGTCACTGAGGTAGTTCTGAAGCTCCTTAGTGGCAAGGCACCGGGGGTGGATGAGATCCACCCTGAGTACCTCAAGTCCCTTGATTTTGTAGGGCTGTCTTGGTTGACACGCCTCTGCAACATCGCATGGCAGTTGGGGACAGTGCCTCTGCACTGGCAGACCGGGGTGGTGGTCCCTCTATTTAAGAAGGGGGATCGGAGGTGTGCTCCAACTACAGGGGATCACACTCCTCAGCCTCCCTGGTAAAGTCTATTCCAGGGTGCTGGAGAGGAGGAATTCGGCCGATAGTCGAACCTCGGTTCAGGAGGAACAATGCGGTTTTAGGTCCTGGTCGTGGAACACTGGACCAGCTCTATACCCTCCACAGGGTGCTTGAGGGTTCATGGGAGTTTGCCCAACCAGTTCACATGTGTTTTGTGGACTTGGAGAAGGCATTCGATCGTGTCCCTTGTGGCATTCTGTCAGAGGTGCTTCGAGTATGGAGTCCGGGGCCCTCTACTAAGGGCCGTGCAGTCTCTGTATGACTGGAGCAGGAGCTTGGTCTCGCATTGCCGGGAGTAAGTCAGACCTGTTCCCGATGCATGTTGCACTCCGGCAGGGCTTCCCTTTGTCACCGGTTCTGTTCATTATTTTTTATCGACAGAATTTCTAGGTGCAGCCAGGGACTGGAGGGAGTCCGTTTTGGGGACCACAGGATCTCATCTCTGCTTTTCGCGGATGGTGTTGTCCTGTTGGCTCTTCGAACCAGGACCTTCAGCATGTACTGGGGTGGTTTGCAGCTGAGTCTCGAAGCGGCTGGGATGAGAATCAGCACCTCCAAGTTCGAGGTTATGGTTCTTGACCGGAAAAAGGTGGATAGCCCCCTCCGGGTTGGAGGAGAGCTCCTGCCTCAAGTGGAGGAGTTTAAGTATCTTGGGGTCTTGTTCACGAGTGAGGGAAGGATGGAGCATGAGATTGACAGGCGGATCGGTGCAGTGGCAGCAGTAATGCGGTCATTGTACCCGATCTGTTGTGGTGAAGAAGGAGCTGAGCTAAAAGGCGAAGCTCTCAATTTACCAGTCAATCTCGTTCATACCCTCACCTATGGTCATGAACTTTGGGTCATGACCGAAAGAACGAGATCTCGGATACAAGCGGCTGAAATGGGTTTCCTCCGCAGGGGTGGCGGGGTGCTCCTTTAGAGATAGGGTGAGGAGCTCTGTCACCCGGGAGGAGCTCAGAGTAGAGCCGCTGCTCCTCCACGTCGAGAGGAGCCAGCTGAGGTGGCTGGGGCATCTATATCGGAAGCCCCTGTCCTCCTTCCTGGGAAGGTGTTCGGGCATGCCGCACTGGGAGGAGGCCCTGGGGAAGACCCAGGACACGCTGGAGGGACTATATCACTCGGCTGGCCTCGAACGCCTCGGGATACCCCCCAGAAGAACTGGAGGAAGTGTCCAGGAGAGGGAAGTCTGGGCATCCTTGCTTAGACTGCTGCCCCCTATGACCCAGCCCCGGATAAGCGGAAGAAGATGGATGGATGGATGGACTGGCCAGGGCCAGTAATTGTTTTAAAGTGATGTTCTGTGCCTCCCCAATCTTGAGTTGCTGGCTATGCCAGCATTGTAACGTACCAAGACACACTGAACAAAAATAAAAACGCAACACGTCTTATTGTGAGAAATATGACTATGTTCAAAAACTCACTGTACTTTCATTGAGTGTTGACAGTTTGTATGAACATATTGGAATACACCACGATCAAAGATTGAAACAGACAAACAATGCCAATGGCTCGCTCCCTGAAGGCTCGAGTCATCTATGACATTTTGAACAATGGCAGAACTGGGACTTTTGAGGTGGCCTTTTATTGACCAGAGTGCAGGATATGCCTGGGCTGACCATACCTGATTTCAGTAGCTCTGGATCAGATCGGACCACACCTGTTTGACAGGCTGATTTTGACAAAGGGCATGAACTTGACAATGACATGAAGAAGGTGACTGAAATGTATGAGGAGCTGTACAAGACATAATTCATTCTTGCCCTCACAAACACATACATTCTCCTTCCACACACATACATTCTTCTTCTCACACACACATACATTCTCCTTCCACACACATACATTCTCCTTCTCACACACATACATTCTCCTTCCACACACATACATTCTTCTTCTCACACACACATACATTCTCCTTCCACACACATACATTCTCCTTCTCACACACATACATTCTCCTTCCACATACATACATTCTCCTTCTCACAAATATACATTTTCCTTCTCACACACATACATTCTCCTCACACACACATACATTCTCCTTCTCACACACATACATTCTCCTTCCACATACATACATTCTCCTCACACACACATATATTCTCCTTCTCACAGACATACATTCTCCTCACACACACATACACTCTCCTTCTCACACACATACATTCTCCTTCTCAAATACACACATACATTCTCCTTTCACGCACATATATTTTCACTCTCGCACGCACATACATTCTCCTTCTCACACACACATACATTCTCCTTTCACTCACATATATTTTCACTCTTGCACACAGACATTCTCCTTCTGACACACACATACATTCTCCTTTCACGCACATATATTTTCACTCTCGCACACACATACATTCTCCTTCTCACACATACATTCTCCTTCTGACACACAAACATTCTCCTCACACCCACATACATTCTCCTTCTCACACACATACATTCTCCTCACACACACATACAGCACCCTCAATAATTATTGGCACCCCTGGTTAAGATGTGTTAAAAAGCCTTAAAATAAATTCAATTTTTTATTGCAGAAGCATACTCTCACACTGAAAATTGAAAAAATGTAACCTTCAACTCAAGGAATTTTTAAAAAAAAAAAAAAAATCCTGACTAAGAAATAATTATTTTTCATAAAATCACCTGTTCCACAATTATTGGCACCCCTAACAATTCCTAGGAAATAAATGTAATTGAAGTATTTCTGTCATTTCTACAGTAGTTTACAAAGTTGATCAGAGTATCTAGGAACATTTAATTAGTAATTCATCACTTCCTGTTTCCCTGGGGTATAAATATGACGTGACACAGAGGCCATTTCTCTTATCCACTCTTCAACATGGGAAAGACAAAGGAACACACCATTCAAGTCAGGCAGATGTGTGTCGACCTTCACAGAATCCAGCAATGGCTACAAGAAAATAGCCACTCGCCTGCACCTGCCCATATCTACTGTCAGAGGAATCATTAAGAAGTTTAAAACAACTGGAACAGTGGTAAACAAGCCTGGACGAGGTTGCAAGGTTATTTTGCCACCACGCACAGTGAGGAGGATGGTAAGAGAAATAAAAAAGTTCTCCAAAGCTCAATGTTAAAGAATTGCAACAAATGGTAGCATCTTGGGGTCACAAAGTCTCCAAAACAACCATCAGGCGCTATCTACATGCCAACAAGCTGTTTGGGAGGCATGCACGGAAAAAACCTTTTCTCCTCACAATCATAAACATAAGCGTCTGGAGTTAAGCTAAGCGGTACTGGGACTTCAACTGGGACTGTGTGCTTTGGTCAGATGAGACCAAGATAGAGCTTTTGGCAACAAACACTCTAAGTGGGTCTGGCGGAACACAAAAGATGAGTATGCAGAAAAGCACCTCATGCCCACTGTGAAGTATGGGGGAAGATCGGTGATGCTGTTGGCCTGTTTCTCTTCCAGAGGCCCTGGGAACCTTGTTAGGGTGCATGGCATCATGAAGCTTTGAAATACCAGGACATTTTAAATCAAAATCTGGTGGCCTCTGCCAAAAAGCTGAAGATGGGTCGTCACTGGGTCTTTCAGCAAGATAATGACCCTGAACATGTGGCCAAATCTACACAGAAATGGTTCACCAGACACAGAATCAAGCTCCTCCATGGCCATCTCAGTCCCCAGACCTCAACCCCATTGAAAACCTGTGGAGTGAGCTGAAGAGGAGAGTGCAGAGGAGAGGACCCAGGTCGCTGGATGATTTAGAGAGATTGTGCAAAGAGGAATGGTCGAAGATCCCTCTTTCTGTATTCTCCCATCTTGTGAAACATTATAGGAGAAGATTAGGTGCTGTTTTGTTGGCAAAAGGGGTTGTACAAAGTATTAACATCAGGGGTGCTAATAATTGTGGCACACATGATTTGATGTAAAAGAATTATTTCTTAATGTGGGACTTTTTTCCCATGGAATAAATGCACTTGAATTAAAGGTTGGATTTTCCTTTTTTTTTCATTGTGGTCCTATATTATTTAGAAAAAAAAAACTGAATTTATTAGAAGCTAAAGAACACATCTTAACCAGGGGTGCCAATAATTATGGAGGGCACTGTACATTCTGCTCCTGGATACATTCTCCTCACACACACATACATTCTCCTTCTCACACACATTCTCCTTTCACGCATTATATTTTCACTCTACTTGGATTTCTCGCGAGAAAGAATACATGTGTCTTTTTTATAGTGGAAAAGGAAGTAATTTAGTGGAAAAGGAAGGCAACTCATTTATTTGTGCTGTGATTGGCTGTTCAAACTCCTCAAAACTACTTTTGTGTAAGGACATTTTTTACTCTTAACCATGCGACATCCATTATGCAGCCAGCAAACAATCTATTCGACTGATAAGCAAGCGTTAGTAAATGAGAGGCTGGCGGTGGTAAATAAAGCCCGGCTATTATTTCTTGAGGCTTATAACTCACTGGATTTGCTACTGGTGTGGCATTCCTCCGCTGGCCACTAGCATTCCTCGGGTGCTCATTGGATTTGGACTTACTCGGCTGGTCACTTCACTGGGTGGGACTCCTCAAAACTAGGCTGGTAAGCCATCCATTATGCACCTGTGATAAGCAAAGCGTTAGTAAATGAGTGGCAAATGAGAAGCTTGCTATTATTTCTTCGAGGCATTGGATTTGCGACTGGCTTGGCTGGTCACTCATTCGCATTCCTCGGTAGGCTGGTAAGCCACAGACCTAGGCGTGACAATCCATTGGATTTGCGACTTGCTCGACTGGTAAGCTCCCTAGCGCGCCTCCAGGCTGGTAACCCACAGAACCTAGTGTGGCAATCCATTGGATTTGCCACTTACTCGGCTGGTCACTCACATACCTAGGCTGGTAACCCTCAGACCTAAGCGTGGCAATCCATTGGATTTGCGACTTTTTTGTTATTGTTTCTAAATTAAAGTGGGATCTCATTCGCAATTTCAGTCTACCGGCAGTTGTTCAATTCAAGCGAATGACTGGACAAAAGCAACGACGAGATTCATAAGTGGCTTGTGTAATAAAAAATATATACACTTGACTTAAAAAAAAACATTAAAACCAAAACTAAAATCCGAGTTTATAATTCTTTAAGTAGTCAACTAATTATATTAACACTTTCAATTCTGTCTTTCAATGACGAGGCAAAAGAGATTGCAATGGATGGCGCTAATGCAAAATAATACGATTCAATTTCTTGTTTTCTATAGGCTACTATTTGGTAAGGGGCAATGTATGTGCGTGCGAGAGTGAAAATATATGTGCGTGAAAGGAGAATGTATGTGTGTGAGAAGGAGAATGTATATGTGTGAGAAGGAGAATGTATGTGTGTGGAAAGAGGATGTATGTGTGTGGAAGGAGAAGATATGTGTGTGAGAAGGAGAAGGTATGTGTGTGAGAAGGAGAATATATGTGTGTGAGGAGAATGTATGTGTGTGGAAGGAGAATGTATGTGTGAGAAGGAGAATGTGCGTATGTGTGAGAAGGAGAATGTATGTGTGTGAGAAGGAGAATGTATGTGTGCGAGAAGGAGAATGTATGTGTGTGGAAGGAGAATGTATGTGTGAGAAGGAGAATGTGTGTGAGAAGGAGAATGTATGTGCTTGTGAGAAGAATGTATGTGTGTGTGAGAAGGAGAATGTATGTGCTTGTGAGGAGAATGAATGTATGTGAGAAGGAGAATGTATGTGTGTGAGAAGGAGAATGTATGTGTTTGTGAGGAGAATGTATGTGTGTGTGTGAGAAGGAGAATGTATGTGTGTGTGGAAGGAGAATGTATGTGTTTGTGAGGAGAATGTATGTCTGAGCAGGAGAATGTATGTGTGTGAGAAGGAGAGTGTGTGTGTGTGTGTGTGAGAGGGAGAAAGTATGTGTGTGAGAAGGATAATAAATGTTTGTGAGAAGGAGAATGTATGTGTGTGAGAAGAAGAATGTATGTGTGTGAGGAGAATGTATGTGTGTGAGAAGGAGAATGTATTTGTGTGGAAGGAGAATGTGTGTGTGAGAAGGAGAATGTATGTGTGTGGGAGGAGAATGTGTGTGTGAGGAGAATGTATATGTGTGAGAAGGAGAATGTATGTGTGTGGAAAGAGGATGTATGTGTGTGGAAGGAGAAGATATGTGTGTGAGAAGGAGAAGGTATGTGTGTGAGAAGGAGAATATATGTGTGTGGAGGAGAATGTATGTGTGTGGAAGGAGAATGTATGTGTGAGAAGGAGAATGTGCGTATGTGTGAGAAGGAGAATGTATGTGTGTGGAAGGAGAATGTATGTGTGAGAAGGAGAATGTGTGTGTGTGACAAGGAGAATGTATGTGTGTGAGAAGGAGAATGTATGTGTGTGGAAGGAGAATGTATGTGTGAGAAGGAGAATGTGTGTGTGAGAAGGAGAATGTGTGTGTGAGAAGGAGAATGTGTGTGTGAGAAGGAGAATATATGTGTGTGAGAAGGAGAATGTATGTGCTTGTGAGAAGAATGTATGTGTGTGTGAGAAGGAGAATGTATGTGCTTGTGAGGAGAATGAATGTATGTGAGAAGGAGAATGTATGTGTGTGAGAAGGAGAATGTATGTGTTTGTGAGGAGAATGTATGTGTGTGTGTGAGAAGGAGAATGTATGTGTGTGTGGAAGGAGAATGTATGTGTTTGTGAGGAGAATGTATGCATGTGAGAAGGAGAGTGTGTGTGTGTGTGTGAGAGGGAGAAAGTATGTGTGTGAGAAGGAGAATAAATGTTTGTGAGAAGGAGAATGTATGTGTGTGAGAAGAAGAATGTATGTGTGTGAGGAGAATGTATGTGTGTGAGAAGGAGAATGTATTTGTGTGGAAGGAGAATGTGTGTGTGAGAAGTAGAATGTATGTGCGTGTGAGGAGAATGTACAAAAGTATGCGTGTGAGAAGGAGAATGTATGTGTATGGGAGGAGAATGTGTGTGTGAGGAGAATGTATGTGTGTGAGAAGGAGAATGTATGTGTGTGAGAAAGAGAACGTATATGTGTGTGAGAAGGAGAATATGTGTGTGTGGAAGGAGAATGTATGTGTGTGTGAGAAGGAGACTGTATGTGTGCGTGAGGAGAATGTATGTGTCTGAGAAGGAGCATGTATGTGTGTGTGAGGAGAATGTATGTGTGTGAGAAGGAGAATGTATGTGTGTGAGAGGGAGAATGTGTCGAAAGAGAATGTATATGCGTGTGAGCAGAATGTATGTGTGTGGAAGGAGAATGTATGTGGGTGAGAAGGAGAATGTATGTGTGTGAGAAGAAGAATGTATGTGCATGTGAGGAGAATGTATGTGTGTGTGAGAAGGAGAATGTATGTGTGTGGGAGGAGAATTTATGTGTGTGAGGAGAATGTATGTGTGTGAGAAGGAGAATGTATGTGTGTGTGAGAAGGAAAATGTATGTGTGTGTGAGGAGAATATATGTGTGTGAGAAGGAGAATGTATGTGTTTGAGAAGGAGAATGCATGTGTGTGAGAAGGAGAATGTATGTGTGTGTGAGAAGGAAAATGTATGTCTGTGTGAGGAGAATGTATGTGTGTGAGAAGGAGAATGTATGTGTCTGTGTAAGGAGAATATATGTGTGTTAGGAGAATGTGTGTGAGAAGGAGAATGTATGTTTGTGAGAAGGAGAATGTATGTGTGTGTGAGAAGGAGAATGTATGTATGTGTGAGAAGAAGAATGTATGTCTGTGGAAGGAGAATGTATGTGTGTGTGAGAAGGAGAATGTGTGTGTGTGTGTGTGTGAGAAGGAGAATGTATGTGTATGAGAATGAGAATGTATGTGTGTGAGAAGGAGAATGTATGTGTGTGAAATAGGCATGGGCAAAACAAATGAATAAAATGACGACATTTCTTGATTTGCTGAGAACAAAGTTTTTATTATTTTCTAATGATATTTTGCAGGTAAGTACAGAAGACACAGACGAAGAGTTTGCCACAAGTCCAACGCCTTTACAGAAAAGGGTCTCAGAGCCACAGGGTCCCAAAAATGGCTGATTTCGGCATTTTTCAACAAAACCCATTGTGAAAATTGGGGGATGAAGCCTGAGGGCATTTTCGAAAATACAGTCTATTCAGAAATAAACCAGGCCAAATTATCCATTAGGGTACCCTAACAGAAATAATTGAAGCTAAAGTCATCTACCCCTTTTCTGAAGTACAGCAGCGCCCCTAGGCTCTTTTTAATGGAAAATGCATTGAATTTAAGCCCAATTACGTTCAACAAACATTAGGCTTTGCATTGATATTAAAAATGGTATGAATGGGTTGCCTGTGAAGTTTTTTGGATCAATGGCCTGCAAAAATGTCAAAATTATCGGTGGGAGGGCAAACATTAACACTACTCGCCCATTACTATATAAAATGCAGTGAAGTCGCTGATGCGGCAGTTGTTTGCCCTCCCACTGCTACTTAAACGTTCCCCCTTCAATAACCCGTGGTGATTTAAAAAAAAAAAAAACAAAAACTTTGCACTGTTTTTTACTATGTCCATATACCCTCCTCCCATGATAGTTTCAATGAGCTACTGTGAATAATTCATAGTAAAACACAGTGACGTGCAGTCGGAGGTTAGTTTGGTGAGGCAGAAACCTCCCCTTTGCTTAATTAGCAATCAGACGATTAACTAGTTTAGTAAGACTACTCGGCAGAATGACGGACCAGTTTAGGTTTCCACGGCGTTATTACTCAGTACATTGAACTTGAAATGTTCACTAGACAGCAGATTTGCGCATACTTGCTTCCAGGAAGCCGAAGCAATGTCATCAACAAATATTAAAGCAGTTCGACTTATGCAGAGTTCAATGCTTAATCAATATACAATGTATTCTCCTTTAAATACATGCTTTTACATCCATTTTCAATCTTCTCTCATAATCCGATTAACAAAATGTTTAAACGATATACAGAATTACCGAGAGCCAAGAATTTTTCCTAATTGATTATTCAGATTTCCATCCTTGCAGTCTCGAATTGAAGCGTATACCTGAATGAATCTTGTGACCGGTGGGCTTCAAAGGCCTGGCGCCGGTTTATCCCTTGGTATATTTTACTGAAACTTCACAAATAGGGTCACAGGATATTCTGTCAACAAACTATGTAGGATAGAGTTAAAAATACGCTCACCTTTCTAGCTATTGTTGAGAAGAAATCACGGCGAACTCGACGAACTTCACCAACTTCTGTCAAACTTATTTCACATCCTGGAGGTCTAGCCTGGATGAACAGACTAGTCATTTCTCAAATTAGATGGCTGTAAGCAAATCAGGGCCGTAGCTGGGATAAGACGCGTCCAGCTGGCTATTTGAAATCTACCTCCTAAATGGTTATTTTTGCCACACAGCACACTTGAAAATTTGTAAACACGGCGCAAATTGAGGTCACGCATTCATCCAACGGGCGAACAATAGCTCTGTTCAAATCGCGTTTTTGGCCGTAATACGCAGAGTTCATGTATGAAATGCAGGTATCCTATGGAAAAGGTTGCTTTTAATCAAACCATGGTGTTCTTTTTGTATGAAAATGCTATTTACGCTATTTTTTATAAGTTTTCTGAGGCTTGTTTACCGCCCCAGTTCAGCTGTTACGCATTCCATTGGAGTTTATGCGGAGCGTTGCCCATGCCTATGTGAAAGGGAGAATGTATTTGTTTGTGAGGGCCAGAATGAATTATGTCTCATAGGAATGCACACAGACCAGTAGCACCCAACCTTGGTCACGTAAATAAACCCTACTAAGCCCACCTCAGAAATAATTATGCGGAACATTGACAGGACTAAACTGTTGTGTCTATATTTCTCTTCATTGTAGTTTGGGTCTTATATGTTCAAATTTGTATTGCATGATTTTATAGGCTACTTTAAAGCCAATGTGTTGGTCAGGAAAACACTGGCGCTGCTGCACTTATTCTTCCAGAGATGTCAGTTTCACCCAGCTAACTTTGGTGGTTTATTCTAGTTTCTATTTGGGAACCAAGAGTTTCCTAAAATGCGGAGGCTCCATCTGTTCGATCAGCCTCCCAAGAGCCAGAAATGGTCCGCTGGATGACCCGTCGATAATTTCTGATGAATCAATAGAAAATTCTATGTCCAGGCAGCATTAACAAAAATTTAAAATTGCTCATTTGCATAAACTAACCACAATGTAACAATAAAACCGGTTGAAATTAGCAAAGTACAGTGGTGGCCAAAATTATTAGAACACCTGACAGATCTGGAAATATTGACCTTTTTTTTTGTCTCCAAAACATGATTTAATTTCATAATGTTCATGAAACATGCAGATGGTTGCTCTGAGCACAAGAAATATCAGATGAAGTGAGTCCTACTATTTTTATCCACTTTTAACTTTAATATTTGGTATGTCCACCTTTTGCAGTAATAGGAGGATAGGCCTTGTACATTCAAAAGAATCATACAGCTGTGTCCTAAGACTCCTGCATCACCATCAATTTAACCATGATCACACCTGACAATGATTACGCAAGTAATTTGGCTTCTGTGAAGGAGCATGATTGTGTGACATTGACAGTGAAATAGGACTAGCTTGTTTTTTGTGAGGAAAATGACCTAAATCTCCTTATGATGGCTCTATTCTGTGGTTTATAGAGCATAATGACTTTGTAGATATTTCATTTTATTGGACATTGTAATGGCCAATTCAACAAAAACAAATGAAACCTCTTAAATATGCCGGGTGTTCTAATAATTTTCAGCCACCACTGTATTTCTTTAATACTGATCATATAGTGGTGTGGGGAATATTTTCTTGGCGCACATTAGGCCCTGTATTACCAGTTTAAAATCAGTTAAATCCCATGGCCTACCTGAGTATTGTTGCTGACAATGCGCATCCCTTTATTACCCTAGTCTAATGTGCCATGGGTAGCAGGTGTGAGGGTTAACAAGAGCTTTTCCCAACTGCTAAAAAAAAACATCCTCCTCTTGTGTTTATTCCAACTGCTCTATCCTGGTTCCATCACAATCTAAATCACACGTGCACTACCTGCAGATGCAATATTAGTAGATACATTAAATGAGCTACAAATCTCTGATCTCCTCCAGGTAGCCGCACCAGCGCATAGCACTGGGTGGAAATTTAAGCGATACACTGTTGTGAACGGGACCAGGAAACAGCGTATTTTTTAGCCTAAAAGAGGTCCTACTTGAAAATAATACACCATTTCAGTTGTACGCTATATTAAAAAGAATTACCACACTTTTACTTGCTCGGAAAAAAAACACAGTTGCTCTTGAACTAACCAACTGATGTATTCCATCGAGAGTAAACTGCGCTTCTGTAGCGATCAGCTGTTTGGGTCAGACTGAGCGGTTTGAGACAGACGGCATTTCAATGACATAGAATTACGTCTCAAATTAAAAAAAAAAAAATCCTATAATAACCAGCACAGCAGATAGGCCTACACAGTATGTGGCTGCGTAGACCCTATCGATGTCAATTGGTGCTGCAATGTTACATTAGACTTTTTCACAGGTGTTTCACTCTCTTACCTGATGCATGGGTACAGCAGTGCTCTTCAGCGTGCACCGTTGAGATTTCCCTGAATGTAGCCTCACGAAATCCTCTTTGGAAAAATGAATACTGCATACACGGACCTCTTTTAGGGATACGGATGGCGTGTCAATATCCATGTTGAGCGCAGCTAGCCACAGATGCCGAAGTCCATCCCGCAGAGGAATGCGGCGGAAGGTGTAAGTGCACCAGGACACAGCTTTGCTTTCACATCCAGGAAAGCAACACAGATGTACCATTTTTGAAATATTTGCACAAGTTTAACGACCGTCCGACCTCGAAACCACAGTTAAGCCGCTTGCACACTGGGCGAAAACAAATTTTTCGCCAAGACAGATTACATTCAAAGTCAATGCGAAGACGCGAATAGTCGCATTTCGCGTCTTCGCATTGACTTTGAATGTATTCTGTCGTCTGGCGAAAATTCGTTCAAGGTCCAGTGTGCAAGCAGCTTTACTTGACCCAAACAGCTGATCGCTACAGCCTTTGCGGTTAACTACTATCTGCGCACGCGGAGGACTACATCAGTTGGTTAGTTCAAGAGCAACAGAGTTTTTTCTGAGCAGGTAAAGCGCTGTGATTCTTTTTAATGTAGCGCACAACTGAAATGGTGTATTATTTTCAAGTAGGACCTCTTTTAGGCAAAAAAATACGCTGTTTCCCTGGTCCCGTTCACAACAGTGTATCGCCTAAATTTCCACCCAGCACTATGTGCTGGTGCGGCTACCTGGAGGAGATCAGAGAGTTTTCTACTGCATCTAATGTAAGTAGTGGCAATTTGTAGCTCATACAACCCCACTTCAAAAAAAGTGGACTATCCCTTTAAGACCATTGGACTGCCATCCTTATACCGCTGTAGACTTTGAATATACTCTCAATAAATGAAATCATAGTGATCAATGAACATCTTAAACATGTAATGCCACTGATTTTTGTACGGACCTGCTCACAGAAACCACCGTGTGTAATAACGGACCATGCATTATTCTGACCTGGAGTCTTTTGCAACTGTCCTTTAAATTGTGTAGCTTTGTCTCCTCCCCTGTTGAGTATGGGTCTTTGTCTATGGGTGGTTTGTATCAGGTGTGATGCAGGTGTTGCAAGGCTACCGCTGATTGGACCATGTGAACGTAATTGCTGCTGCCTGACTGGGCCGTTCAAATGGAATTGCTTTTGCCTGATTGGACCAGGGAGGTCAAGAGTAAAATCTTGATGTAATAAGAACCAACACATGAGACGCTGGTTGCTGTTCTGCATCTGAGGTAAAAAAACAAATGGGTTATGGTCAGAGTAAACAATAGTACTGTAATTAAGCTGGTGTTTGTTGAACTTTTTTGAAAAGTAACATATGGGATGATCGATGAGTGAATTGCAAAATTCTTGAGCTTTTCCCACCAACTTGCACTGCAATAAAAGAGGCTACACACTTTTTGGCCACTGTAATGCAGCTGCAATTTGTTCAAATGCAGTGAAATATGAGTCTACCTCAGACTCTCTGAAAGGTGGGACTAATACAATGTGTCTACTGACATCAAAACCATCCTGGGGCCCAGAGACAGGGGACTGCAAGGTTGACGGTCTGGCAGTTATAGCGGCTCTCCACTCTAACTCCAGAGCTCTTACCTTCAAATGCATGGCTTCTACCTCCAACTCCTGGTGTCTGAGCTCTACCTCCTTTATGCGTAGAGTCAGCTTCAGCTCCTCTGTAGAACTGGCTTGAGCTGGGAGGTCTCGGAGTTGGGTAGAAATACCTGCCACATCACTCAGTTCCAGTCTTGTAGGAGCTGGCTCACCAAGCGTCCCCCTTTCAGACAGCTTCCCACACAGCAGCTCTTTCAGCTCCTGTTTCCTGGCATTAGTGGCACTCGCACATCAAAGAAATTTGCAGTCAACAATAATTCAGCTTTTTTGCATCTCTCAAGTTTCTCACGAGTCGGATTTATGGTGTTACACCGTTGGCTCCAAACAGTGAACATAGAAGGGGAGGCCACACGCAGTTGGCAAATGTTAAGTAAATTTGTTAAGGAATAGCAAAATGAGAAATAAAAAGTAAAAAGTGTAGTGCAAATCAGTGTATTGAGAGAACCAAAAATGTAATGTCAATCAGCCTAGGAGAAAAACCACGAAACACCAAACAAATCCAAAACCCGGGAGGAGAGAGCAACCTCACGCTCTGGCAGACTGGGCTTCTTGTAGACCGGCCAATTAGGGGCACCTGGGCACAGGAGAAAACGAGAAACAGGCACACCTACGCAGCAGGGCGTGGTTACCACAGACCTGCCAGGGATGTAACAACGGTAAAGTCCTCCAACTTAAGGATGTCACATAAGGATGTTCTAGTTTGTCCTGTTGCTCATATGATTAATCTGTCTATCAAGCAAGGAACTTCTCTAAATACCTGGAAGTCAGCTGTTGTAACCCCCATTTTCAAGACAGGTGACAAAACAATGGTGGAAAACTACAGATCGATTAGTATTTTACCTGTAGTATCCAAGGTGGCTGAGAAATGGGTAGCACAGCAGCTGACTGCTGACTTGAATAAAGGCCATGCTCCTCTGTATCCTATGCAATTTGGGTTCCGCTCCAACCACTCCACTAAAACAGCCAATTGTCACTTTCTTGAACATGTAAAGCTGAAATTAGGTGAAGGTGGGGAAATTGGCGCAGTTTTTCTAGATTTAAAGAAGGCTTTTGACTCTGAATCATCAGGTACTCCTGTCAAAACTCTCTTTTTTTAATTTTTCTGATGAAGCGATCAAATGGATGGACTCATATCTTACTAACAGGAAGCAATGTGTACGTATTGGTCACACCCAGTCAACATATCTCAACTGTAATGCTGGTGTTCCCCAAGGATCAATATTGGGACCAATATTGTTCAGCTTGTATATCAATGACCTGCCTTTAGTTTGCCCATCCGTCAACATATAAATGTATGATGATGACACAGTTCTCTATAGACATGCCAAAAACAAACTAGATGCTGCAAGCAAATTAACAGCAACCATGGTTCAAGTATTTGATTGGTTAAACAAATCATGCTTACACCTGAATGTAAACAAAACTGTTTGTATGTTCTTCTCATGAAAAGCAACAAAATCTCACCAACCTGATGTTTTTGTCAACGGAGAAAAGCTCAAATTGGTATCTGATTTTAAATATCTTGGAATTATTTTAGATTCAAATCTGTCTTTTAAAAAGCATGTTAAAAAGGTGGCCAATACTATTAAATTTAACCTGGCCAATTTTAGGCATATCAGACCATACCTAACAATAGAGGCAGCCAAACTCTTTATGCATGCTATGATTTTTTCCCACATTGCATACTGTTTTACCAGCTGGTCACAAGCAAGCATGACAACTTTGAAGCCAATCGAGTCCCTTTTTAAACAGACTCTTAAAAAATTTGACCAAAAAGCCAATAGTTATCACCACTGCCGATAATACTAAAGTACAATTTATTTAATTTTGAAAATTCTAAACATTTCTCAGATGCTTGCCTCATTTTTAAGATTTTACATGGGCTTGCACCTCCACCGCTGAGTCTGTTTATAACACAGAAGAACAACTGTAGCAGGACAACAAGGGCCACTACCAGAGGGGACTGTGTTGTACGATACAGATGTAGCAAGTTTGGGCAAACAGTCTTCTCAATTGACCTATGGCTAAGCCCCGCCCTCAAATGCGATGAGCCAATCACAGTGCGTATTCTCTCCCCATATACTCGGACATTCTGAGCCTGAACTTCCATTGAAATGCATTACGGGAACTCCGAATCGTTTGCTTTATGGAGTTTTAAAATGTTTCTAAGTTAAAAAAATGGTCAAACGCTGTGCTCGGGGTAAATTTAACTCTGATACGAGGTATCCCGAGAGGCTGGGCTATGGGGTGTACTTTATACCCTTCCCAAAGCCACATCATAACCGAGAGAAGTGTCTCCTCTGGATAAAGCTGCTTTCACACCGGACGTGAAACGAATTTTTTCAAGACGACATTACATTCAAAGTCATTGCAAAGACGCGAATACGCGCGCTTGCACTGACTTTGAATGTAATTTTTCGTGCGGAAAATTCGTTTCGCGTCCGGTGTGAAAGCAGCTTAAAGGTTTGAGGAAGACCACACTATCAGCTTAACGTACAAAGGTCAAAGGTCAACAAGGATGTCTACATTTGTTCCATGCTAAGTCAACATTGTGTTTAAGGCAACATCTTGACACTTTGCTGGAGATTAATGTAAAGTTATCTTTTACATCGCTACTTTAGCTAACGTTAGCTCAAGTTAGTAAACTCTATGGCTAACTTCAGTGCTGACGGACGTTGGCTTAACGTGAGCTCCTGGCTGCGTTGTTCCCCATGTCACCTTGTTTACTTAGGAGTTCAGTCACGTCAGGTTAGATTTCTTAAATTTGGTAGCTAATAATAATAATACGTAAATTAAATTTCTTACCCTGCAGTGCATGAACAATGCTGATCCTCTATCTTGTTGTGTGAGAGGGTGACGGAACGAGATGATTGCATTTGCACTGAGACCTGAAAATTTTAGCTTCTAATTCAAACTTTTCGTTGACCTTCTCCACTCAAAATTCATTAATGTATCCCTCCAATGCATAGTGTAACCCCATTTGCTGACTTCTTGATGATATTTGAGCCTTCTATCGCCGAAAATCATCGATAGCATCCTGAAAAATATCTCCAACTGTGATACCAGCCATTAGCGCCTGTTCTAAATTGTTGATTGTTTGTCCGAGTCAGTGGAGGGGGCGGGGCTTAGCCATAGGTCAATTAGAGCCAACCACTACTGGAATGGTCTGCCAATTTAATTGAGACAGAGCAATAACTACCCAACCTTTAAACACAAATTTAAGAAATGGCTCAAGGTAAATCAAACTTGTGATGATGAGTAACTACTCAAACTCATCTGTGTAGCTGCCCCTGCCTACACTTATTAAATTTATGATATTTCTGTGGTGTGTCTTTGTATTGCTGTATTATTGTGTTTTTTTCCCATTCCTTTTCTTTCTTTTCTTAACATGACATCATTTGATTTGTAACAACCTGCCCAGGGACTATGGACGAAAATTAGCTAAGTAGCTAACTCTGGCACATTTCCACCTCTGTTTAACTGAAGTGTTGATTCATATGCATTGTCCCTAATAAATAAATAAATAAATAAATAAAATAAAAAACTTAAACCACCCATAGACAAAGACCAACACTTCACAGGGAAGGAGACAAAGCTACACAGTTTAAACGGACAGTTGCAAAAGACTCAGGTCGTAACACATATGTAAAGGCTCACTTCCATCACAGGGCTTCTTTCTCCATTTTGTGTTTTTATCTCTTTCTCACGTAGTTCATTCACTTTTATCAATGTCTGATATTTGCCAAGATACATTTGCACTGAGACTATATATCAAAACCACTCATCAGAAATAAAATCACCTACATCAATCTAGTTGTGTCTTTTATTTAACAATCATAGTTTTGCAGCTCGCTTCTTACTGTATATCATGTGATATTCAGGAACCGAGCATAATATACACCTTATACTGCAATTTATATCTTATTTATGTGAGCATTTCTACTCTGAGTAATATAAATGCAAAGATAAAGACGCCCCTCTTCTTTCTGTAAATCATGTGATATCCAGGAACTATGCATGATATGCACCTTCTTATTTATGTCAGCATATCTCGTCTAAGCTACTGTATATAAATACAATGATTAATACAAAGAGAAATCTTGCTTCTTACTGTAAATCATGTGATATCCAGGAACTGTGCATGATACACACCCTCTAATCTATGTGAACATATCCAGTGCAAGTTATATAAATACACAGATGAACAGTGACCTCAGTTCTTACGGTAAATCATGTGATATCCAGGAACTATGCATGATATCCTCCTATGACCCAACAATTAATTTTCATCCAGTGGGGGGCATGAGTTCCCTGGTCAGAATATTCTGCTGTGCTGAACCCAAACCGACACTGGATATCAATTGAAAATGAGTGATTAATTTAGTCAAATCAAAATCATAATATAGCACCATCACCGCTGCACTGAAGGTGATAAATGACATTCCTGTTGCACCGGCCTTACGGGATTTTTTTTAATGGCGTGCCTTGAGCCTCTGACCCTTAAACATAATTGCTTTCAAGCTTTACCTGTTTGAGATCAATTATTAATAATCACACTATTACTAACTGAATAGTTGAGACCAATATATAAGCCTGTAATCAAGAAATCATTAAGAAATGACAGAGATGGGCTACATTGACAATATTCTTAATAGTGATATTATTTGGATGGGAAAAAAAAGAATAATCAATTAATCAAGTACTTTCTCTGAATTCCATCAACTGTTTTTGGCATTTTCTTCCCCAGCAGTGCCACCTAATTTATTCCAAGATTCCACTTAATCAAAATGTTTTTTGGCTTTCAGAAGAATAGGCTACATTTGCGAGGAAGTGCAGCTGCACACTGGTTGCCGCAATGCGATAATAAATAATTATTTAAATTACCAACACTTCTTAAATTGAAACGTTAATAATTGAATAATTTCGTAAATTCTTTATTAGTACATTGCGAAAGTTTGACGGATGGCATGCATTTAACGTCTTGCGTATATATGTGTCGAACTTTCATGGTAACAAAATCTTTGATGAGGTATTCATAGTCCAGCTTCTAGGAAAGTTTTAGCAAGGCTATATGCGATTATCTAATTAATTAATTTGAAACTAAATCTAAACTTTATCTAAATAGGCCTACTCTTTTCTGCATCATTTATTACAAATTATTGTATTTCAAGAAGAAATTTTGAGAAATTTTAGTGAATTGCTGCCCATGCTATCTCATATTGTAGCCTTCCTCTTTGATGCAAAGCTGTGTCTTAATTATTGATAGCAGCACAGCTTATTGGTTGCTGATTAGCTCAGTAAATAAATTCAATAAATTTCCCGTTTCTTAATCAGCAACAGGTTGAGAGCAAACCTGCATAATGGTAATGTAACTGGTTGTAGACAGTTTTATTTTTACATTAGCAAACTTAACACGTAGAACTGAGTTGGCAAAACCTCATTTTTTAAATGTTTTCTTAGGCGTGCCAGTCTGATCGAATACTGACGCACGTAGAACTGAGTTGGCAAAACCTCATTTTTTAAATGTTTTCTTAGGCATGCCAGTCTGATCGAATACTGACGCAGAGGAAAAACAAAAGGTTTTGCAAGCTACAGGAATGCAGAAGTTTCAAAAGACATAGACGTTTTATGTCACCATTAATGTGGATGGGAAAATACATGATAATGCTTTCAATGAACAATAATGCAAGCTGAGGCGAAATGGACAGTAATTCTGCTGAATGATTCTCTCAACTGTACGAGTTCATATCTAGTTGTTAATTAGGAAACATAAATGGGAACAGGTTTGGAGAAGTAATATGCTTTAAGGCGGGGTGAGAGCAGAGCAAGTCACGGGTGGAAGAGGTCAAAACTGCTAAACTCTGGACTATCAGAACAAGCAATTGCCTAGTCCTTAAACTCCCTCTGTAATATTTATTAATGCAATTGAGATGATGGTCTTTGTTCTGAAATTGTATGTCTACAACGGTAAGGCTTTGCATAATGTCAACTTTTATTCACTATTTATTTAAAAAACGTCAAATTTTTACTTTTATCCTGATGACACTGCTATATACAGTACTGCTGTGCATCAACTCTTATACAAGCCATTGAATGCTTGCAAAAAGATTTTACTGCTTTCCGAAATTCACAGCCTGGCCAAAAAGTCAAACACGCTAATATTTCATTGAACCGCCTTTAGTTTTGATTACGGCACACATTCGGCGTGGCATCATTTCGATAAGCTTATGCCTGGTCACAAAATTTCTTTCTGTCCAGAATTGCATTAATTTTCTGCCAAGATCTTGTATTGATTATGGAAGAGTAGGACCGCTGCGTAAAGTCTTCTCCAGCACATCCCAAAGACTCTTAATGAAATTAAGGTCTGGATTCAGTGGTGGCCAATCCATGAGTGACAATGATGTCTCATACACTTTCACAATTTGAGCCTGATGAATCCTGGCACTGCCGTCTTGGAATATACTTGTGCCAACATGGAAGAAAAAATCCATTAATAGAATAACCAGGTCATTCAGTATTTTCAGGCTGTCAGCTGACCACATATTTTGGGCACATATCGTAGCTGGGCCTAGACCTGACCAACTGAAGCAACCTCAGATCATAACACTGCCCCCACAGGCTTGTAGGGTAGGCGCTAGACATGATGGGTGTCCGCCTGTCTTCTTACCCTTATGCCCCCGTCTCTCTGGGACAGGGAAAATCTGGACTCATCAAACCACATCACCTTATTCCATTGCTCCAGAGTCCAATCTTTATGCTCTCTAGCAAATTGAAAACTTTTTTCCCAATTAGACTCACTGATGAGTGGTTCTATCAGGTTATACAGCTATTTTGTTGAAATCCCATGAATTCTTTTTGCATTTTTCATGTGGAAATGCTCTTAATTTTGCCATAAAACATATCCGTGAGTTATACTCTTGGTTTTTTATAATTTAGTTTCACCACACCTTTAAGTGATTTCCGATCCCAGTCTTTGAAGATTTTTTTTCTGACCACATTTCTTCCTTAAATATGATGGATCACCACTATCCTTCCAGGTTTTAATAATGCTTTGGACAGTTATTAATACAATTTTAGTAGTTTCAGTTGGACAGTTCTGAACCCAATTTTAGTAGTTTCAGCAATCTCCTCAGTTGTTTTCTTTGCTTGATGCAGGCCAATAATTTGACCCTTCTGAAACAGAGCAATGTCTGTTCCATGACCACAGGATATAATCTGACATGGCTAATACTTACATCAGCTAAGGTTAAACAAATTATTGCCAGCAGTAACATATTAATCACATCCAATGCAAGGCTCTTCCCTTCCTTCTTAGGTAAATCAAACTTTTTTTGGCAGGGCAGTGTATGTTACTTCAGCCGAGAATTGTTCTTAAAGAAGTAAGGCCATATGAAAGTGTCTGTCAAGACGGTCTGCGTCAGCCCCTTCAGTTGATAAGTTAGCATGTTGATTTGTTGTATAATTTGTTTTGAGTGATTTTACCCCTACTGCGGAGAGGGCCCATCATGATGTTTCTGTTTTGTTTTTAAAATACAACGTAATTGTCATTAAGAATAAAGCTGACCTCCAATGCAGGGGCGGTGATGGTGCGGTTAAAAAAATCTGTCTTGTCCTCATTTAGTTTAAAAAGCATAGATGGAGCTCGACATCCATGTTTGGGGGGGCACTATGAGTGTGTGTGGGGGTGATAGGGGGTTGGGGTGGTTGAGAGGGACCAAGAGTACCTCCTCCCACTTCAAGTGGAAGGTTTGGGGAACCGCTTCCCTGAATTTTTTTGCATTATTTGACTAAAACTATGCATTTCTGCATTATTTATGTCAATTCCATTAGGTTGCAATCACTGAACTCAGCTGGCCTATTTTTGAGATAGGCATCTATGGGTAATACTATCAAATTGTTTATTTTAACCACTAAGTCAACTGTTTAATAACTGGGTTATCGAATCATCTCATTGATAAAAGGCCTAACGGTAGATTGAATGCAGAGTTCATCTCAATCAGCAAGGAGGACAAATGTGTGCCAGTCTTTCACAATTGTGAAAATCCTCCTAATGTACTCATTGATCAAAAACTGAGAGAAAAATTTGTTAGAGAAATAACAACTACAACCCCAATTCCGAAATAGTTGGGACAAAGTGTAAATTGTGAATAAAATCAAAATGCAACGACTTTCAGATCACATGAGCTAATATGTTATTTACAATAGAACATGGGTAACATTTCAAATGTTGAAACTGAGACATTTTATATTTTTATCCACAAAATGAGCTCATTTCAAATTTTCTGGCTGCAACAGGTCTCAAAAAAGAACACAGGCAAAATAGGGCAGAAAAAGCAATAAATGTATAAGAGAATCAGCTGAAAGAACATTTAGCAAGTAATTAAGTTAACTGGCATCAGGTGTGTAACATGATTGGCTATAAAAGGGATGTCTCAGAGAGGCTGAGTCTCTCAGAAGTAAAGATGGCCAGAGGCTCTCCAACCTGTGAAGGCTTGCGTAAAAAAAATTGTGGAATACTTTAAAAACAATTTTCCTCAACGTCAAATTGCAAAAGCTTTGAATATCTCATCATCGACAGTGTATAAGATCATCAAAAGATTCAGAGAAACTGGAAAAATCTTTCTGTTGTTGTCCCAAGGGACAAGGCCAAGACCTTTACTGGATGCCCGTGATCTTCGGGCCCTCAGACGCCACTGCATCACTCACCGGCATGATTCTGTCATTGACATTACTAAATGGGCCCAGAAATACTTCAAGAAACCACTGTCTGTTAACACAGTTCGCCGTGCCATCCACAGATGCCACCTAAAAACTCTATCATGCAAAAAAGGAAGCCATTGTTGAGCACGATCCAGAAGCGCTGCCGTGTTCTGTGGGCCAAGGCTCATTTAAAATGGACTGTGACAAAGTGGCAAAGTGTCCTGTGCTCAGACGAGTCCAAATTTGACATTCTTGTTGGAAATCATGGGCAAGATTTAAAAGTTGTGTCCTCCGGGCTAAAGAGGAGAAAGACCACCCCTCCAATAATTGCTATCAGTGTTCAGTTCAAAAGCCAGCATCTCTGTTGGTATGGGGATGCATTAGTGCATATGGTGTGGGACACTTGCATGTTTTAAAAAGCATCATGAATGTTGAAAGATATATAAAGGTTTTAGAGCAACATAGGCTCCCCTTCAGATGACATCTATTCCAGGGAAGGCCTTGTTTATTTCAGCAGGACAATCCAAAACCACATACTGCAGCTATTACAACAGCATGGCTTCATAGTAGAAGAGTCCCTGTGCTGAACTGGCCTGCCTGCAGTCTTGATCTTTCAGCGATTGAGAACATTTGGCGCATAATTAAACAAAAAGTCCGTCATAGGAGACACAAAACTCTCCAGCTGCAGGAAACTTATATAAAACAAGAGTGGGATCAAATTCCAATGGCTAAACTCAAGAAACTTGTCTCCTCAATGCCCAGACGCCTCTACTCTGTTTAAAAAAAAGAGGGGATGCTACACCATGGTAAAAAGGCCCCTGTCCCAACTTTTTTGAGACCTGTAGCAGCCATCAAATTTGAAATGAGCTCATTTTGTGGACAAAATTGTAAAATTTCTCAGTTTCAACATTTGCTATGTTATCTCTGTTCTATTGTGAATAAAATACTGGCTGGTGTAATTTGAAAGTCATTGCGTTTTGATTTGATTCACAATTTACACTTTGTCCCAACTATTTCAGAATTGGGTTTGTGCATTTTGGATGCCATTTGGTTTGACATTAACTCAAATACTAAAAATCATGTCGTGTCCAGTAAATCACGACTCTTACCAAAGACAAATTTTGAATTTTATTCTTTAATTTTACCCATCAATTTGTTGATTTTTCATGTCCAATGGAATGACTCTGTGGACGCATTTTATTGGCAACAAAGGATTTCCCTTCTGCTGCTGTGAGTCGGCTGATTTCGCGATCATATCTTTCTTGTCCACAATTTTGTCTGCAGCAACAACTGTTAAGAGAAAAGGGAATTATGATGAACCTTGTCTGAATCCATCCTTACTCTTGTTCATTGTTCAGCAATTGGCTATCCTCCCACAAGGTAAGACAACACTGACTGCTATTTTCAAGACTTTTCCACATATTTTGCGTACTGATTTTATATTTTAGGATTATAACGCAATTTTTTGATCATACAGTGATGGATTCATTCGCATCCATTTATTGTACACCGTAATGCATTGTGATGAAAGTTATGTATGGAAGCCCATAGTGAACAATATTAAAAAGAAAACCACTTATGAATGAGTTATTTGAGACAATATTAAATTGAAAATGTATTAATCCAATTATCATTTTCATTTTCACATACACATATGGGAAATCTAAGACTATATTCAAATGATAATGAAAAGCTGTTTGATATTTAATTTTCAAAGTCATGCCATGTAATACAGTGGACAATATTCAAATGCAATAAGCAAAACAGCACCCCCAGCCTATTGCATTTACATTTACACATCACCACGCTCTTTTAGGGTCAACATGAAAATGTAAATGCTTTTTTCTGACTATTTGAAAATGAAATTGAAAACGGCATTCAACATTTAATTTGCAAAGACTTAACCTGCTCTACTATTGACAATATTCAAATGCAATAAGCCAAACAGCCCTCCCAGTTTATTGCATTTACATATACATGTCATTTCTTCTTTTATGGTCAACATGAAAATGAAAATGCTGTTTTCTAATCTTTTGGAGATAATAATGATAAAATAATGATGACGGCATTTGACATTTCATTTTCAAAGACTTTGTAGAATGGCGGGTAAGAATTCATTGCATATTTCATTTTACCAAAGATTGTTCCATTCCGAAACCAGTAAAATTCATCTGTGCCTTTGGGTTAGGTTCTGAGCGGCACCTCTGTAGGATCTGCAACGCTGATGTGTGGGGGAGCCCAGCGGCTGTAAGCGACAAATGGCTGATGAGCTCAGTCCAGAGCCATGCCAGATAGCAATAAAACTTTTGTGGATGCTCGCTCAGCCTGCATGTGGAAGGTGTCGACGGCCTCTCCGTTACTCTGTACGGGGGGGGTAGTTGCAAAGCTCTGGCTGACATAATGCCCCTGTGGGAGTCATATTACTGTCCTTATTCTTGAGTTAAAGTCCAGTTATATTAATCTGTTTAAAATAATCTAAACCCCTGAGAACTACATAATATGCTTATATGTTCAATATTCTGCAAAGAAATCACTTCTGGACTTATAACCCAATTTACCTATATATTAATTCATCTTAAGACTTTTTCATGACAACTGCATCATATTAGTATATATTCATATCATGTTTGGTCTTGTTGTTCTCGGGGAAATCCAGAGAGTTGAATGGAGTATGTTGCATTCCCATTGAAATTATGGTTAATTCCCTTTTGGAAACTCCTGAGAATCTGGTCAGAATACTCTCTGGTAATCACCCTATTCTCCTCTCTCTGCTGAAGTGTTTTATTACATCCTCCCAATGGTGGAAACCCAAAAACCGGATTCGACCCCCCTTCCAGGTGTTTATGGCCATGCCGCCTGGATCAAAGACGTGGTTTGGCTTAAAGGAAAGAGAAACAATCCATTCTGGGAAGATCGTATCCGATCTGTCCCCGCGTACGTAAGTGCGTGAGTAGTCCTTTTCAATTATGGAGAATTGTAATTCGAACTTCCCGCGCACGTCAGTGCGTGTGTCGCTTTTCCTCCAGGTATGACTTTATTCTCTCTTTCTAAATTGTGTGTAACTTGTAATTGGTTTAACGTTGATTTGTTTGATTTAAGCTTTTGCCTACCTGGTGAATAAATTATTGTTATTCCTTTAAGCTTGCGTGGTCTCTGTGGCTCCTAATCCTTTTATTCTTTCTAGCCACATTACGACCGGTACTTAGGGGTGAGTCCTTACCATTCCAGACTAGCTAGTTGATGTTTATAGGTAGTGATGGGTTTTAAGTTGGATTGTAGATTACGGTCTACTTATATAAAGGGTTTATGTAGTACCGGTCCTGGGGATTTGGTCTTAAGGGCACCCTTGGGCTTATAAGCCGGTGCCTGGTCGATCCCCTTAAGGGGCCCTGTGGTGCACATAAATCTGGGTTCATGATATGTTTATGCCAAAGGTGCTCCTATCATGGTAATTTCTTCCATCCTCCAGAGCTCTCACCGAACTAAGATCCGGCAACTGTGCTATTACCCGGGGGCGTCAGTTGAGTAACTGGTTTTCACGGAAGAGTCTGGCGGCGTAGCTGCCCCGAGATTCACGCATGTGTCCCTAAACTATAAATTCTAATTCTAATTTGGAGTCAGATATTTAACGAGGGTATAACTAAATTTAGTATTCTAAATGTATTGTAGAGTCAGATTAACTATAACCGTTGTGCTTTTGTGCCCCGTTCTTCGAGCGGAGAAAATATATCCATTTTATTGTGATTCGCACCAGCCAGGAGGTCGCGCGTGCTAATACCAGGAATCCACACGCATAAACCTCCAACCCCGGCTCTTCCGTCATTGGTCGAGCTGCGTGGGTCTTACAGATTGGTGACAGCCCGAGGTGAATGCTTTGGAGTTCTATACCGTAATATGTTGTTTTGGGAACCTTTGCATTTTGCGGCGTGATGGCTTGCGTAACCATACTGGTGATGCCTATAATCGGGAGTGCGTGATTCTGTTTTCCGACGCGTTCCGAGATGTTTCCGCATTGTGCTGGCTGAAGTGTGAATCCCCACATCCGATGTGATCCTGGTTTCTTATGTGATCTGGTCAGCTCCGTCAGTCGTCATCCACATGTGGTAAGTAATGCGGTGTTTTCTACTTTGTAGGATTCAAGGAAAGTTAGAATTCACTGCATAGAGACCGTTGCTAAGGGATCGACATATCCCCAAATAGGCCTGGGACCGTAGAAACCAGGCACAAGTTTCAATTCTATCTTTTTCGGGATCAGAGAATGGAGTGCAAGTTGTAGGAATGTTTGCATGAGCCTACTTTGTTTTTCTGTTATCTCTTTAGACTGCTCTGTTTTCAGATTAATCCGGGTCTATCTTTTTCGGGGTTTGGGATCAGAGAATGGAGTGCAAGTTGTAGGAATGTTTGCATGAGCCTACTTTTGTTTTTCTGTTATCTCTTCAGACTGGTTTTCCCCACTAGCTGTTTTCAGATTAATCCCTGGGTCATTTGATATTTTCATGCTTTTGTGTAGAAGGTTTAATCCCACATGGGCAAGTTGGAGGTGATTGGGTTTCTGTGTGCAGTCCCACATAGGGGCTTTTTACCCACTAGGGGCATTTTTACATGGGTGGATGAAGGGCCCCTGAATATCTGTTGTTGGTGGTTTTCTTGGCCCACATGGGGCCCCTGGGCTTCTTCCCATATTGGCCCAGTGCCTCCCATGAGCCAGCCCACACTCATGTGGGGCCTACATGGATTCCACCAGGGCTGATAAGTGGGGCCCAGATTGGCTGCCCAACTGGGGCCCAGAGCTAATTTTGTCCTCAGGATTTCCATGGAGGCCCCACATGTGTTAGCCCTAATGGATTGATGATGGGCCCCTGTTGGGCTTCATACAAGTCCCACATGGGCAGAGCAGGTTTTCCCCACTAGGGGCCCACAGAACTTCTCTTACATGGGTTGATGAAGGGTCCCTGTTGGGCTTCATACAGGTCCCATATTGGCAAAATCAGCATCTCCCATGAGGGGCCTATGGAGTTCATGGGTTGATGATGGGACCCAACTAGGTAGTGCTCCTGTGGGCCACAGCAGATGCATATGGGCTAAATTACTTTACATTAAACAAATTATATACATTTAGCTTACTAAAGAAGGGCGTATAAAAATAAACTAAAATGTAATTTATGTATTTAATGAACAGAGACCCTAAGTTGATACTTCCTTCAATATAGCAGCATTGGTATTGAATATGATACATCAAAAACAAAATCTAACTGAAGAGAACATGGCAAAAGAATGAGATTAGAAGAATATAAACATGGCTAAACATGTAGAATTTATTTTTTACTATCCACAGACTGAAATGTCATGATGAACACCAACTGTCAAATTTGTTTTAAAGTTTCAGGTGAAAAAAATGAACAAGTTTCCACAGACTGAGTAGCCAAAATCAATCACCAAACTTCATGCAACTTGATATGTAAAAAGTCACATTGAAATTTAGGTCCGAACATTTCACAAACACACACCGATTATAAACTCAAAGTTTCTCCAAAAAAGATAATGGTTATTGAACAGAGATTGATCAAAAACTATCGAAACATGGAATATTACATCAATATATGAGACTTGTGTTTACTTTTTAAAGTTGAAATAGAGTCTCTAGATTAATGTACGCCAGAGCAGTAGATGTTATAATGGCACACTGATCCCGATCAAGACACACGTTTTGATTTATTCAGTAATTCGCCCGAAGTCCTCTCAAGCTGTAGGAGTAACGCGGGTGGAAAAATGAATAAGAAACACGCAGCATAACAATAGTGCCACGGGGCAACACCACAAGGCATTTTCCTCAACAGCTACTAATAATAAAGATGCTGTTTTGAACCAGCAAAACAAACATTTCACAACTCTTGAAATGAAAAGTATTTAGAGTGCAGTGTCCATAGTCAGATCATCCTGTCGTCACCCAGTGACATCACCAATGCCCGATGCTATTGTCCAGGGGGGGGGTGGGGGGGGGATCTGAGTGCGGTCGAGAGAGAGCAGCTGTCCTATCTGTTCCAACGACCCTTTAAATAGAAGAAAAAACAAGATGAAGACACACCCTGCCACGTTTATTAGTGATTTTAGATTGCTGATTACAGTGATCTACAGGGTACCTCAAGGGTTCTCCAAATTAAATGTAAGACTGTTATAGACCCGTTAATACCACTTTTAATGAAATGTACTGCCAAGATATACTGTCAAAAATATTAAGATGTATTGTAAATCAGTATAGATTTTAAGCCTCAGAAAACAATTATTTCCTAAATATTTATACTCATTCATATTGCCTGGGATAATCTTAACTCAAACTCTGAGACTGAAATTCTGAAATTAAAAAACAACAGCAACAACACCCCAGCTAAATTCAAGCCATATGAATCAATCACAGCTAAATTGTCATGAAATTAAAATCCAAAATGGCAACAAAAAAAAGTCAACAGGAAGAAAAAAAGGTAAACCATCTAGCATGGTTAATATTTATTGCACATTTATACAATTAAGTGCAAAAACAATGTACTTTTCAAAATTAGGCTATTAAAAAATTGAATAAATTAGGAGCGCCCACAATAGCTCACCTGGTGGCACATGCTGCGCATGCCGCTGGGGCGGAGTCCTTACTGCAAGGGCCAGGGTCCTCTGCTGCATGTCACCTCCCCTCTCTCCGCCCTGCCTATCCTGTCTGTCTCCACTGCCACTATCAGAAATTAAGTGAAAAATCACCAAAAAAAAAAAAAAAAAAACCCACAAAGTAATAAATGAATATGATTCTCATCTTTCGGAGATCATTCTTTTAACAAACATCATTTCTAAATGATATAAAAATAATACATTACAATCATAAATATAAAACATTCCTTATTTGTTAATATATTTTTAACCCTTTAACTGCCAGGTTTTCGTCTTAATGCCAAAATTCATGCCATGATCACGAACACAGCAAAAACTATCAAAAAATAAAAAGTGAAGAGTGCAGAAAAAGCACCTAACCATGCTAATGTTGTGGCTGAATAGTGTCTAAAATTTTGTAAATTGTACTGTCATGTAAGACCTTGCATATCTTCAGACTTAGGTTTGCTCTCCGCCATGTGCTCTCATGGCACAGTTTCCTCCCCTGTCCCTGGCACCAATGAACCATTTGGACGCAGCCTTTTCAGCATCCTTCCTTGTGATTTCCTTAGTGAGGGAATTTTTTTTCAAACTGCCTGTAAGTAACATCCAGAAAGAGCATAAGAGTGAGATACAATTCCACATTTGAGCATTTATTCAAAGGAGTTGCAGTATCTCCATTTAAACATTTTTTCAGAAAATAGATTTCATTTAAGAGGTTCATAAAACAAACAAGCAGTGACAAACATAATGACACAAAAATAGAGCCCTAAGACACTGATGAATATCATCCCTCTCCAGTCTCACATCACACAAGCGTGATCCTATTGCATGGGTGGTTCAGGACATAATTGCATAAAAATGACATGACATTGAACATTGCATACATCATCTGTTGACAATGACAAAAACTGTTGGTTGCAGCCCTAATCCCATGGAAAGTAAACATACCGTACGCAACTTCAAACAATTGAAGCTTTCAGAATTCTAGTTTCCCGTAGCAGCCAACAAAGTTGTATTTTCTGGCTAAGGCATTGTCCATCAGGAAGCCCATCATCCTCCTCATTGCCTCATCAACAGTAGCCCCCCCGATATCAGCCACCACAGCAACCTATGAGAACATGATATATTCATGAAACTGGTAGGCATCCCAGAAATAATGACAGAAGCAAAAAGCATGTTGCATGTTGGTCTTCATTTCAATATTCTTAGAAGTCCATACTCTCTCAAATACAGTTAACCAGAAGTTAAACCTGCCTCCTTGGAGAATTAATTGAGGCCAAAATTTAGACCTAGACTAACGCTTATCCTTCCTCTTGCATCGGCTTAGTTAATCTAGAACAGGCTTAATCAATTACTATTTTAAGATACGTCTATACAAGTCCCGTTCAATTAAGTGAATTCAAAGGTACATTTTAGTCCTGCTTAATTTTTCTGTGAAACCAGTTGTTAAGTCTTGCAGAAAAATTCTAAGCTTGTGACTTGTTCTTCAGTACATGCTGATGTAGTTTCCAAAGAGGATAAGAATCTGATATAAAAATACAAAAACAGGTTCACAATATGAGTGAAGACACGAACTGAAATGGTTAAAAAGTCAAGTCGGAATCTCTGTGGTTTGACGTTTAGTTTATTTCCTGTGTTACTGTTAGTACATAAATGTCTTGTCATGTCATTAATGTATGTCTTATTAACCCTTATAAATGAAATATGGTTCTTCAAAAAAATTCTCAACAGACAATGAGAGCAGACTGTCAAAGAGTCTCTGTTGAAAACAAGCACTGAGACCCAGGGAGACATGAGAGCAGCTGCTCACTAACAGAACAGGGAACAGGAGACAGACGCTGGTCATTTCTATTGAATTAATAAATACATTTTATTAATTCATTTTATTCATTAACATTAAAAACACACTCTTTTGTGGTAAAATATGAACAAATGTGAAAAATGGAATTCCAAAAAATTAAAAAATTTTAATTTGGGAAAATTTTGGTAAAAAAATTGGGAAAAAATTGAACGGAACTACTGGTTAGGTTACTACTGAAACCTAACCAGATACATTCATTATTATTGGACTACAATGCACTGTAATTCATTGTCCAGAGGGATATACAAAGAATTAGAAGTCACAGCACCATCACAGCCCAGTCAGATGAGAGAGGAGCCGGTGAGAGGGAGGAGCAGGTGAGACAGAGGATCAGGAGAGACGGAGGATCAGGTGACTAACAGGGCAGCTGATTCTCAAGGAGCAGGTGTGATCGAGGTGAGTAGTTTCTGGTTTAGGAAGAATATACTGTATTATTTGGACATCTCTCGTCTAATAGAGAATATATGGCATCGCTTAATACATCTGCATGATCTGTAAACGTGTACCCCCAAAATTTTGCGGTGCGGGCTTTGCACACACCCCAGACATCACCACCAAAGCCCCTTTCTGAGCCAGGAAAAACCCTGTATGTTAGCTCATACTTACCACTTCTTTGTGGAAGGTGGGGTCTGCCAATTTCTGCTCCATTTCTTGAACATCTGAGACAGTCCTCAGTGGGAATACTGTACCCTCTGGTAGAACTGAAACAGCGGGCGCATCACCTTGTGAAAGGAGTGTTTGTATCATCCTTCCATGGACCCTCTGCGTGTCCTTGATTTCCTCCAGGAGGGTTAGAACGCGTGTGAACATACCATCTCGAAATGCAGAGTTGTCAACTTGCAGTCTACGGGGGATGTGTGGTGTAGTAGCTGCTGCTGAAGGTGTTGACAGCAAAGGTGGCCGGACAAAGGGACGGGTGTTGACTGATTGAGGAGTTTTTGATTGCGTGTTCCCTGGAACAGGAGAACATGAAGACCCATTGGATGATGGTTGATCTTGCGTAGCACTGCCGGATTCGTCCTCAGAACTTGATGCAAGTCTTTGCCTTGAAATAGACAAAATGTGGTAGATTATTATGTGTGAACATCTTTGATTTACTGATTAATAGTGTAAACCTGTGTTTCTAACTGAAACAAATGCAACATTTACTTATACATTATAAACATTATAAAAAAAAAAAAAAAAAAATTCCTCTGTACTATGCATGTGACATAATCAAAGTGTCCGTAAGCACTAACTTTCAAATTTGACATGAAAATATATCATTTACACCTTGTTTTTAGCCTAAATCAGGGCAAAACATTGGGCATGGGATTATGGGAATAGCACACTGGTTTTACAAACATGTCTGACACCACATTCACTGTCTCACTTACCACCTTTTACACTTTCCTTTTCCCATTCCAGACTCTGAGTTGCTCTGCAAGTCCGAGTTCACCTCAGATTTCAAAAGCTTTTCCCTTGCATGGGCATAGTTTGCTGCAATACACATACACAAAGACAGTAACTACTCTTTCAGAAACATGCCTGGGTTTCCCTAGCTTCACCCCATGCTTCATCCCCAACGTGTAGTTCCGTGGATAAGGCATTCAAAAACCAAGGGTTTCTTCTATTCTTAACCCTAAGTCTCTTCACCGGAGCATGCTTATCCACAGCACGATTAAACATGGTAATAAAGTGAGCCAATGCTAGGTCAGGGTCTGGAATAAAACCCGCAGAGCTTAAATCACTCCAAAAAATATCGTGCAGAAAGGCCTGTTCACAGAAATGTTTAAAATTTCTTTTAGTTATAAAACATGGAGGAGCCTTTGTAACTTTCATGTCTCTAATATATGCTACAGGGCAATGATCACTAAAATCCAAAGGAAAGACACCACTCAGGGCATACTTGGGCGGTCTATTAGTTAAAATCAGATCTATCAAAGTTGATCGGGATAAATCTTTAAAATTAGGTCGTGTAGGCTCTGAAATAAGTTGCGTGAGAGTCAAGCCGTCTCAGACCTCTTTAAAATGGTTTGAGGACGGTGATAACCAATCTATATTGAGATCACCAGCAACCAATAATTCAGTGTGAGCATAAGTGGACAAGATATTAGAGAGATTGATTATGGAAGATGAAAGAGCGCTTGGTGGGCGATACACACCTGCTAGTGTAAAACTTGCACAACCCAAACCAATTTTGATAATTAGACACTCAAACTGCTCTGGAATAGAGGAGGATAATAAAACACACAGTGAGAGAGGATTTTACAAACATCAATATCCCTCCCCCTCTCTTAATCCTGTCACACCTAAAAACATTATAACCAACCATTGCTATATCATGGTCTGACACAGAATCATTCAACCAAGATTCAGTGACAAGAAATACATCAGGATTACTTTGCAGAACCAGAGCCCTAACACAGTCCATTTTTGATAATAGACTCCTTACATTGAGACACAGTAGACCCAACCCACACTTATGGGACTGAAAAACTACGGGTGTTAAAACTACAGGAGGGACCGTTAAAATAATACCAGGGGTCTGAATATTGATTTGTGTAAGGTTTGATACCGAGACACCACTTGGTCTAAATTTCTGCCTTGGCAGGCGCTTGGAAATAATTTTTGCGATTGGGTGCGCAAAAGTGCTTGTCGCCCCAGAAAATTTTACACCTTCACTACACCTGACTAGGATGTTTAAAAAGTCAACAGAGGAACCAAGTCCATTAGAAAATGAGACGGCGGTTGGACGTTGGGGGGAGCTCTTGTGGGAGACCGCAGGCTGACATTGAACCACAGCGGAAGAAGAGGAAGGAAGTTCTGGCCAGTGTGTGCAGGAAGTAAACAGTCAGTCCCGTGGGAAGCACAACACAGTATGGTGAATGTTGGCCGATAGCATTTGGCTGCCCCATTTGCTGGGATGTAACCCGTCCGTTTTAAAAAAGGGTGCACAGTTCCAAACAGGTTAAAATTGTCGATAAAACCAAAGCTATGAGTCCTGGTAGCATACTGAAGTCAAGTGTGCATGCTAAGCAGTCTGCTGAAACGGCCATTGCCGTGCTGGAATGAAGGGATAGGACCAGAAATAAAAACTGATTTTCCACAGTTTTTTAAAAAATTAAAAAGGAGGTTAAAATCATTTTTTGTACGCTCCGACTCCCTCCGGTTAGTATCATTAGTCCCAACATGAACTATTAACCGCTTGACAGTGGACGGGAGTGAGGAGAGTAGCCCAAGTAACTTACCCAGGATATCCTTAACTGTTGCTCCTGGGAAGCAGCGGGTCGCTACATTAAAGAAGCGAACGTTCCGGATTATGGAGTCTCCCACCAGTGAAGTAATCGGGGGGAAGAGAGGACGAGGCGGTGGCAAGCCCGGGGCGAGTGGCTGTGCAGGCGTACGCTGCGGCAAGGCAGCGGCATCAGGGCTGAGCGAAGGCCATCTCAGGACCTCTACTTCAGGGCTGGGCGAAGGCCTCCTCAGCACCGCATCAACAAGGCCAGACTTACGGGGGCTAATTGCCTCTCTGGACACCGCCGGCGGCCTCGGAGCAGCTGGACTTACAGGGGAGGAGGGGGGTGTCGCTTCCTCCTCAACCAGCACGGAAAATCTGTTCTCCAGCTGCAGGTCCCAGACAGGCCGCACACGAGACGAACGCCTCCCGCCGAGCAATCCGACCCAGGGCTCAGCCGGGTTGGGTGTGGAGCTGACTATGGCCCTGGGTCTCGCTCCCAGTTGGATCCAGGGATCCTCCGCTCGGGTCGGTGCGGCTTCAGTGGGGGAAGCCAGGGAGTCATGTTCAGCCGTGGTGGTGACACTTGCAGCAGCGAGAGCTGGAGCAACCAGGGAATCAATGAGCTGCTCATCTTCCTTAATCTGGTAAAGGATTGAAATTCTTCCCTCCTGTTCCACAATTTTTTGCGAGAGGAGAACGCAGCTTACACAGCACGGCGGAGAGGTGAGTGGAGCCATATTATTTATTTATATATTTTTTATTTTAGCCTGCTGGGCTTTACAGCAACCAGCCAGGCGATGCAATAAATAAAACTTAAATAATAACTAGAAAATTCCGGTAAAAATTTTGAATGTGCCTGCTGCTCTACACGTACAGTGTTCGAGGTGCTTGCTAGGGATCTGGTATGCCATTGATATGGTGTTCTGGGTGCTCTATAGGGCGTTGCTGGGTGGTTGCTATGGAGTTCCAGGTGGTTGCTCGGGCATTGCTAGGCAGTTGCTATGGTGTTCTGGGCGGTTGCTAGGACGTTGCTAGGCGGTTGCTATGGTGTTCTGGGTGGTTGCCAGGGCGTTGCTAGGTGGTTGCCATGGTGTTCTGGGTGGTTGCTAGGGCGTTGCTAGGCGGTTGCTATGGTGTTCTGGGTGGTCGCTAGGGCGTTGCTAGGCGGTTGCTATGGTGTTCTGGGTGGTTGCTAAGGCGTTGCTAGGCGGTTGCCATGGTGTTCTGGGTGGTTGCTAGGGCGTTGCTAGGTGGTTGCTATGGTGTTCTGGGTGGTCGCTAGGGCGTTGCTAGGCGGTTGCTATGGTGTTCTGGGTGGTTGCTAAGGCTTTGCTAGGCGGTTGCCATGGTGTTCTGGGTGGTTGCTAGGGCGTTGCTAGGCGGTTGCTATGGTGTTCTGGGTGGTCGCTAGGGCGTTGCTAGGCGGTTGCTATGGTGTTCTGGGTGGTTGCTAAGGCGTTGCTAGGCGGTTGCCATGGTGTTCTGGGCGGTTGCTAGGGCGTTGCTAGGTGGTTGCTATGGTGTTCTGGGTGTCGCTAGAGGCGTTGCTATGGTGTTCTGGTTTGCTATGGTGTTCTGGGTGGTTGCTAAGGCTTTGCTAGGCGGTTGCCATGGTGTTCTGGGTGGTTGCTAGGGCGTTGCTAGGCAGTTGCCATGGTGTTCTGGGTGGTTGCTAGGATGTTGCTAGGCGGTTGCCATGGTGTTCTGGGTGGTTGTTAGGATGTTGCTAGGCGGTTGTCATGGTGTTCTGGGTGGTTGCTAGGGCGTTGCTAGGCAGTTGCTATGGTGTTCTGGGTGGTTGCTAGGATGTTGCTAGGCGGTTGCCATGGTGTTCTGGGTGGTTGCTAGGGCGTTGCTAGGCGGTTGCTATGGTGTTCTGGGTGGTTGTTAGGGCGTTCTGGGTGGTTGCGATGGTGTTCTGGGTGGTTGCTAGGCGGTTGCTATGCTGTTCCTAATGGTTGCCTGGGCGTTGCTTGTCAATGTTGGGGAGTTGGAACAGAGTTTTTATGTGAATATATGAGTTCACGGTGAAGATGAGTGAGTTTTCTCATTGACTTCCATTATAATGAGGTTTCAGAAGTCCATGTTTTTCAGGAATTGTGGGAAATCCGTAAGTCGGATCACTTAGAAAAGTCATAGCACACTCCTCACAAGGGAGCCGCACGTTTTCATGTGTAATGTGTGGGGATCGGGTGAAAACTGTGGGAGGAGTAGCGAACCGTGCGATTACGGAAGAATTTGGAAGAATAACTAGAGAATGTAATTCCAGGGAAATACGAGTGCATGAAAATGCAAACTGTAATGCTAACCATGTTATTTAACTAACTTAATAATGTTGTTAGCAGTTATGCTAACTATGCTAAATGTGCTAACAATGTTAAACATGTTACTCAGCTAAATTAGCTAATGTTGTTAGCAGTTATGATAACAATGCTAACCATGCTAACTACGTTACTCAGCTAAATTAGCTAATGTTATTAGGATGTATGCTAACTATGCTAACAGTGCTAACCATGCCAACCACGTTACTCAGCTAACTTAGCTAATGTTATTAGCATGTATGCTAACTATGCTAACAGTGCTAACCATGCTAACCACGTTACTCAGCTAACTTAGCTGATGTTATTAGCATGTATGCCAACAATGCTAACAATGCTAACCATGATACTCGGCTCACTTAGCTAATGTTAATAGCATGTATGCTTACTATGCTAACAATGCTAACCATGCTAAGTTCGTTACTCAGCTAAAATAGCTAATGTTATTAGCATGTATGCTAACAATGCTAACTATTCTAACAGTGCCAACCATGCTAACCACGTTACTCAGCTAACTTATCTAAAGTTATTAGCATGTATGCTAACAATGCTAACTATTCTAACAGCGCCAACCATGCTAACCACGTTACTCAGCTAACTTAGCTAATGTTATTGGCATGTATGCTAATTATGCTAACAAAGCTAACCATTCTAACTACGTTACTCAGCTAAATTAGCTAATGTTATTAGCATGTATGCTAACTATGCTAAAAGTGCTAACCATGCTAACCACATTATCCAGCTAACTTAGCTAATGTTATTAGCACTTATACTAACTTCGCTAACAATGCTAACCATGTTACTTAGCTAACTTGGCAAATGTTGGTAGCTAAGCTCAAAGTGTGCATAGCTCGCTATCAAAGAAAAAGAAAGAAAGAGGGAAAGAATGGGAAGGAAAGAGAAAAAGAAGGAAGGGAAGATAGAAAGAGGGAAGGAAAGAAGGAAGGAAGGAAGAAAGGAAAGGAGAAAGAAAGATAGAAGGAAGTATGGAGAGAAGAAAAAAGGAAGGCAAAAAAGAAGGAATGAAAGAAGGAAGGAAAGAAGGTAGGAAGGAAGGAAAGAAGGAAGGGAAGAAGGAAGGAAAGACAGAAAGAAGGAAGAAAGGAAAGGAAAGGAAGGAAGGTAAAAAGGAATGAAGGAAGGAAAGAAGGAAAGAAGATGGAAGGGAGGAAGGAAGGCAAGAAGGAAAGAAGGAAAAAAAAGGAAGGAAAGATGGAAGGAACAAAGGAAGGAAAGATGGACGGAAGGTAGTAAATGAGAAAAGGAAGTAAAAAAAGGAAAAAAGGAAAAAAGAAGGAAGGAAAAAAGAAAAGAAGGAAGGAAGGAAAGAAGTAAAGAAAGAAGGAAGGATGGAAAGCAGTAAGGAAGGAAGGAAAGAAGGAAGGATGGAAGGTAGTAAGGAAAGAAAGGAAGGAAGGAAAGAAAGGAAGGGAAGGAAGGAAGAAAGAAAGAAAAAAGGAAGGAAGGAAGGAAAGAAAGAAAGAAGGACAGAAAGAAAGAAATAAAAAAATGAAGGAAAGAGGGAAGGGAATAAATAAGGAAGGAAGGAAGGAAAGAAATTAAGAAAGAAAAAAGGAAAGGAAGAAAGAAAGAAAGAAAGAAAGAAAGAAAGAGGGCTTCCAATTTGTAACAGTTGTAGACAGAGAATACAGTTGGCGGGAGTGAAAGTTGATGAGAACTGACAGTTGGAATGGCTGAACAGTTAAATAGTTGTGATGTCATCAGCCCAATGTTAAGTCTATGGGGGGAAAAAATTAATAGTTTTTTATTAATCACTCAAAAAGTATAAAAGTTTCAAAGATGGAAAATACATTGCACAGGTGTCCTAAGTAAGACCTGCGCAACGCAGTTTGAAAAAAGTTTCTACGTTAAACGGTTGAAGCCGCATTAAGTGCTGAGAAGATATAATAATAACTAGAGAATGTAATTCCAGGGAATTACGAGTGCATGAAAATGCAAACTGTAGTTGCTTAAGGTGGAATGAGGACAGAGGAAACAAGTTGGCGGAGTCATAGTTGATGACAGTTGGAATGGCTGAACAGTTAAATAGTTTTGTAGTTTAAAAAGTTATATTATTTAACAGTGAATTATTTCAATGAGGACTTTTATTTTGAAACAGTTTTGGACCGAGGAAACAGTTGACGGGAGTCAATGTTGATGACAACGGGCAGTTGGAATGGCTGAACGGTTGAAAAGTTTAGTAGATTAAATAGTTATATTATCTAATTATGATTTATTGTAGTGAGGACTTTGATTTTGAAACAGTTGGCGGGAGTCATAGTTGATGACAACTGGCAGTTGGAATGGCTGAACGGTTGAAAAGTTGAGTAGTTTAAAAAGTTAAATTATTTAATTGCTATTTATCGTAATGAGGACTTTTATTTTGAAACAGTTGTAGACAGAGGAAACAGTTGACAGGAATCATAGTTGATGACAACAGACAGTTGGATTGGCTGAACAGTTAAATAGTTGAGTTGTTTAAATAGTTAAATTACATAACAGTGAATTATTTCAATGAGGACTTTTATTTTGAAACAGTTTTGGACAGAGAAAACAGCTGCCTTGAGTCGTAGTTAATGACAATGGGCAGTTGGAATGGCTGAACAGTTGGATTTTTGAGTAGTTTAAATTGTTAAATTATTTAATTGTGATTAATTGTAGTGAGTGCTTTTATTTTGAAACAGTTGTGGACAGAGGAAACTTGGCGTGAGTCATAGTCGATGACAACTGGCAGTTGGAATGACTGAACGGTTGAAAAGTTGAGTAGTTTAAAAAGTTAAATTATTTCATTGTGAATTATTGTAGTGAGGACTTTTATTTTGAAACAGTTTTGGACCGAGGAAACAGTTGGCTGGAGTCATAGTTGATGATAACGGGCAGTTGGAATGGCTGAACAGTTCAATAGTTGAGTAGTTTAAATAGTTAAATTATTTAATAGTGAATTATTGTAGTGAGGACTTTTATTTTGAAACAGTTTTGGACCGAGGAAACAGTTGGCTGGAGTCATAGTTGATGATAACGGGCAGTTGGAATGGCTGAACAGTTCAATAGTTGAGTAGTTTAAATAGTTTATTATTTAATTATGATTTAGTGTAGGGAGGACTTTTATTTTGAAACAGTTTAGGACGGAGAAAACTGTTGGCGGGAGTCAAAGTCGATGACAACAGGCAGTTGGAATGGCTGAACGGTTGAAAAGTTGAGTAGTTTGAATAGTTATATTATTTAATTATGATTTATTGTAGTGAGGACTTTTATTTTGAAACAGTTTAGGACGAAGAAAACAGTTGGCTGGAGTCATAGTTGATGACAATGGGCAGTTGGAATGGCTGAACAGTTGAAAAGTCGAGTAGTTTAAATAGTTATTTTATTTAATTATGATTTATTGTAGCGAGGACTTTTATTTTGAAACAGTTGTGGACAGGTGAAACAGTTGGCAGGAGTCATAGTTGATGACATCTGACAGTTGGAATGGCTGAACAGTTAAATATTTCAATAGTTTAAGAAGTTAAATTTATTTAAGAGTGATTTCTTGTAGTGAGGACTTTTATTTTGAAACAGTTGTAGGCAGAGGAAACAGTTGAACAGGATCTGTAGTCTTAAGAGAGCCAGATTGTAGTGTTAAAGCCTGAGAAACTGACAGTTGCTGCAGGTGGTCAGAACATCTGGCACAAGATTCCATTTGCTTAATGGCCCTACTGTGATGTCATCAGCCCAATGTTAAGTCTATGGAGAAAAAAATTAATAGTTTTTTATTCATAGTTTAAAAAGTATAAAAGTTACAAAGATCAAAAATACATTGCACAGGTGTCCTAAGTAAGACCTACGCAACGCAGTTTGAATGAAGTTTCTACGTTAAACGGTTGAGGCCGCATTGAGTGTGTTAGAATAATAATAATAATAATAATAGTAACTAGAGAATGTAATTCCAGGGTATTACGAGTGCATGAAAATGCAAACTGTAGTTGCATAAGGTGGAATGTGGGCAGAGGAAACAAGTTAGCGGGAGTCATAGTTGAAGACAGTTGGAATGGCTGAACAGTTAAATAGTTTTTTAGTTTAAAAAGTTTGATTATTTACCAGTGAATTATTTCAATGAGGACTTTTATTTTGAAACAGTTGTGGATAGAGGAAACAGTTGGCTGGAGTCATAGTTGATGACAACGGGCAGTTGGAATGGCTGAACGGTTGAAAAGTTGAGTAGTTTAATTAGTTATATTGTTTAATTATGATTTATTGTAGTGAGGATTTTTATTTTGAAACAGTTAAGGACGGAGGAAACAGTTGGCGGGAGTCAAAGTTGATGACAACGGGCAGTTGGAATGGCTGAACGGTTGAAAAGTTGCGTAGTTTAAATAGTTAAATTTAATTGTGATTTATTGTAATGAGGACTTTTATTTTGAAAAAGTTCTGGACAGAGGAAACACTTGTCGGGTGTCACAGTTGATAACAACTGACAGATGGATTGGCTGAACAGTTAAATAGTTGAGTTGTTTAAATAGTTAAATTATTTAACAGTGAATTATTGCAGTGAGGACTTTTATTTTGAAACAGTTTTGGACAGGTGAAACAGTTGGCAGGAGTCATAGTTGATGACAACTGACAGTTGGAATGGCTGAAGAGTTAAATATTTGAGTAGTTTAAATAGTTAAATTATTTAAGAGTGATTTCTTGTTGTGAGGACTTTTATTTTGAAACAGTTGTAAGCAGAGGAAACAGTTGAACAGGATCTGTAGTGTTAAGATAGCCAGACTGTAGTCTGAAAGCCTGAGAAACTGACAGTTGCTGCAGATGGTCAGAACATCTGGCACAAGATTCCATTTGCTTAATGGCCCTATTGTGATGTCATCAGCCCAATGTTAAGTCTATGGGGAAAAAAATTAATAGTTTTTTATTCAAAGTTTAAAAAGTATAAAAGTTACAAAGATGAAAAATACACTGCACAGGTGTCCTAAGTAAGACCTACGCAACGCAGTTTGAATGAAGTTACTACATTAAACGGTTGAGGCCGCATTAAGTGCGTTAGAATAATAATAATAATAACTAAAGAAGGTAATTCCAGATAATTACGAGTGCATGAAAATGCAAACTGTAGTGCTAACCATGTTATTTAACTGAATAATGTTGTTAGCAGTTATGCTAACTATGCTAACTGTTCTAACAATGCTAACCATGCTAACCACGTTAATTAGCTAACTTAGCTGATGTTATTAGCATGTATGCTAACTATACTAACTATGCTAACAATGCTAACCATGCTACCCACGTTACTCAGCTAACTTAGCTAATGATATTAGCATGTATGCTAACTAAGTTAACAATGCTAACCATGCTAACCACGTTACTCATCTAACTTAGCTAATGTTATTAGCATGTATGCTAACAATGCTAACTATGCTAACAATGCTAACCACGTTACTCAGCTAAATTAGCTAATGATAATAGCATATATGCTAACTATGCTCATAATGCTAACAATGCTAACCATGCTAACCACGTTACTCAGCTAACTTAGCTAATGTTATTAGCATGTATGCTAACTATACTAACTATGCGAACAATGCTAACCATGCTAACCACGCTATTCAGCAAACTTAGCTAATGATATTAGCATGTAAGCTAACTATGCTAACAGTGTTAACCATGCTAACCACGTTATTCAGCTAACTTAGCTAATATTATTAGCATGTACGCTAACTATGTTAACTATGCTAACAATGCTAACCACGTTACTAAGCTAACTTAGCTAATGATATTAGCATATATGCTAATTGTGCTAATTATGCTAACAATGCTAAACATGCTAACCACGTTACACATCTAACTTAGCTAATGTTATTAGCATGTATGCTAACTATGCTAACTATGCTAACCATGCTAACCACGTTACTCATCTAACTTAGCTAATGTTATTAGCATGTATGCTAACATTGCTAACAATGCTAACTATGCTAACAAAGCTAACCACGTCACTCAGCTAACTTAGCTAATGATATTAGCATATATGCTAACTATGCTAACTATGCTAACCACGTTACTCAGCTAACTTAGCTATTGATATTAGCATGTATGCTAACTATGCTAACCATGCTAACCACGTTACTCAGCTAACTTAGTATACATGCTAATAACATTGGCTGACAATGCTAACTGTGCTAACAATGCTAACCACGTCACTCAGCTAACTTAGCAAATGTTGGTAGCTAAGCTCAAAGTGGGCATAGCTCGTTATCAAGGAAAATGAAAGAGGGAGAGAAAAAGAAGGAAAGATAGAACGAGGGAAGGAAAGAAAGAAGGAAGGAAGAAAGGAAAGGAGAAATAAAGATAGAAAGACGGAAGTCAGGAAAGAAGCAAAAAAGGAAGGAAGGAAGGAAGGAAGGAAAGATGGAATGAAGGATGGAAAGCAGTAAGGAAGGTAGGAAAGATGGAAAGAGGGAACGAAAGAAGAAAGGAAGGAAGGAAAAATAGAAAGAAGGAAGAAAGGATAGAAGGAAGAGAAAGGAAGGGAAGAAGGAAGGAAAGAAAAAAGGAAGGAAATTAAAAAGGAATGAAGGAAGCAAAGAAGGAAGGAGATGGAAGGGAGGAAGGAAGGCAAGAAGTAAGAAATAAGGAAGGAAAGAAGGAAGGAATGAAGCAAGGGAAGATGGACGGAAGGAACTAAAGAAGAAAAGGAAGGAAAAAAGGAAAGAAGGAAAAAAGGAGGGATAGAAGAAAAGAAGGAAGGAAGGAAAGAAGTAAAGAAAGAAGGAAGGAAAGATGGAAGGAAGGATGGAAAGCAGTAAGAAAGGTAGGAGGGAAGGAAAGAAGGAAGGAAAGATGGAAGGAAGGAAGGAAAGAAGTAAGGATGGAAGGTAGTAAGGAAAGAAAGGAAGGAAAAGATGAAAGGAAAGAAAAAAGGATGGAAGGAAGGAAGAAAGAAAAAAGGAAGGAAAGAAAGTAAGAAGGACAGAAAGAAAGAAATAAAGGAAAGAAGGAAGGAACTAAATAAGGAAGGAAGAAAGGAAGGAAGGAAGGAAGGGAATGGAAGAAAAGAAAGAAAGAAAGAAGACTTCCATTTTGTAACAGTTGTAGACAGAGAATACAGTTGGCGGGAGTCAAAGTTGATGAGAACTGACAGTTGGAATGGCTGAACAGTTAAATAGTTGTGATGTCATCAGCCCAATGTTAAGTCTATGGGGGGAAAAAAAATTAATAGTTTTTTATTAATAACTCAAAAAGTATAAAAGTTTCAAAGATGAAAAATACATTGCACAGGTGTCCTAAGTAAGACCTACGCAACGCAGTTTGAATGAAGTTTCTACGTTAAACGGTTGAAGCCGCATTAAGTGCGTTAGAAGAATAATAATAATAAGAAGAAGAAGAAGAAGAAGAACTGGAATAACAATAGTGTGCATTTTCATGCACACTAATAATAATAAGAAGAACTGGAATAACAATGGTGTGCATTTTCATGCACACTAATAATAAGAAGAAGAACTGGAATAACAATAGTGTGCATTTTCATGCACACTAATAATAATAATAATAAGAAGAAGAACTGGAATAACAATAGTGTGCATTTTCATGCACACTAATAAGAAGACCAGAATAACAATAGTGAGCATTTTCATGCACACTAATAATAATAATAAGAAGAACTGGAATAGCAATAGTGTGCATTTTCATGCACTCTAATAATAAAGAAGTTTGCAGGATTGTAATATGTGTCTGCATTGCTGCAGGCACATAATAATAATAATAATAATAATAATAATAATAATAAGGAAGTATGCAGGATTGTAATATGTGTCTGCATTGCTGCAGGCACATAATAAAATAATAAAAACAGATAAAATAAATAAAATGATAAAACAAGTAAAAAAACAATAGAAGTTAAAATAATAAAATGTCAAAACAATTAAACACTAAAATAATAATAAAAGTAAACAATAAAACAAAATGAAAGATAAATAAAATGCTAAAATAACGATAAAATAATAAAAGTAGACTAAAAGCGCGGGCAGCAGCAAAACCAGACCGCTGACAGGCAACCGGACATGAAGCCTATTTTAAGCGGTACTTTCTTTAAGCAGCACTGGAATGGTCATCAACTGGCGCACTTATAAGTGTGGCCAAGAAAAAAATTCAGCATTGGCCACACGTATAAGTGCTAATAACATCGGCCTTCAATTCAATTTATATATCCATGATATTTCATGTTATATAGCCTACATAATTGACAATCCAAATGCTTTACATGTAGGTTAAAAAAAAGTGGTCCGATTTTAAGATCGCCACCAAAAAACGGGTTGCGGCACTCAGGCGCAGCAGTGCACGGACCGGTGGAGGCCAACCAGATTCGAACCTCCAGCTGTCACTGTTTGAGGAGCACGTGGAAGCAGGGCTCCCCCTCCATCGTGGGAATACGAGGCGATGGGGACACGGATGAGTCCCCACCGCCTCGATCGGAGCTGCATGAGGGTAATTGTTAAAATACAGTCTGCAGAGATCACTCTTCATTGTACTTTTATTAGTATTACTCCATGCCATTTTATTGGGTGCCACAAAAAACGAGCAGCCACTCGTCACTTTCCCGGAGGAGATCTTCTCTGTACCGAAAGTTCCTCTCACGTCGGACAGAAGCTTATTCCTCTAACAATAGAGGATCTGCCATTGTCAAAATGTGATCGCAGTCAAAGTGTCTGTAGGCCTATATATATTGACCAACAAAAGAAGTTAGCTAGTTAGTTAATGTACTCTTATGGTTACTCAGTCAAAGTGACCGCAAAATAAAGAATAGTTTGATGAAACGAGTCAAGTGTAAATATGCACGCACCAGTATTAAATTTGATTTTCTAAAATAATTACGCGCAAACTTATTTTCCAGTCTGCCTTTAATTAATTTGCGTTTCTTTTGTTGTTCAGTATATATTTGACTGGATGAGCATCTGACATACCACACTGCATATCTGCCAAGCCGCGCATTGCGCTTAATCAAATTAATTGTAATTGTCAGCCGTCTGGCCTGACAAGCAGGTTTTCTCAAAATATAAGTTTAATTAATTTCTCAAAACAGGTGTCTACTTATTAATTCATTCATTTATGAATTTAGCCTTTTTATTCATTTTACTAATAAGAGCAACAACAGCATGACGTCCGCATCACTGCATATGGTTTATTACTCATTTTGACAGCTGCGCTCGTTCCTGCATGTTGTTCGCTGGTTTCAAATCTGCGTACACCTGGTCAGACCTGGCGTGAGATTTTTGCGGACCATTCGCTCACGTTCAGATTGATAAATGCCGATCCTTGCGGGAGATTTGGCGTACACCCTTTTTTTGTGTACGCACGTTTGATAAATGAGGGCAAATGACTTTCAAATCACAACAGTCAGTATTTTATTCACAGTTGAACAGAGATAACATAGCAAATGTTGAAACAGAAATTTTACAATTTTATCCACAAAATAAGCTCATTTCAAGTTTGATGGCTGGTACAGGTCTCAAAAAAGTTGGGACAGGGGCCTGTTTACCATGGTGCAGCATTCCCTCTTCTTTTTAACACAGAGTGGAGGCGTCTGGGCATTGAGGAGATAAGTTTCTTGAGTTAAGCCATTGGAATTTGATCCCACTCTTGTTTAATACAGGCTTCCAGCTGCTGGAGAGTTTTGGGTCTCCTTTGACAGACTTTTCGTTTAATGATTTTTATTTATTTATTTTTTTATTAACCTTTATTTATACAGGTGAAAATCTCATTGAGACCCAGGGTCTCATTTACAAGAGAGACCTGTTCAGGGTAGGCAGCAGCAAAACACTGAGTTACAGACTAACTGAACATACAAGGACAAAACACAAAACAATAAAATAATTGATGCAAAAACTGCAAAAGTGTGACAAGAAGAATAAAACTAGTGAGTACATGTGCAGACCCCCACAGACTCTCTCACCAGCCTTCCTACAAGTAGTTTGAAGTCCCCTAGTGGAATAAAGCCTGACAGCTTCAGCTTCTGCTGAAGCATGTTCCTAGTTGCAGGGGCAGAGTAGGAGAACGCCTTTTTGCCAAGTTCGGTACGGACTGAGGGGATGGCAAAAGTGATGTAGTCCAGGGACCGGAGGCTACGATCAGACTGTTTTTGTGTCATATACATGGACAGATAGGAGGGGAGCAGACCGATGATAGATTTATAAATAAAAAGATACCAGTGGGTGATTCTGCGCATGGAAAGTGATGACCAGTTTGTGAGAGAGTACAAAGTACAGTGATGTGTGAGGGTTTACAACCGTAATGAATCTCAAAGCTCCGTGATAGGCAGCATCCAACAGATGTAAGGAGTGAGCAGAGGCATTCATATACACAACATCACCGTAATCCAGGAGCGGCAAGAAAGTGGCCGCAACAATTCGTTTTCTGGCTTTAAATGAAAAACAAGCTCTATTTCTGAAGAAAAACGCCAGCTTCAATTTCAATTTCCTCAGCAATTTGTCAACATGGCATTTAAAAGAAAGGTTATTGTCCACTGTGATGCCTAGGTATTTATAAGTGGCCACAGACTCAATAGGGGTTCCCTGAGCAGACATAATACAGGGCAGAACAGCAGGCACCTTCTTTTTATTTGAAAAGAACATAAAGTTAGTTTTACCTGCATTTAAAACTAGCCTGAGATGAGACAGTTGCGCCTGAATGGTGTCAAATGCAGACTGCAGATCTTTAAACACCTGGGCAACAGAAGATGCACAACAATAGACGACGGTGTCATCAGCATAAAGATGCACGGAAGCATTAATATTTTGGCCCACCTCGTTCATATAAATAGTAAAAAGAGTGGGTCCTAAAACGGAACCCTGCGGCAGACCATTTGTAGTGTTTAGGAACCCGGAGCAAAGACCATTAGACTGCACACACTGCTTACGGTTGGAGAGGTAGTTAGAAAACCAGCCAACAGCATGGTCTGACATTCCAATGGTAGACAGTCGCTGACATAAAATGATACACCAAAAGTTCTCAATCGGTGAAAGATCAGGACTACAGGCAGGCCAGTTCAGCACACGGACTCTTCTACTACGAAGCCATGCTGTTGTAATAGCTGCAGTATGTGGTTTTGCATTGTCCTGCTGAAATACACAAGGCCTTCCCTGGTATAGATGTCGCCTGGAGGGGAGCATATGTTGCTCTAAAACCTTTATATACCTTTCAGCATTCATGGTGCTTTTTAAAACATGCAAGTGTCCCACACCATATGCACTAATGTATCCCCATACCATCAGAGATGCTGGCCTTTGAACTGAACGCTGATATCAGGAGGGGTGGTCTTTCTCCTCTTTAGCCCAGATGACACAACGCCCATGATTTCCAGCAAGAATGTAAAATTTGGACTCGTCTGACCACAGGACACTTCGCCACTTTGCTGCAGTCCATTTTAAATGAGCCTTGGCCCACAGAACACGGCAGCACTTCTGGATCATGCTCAACAAGGGCTTTCTTTTTGCATGATAGAGTTTTAGGTGGCATCTGTGGATGGCACGGCGGACTGTGTTTACAGACAGTGGTTTCTTGAAGTATTCCTGGGCCCATTTAGTATTGTCAATGACAGAATCATGCCGGTGAGTGATGCAGTGGCGTCTGAGGGCCCGAAGATCACGGGCATCCAGTAAAGGTCCTCGGCCTTGTCCCTTGCGCACAGAGATTTTTCCAGTTTCTCTGAATTTTTTGATGATGTTATGCACTGTCGATGATGAGACCTTCAAAGCCTTTGCAATTTGACATTGAGGAACATTGTTTTTGATGTATTCCACAATTTTTTTACGCAAGCCTTCACAGGTTGGAGAGCCTCTGGCCATCTTTACTTCTGAGAGACTCAGCCTCTCTAAGACATCCCTTTTATAGCCAATCATGTTACACACCTGATGCCAGTTAACTTAATTACTTGCTAAATGTGCTTTCAGTTGATTCTCTTATATATTAATTGCTTTTTCTGCCCTATTTTGCCTGTGTTCCAACTTTTTTGAGACCTGTTGCAGCCAGAAAATTTGAAAGGAGCTCAGTTTGTGGATAAAAATGTAAAATGTCTCAGTTTCAACATATGAAATGTTACCTATGCTCTATTGTAAATAACATATTGGCTAATGTGATCTGAAAGTCATTGCATTTTGATTTTATTCACAGTTTACACTTTGTCCCAACTATTTTGGAATTGGGGCTGTAACTTTGAACCGAATCTTGTGAAAATACGCAAAAATGAAATGCGAATTATGTACATACGTCGTTTCGAGGCAACCTCACAAGCGAAAATGGAGAACTCGCTCGCAATGTCAGAGTTTATTCAAAAAATGTGTTTCCATTTCAGATTATGTGCATTAAGTCTTTTTTGCAGAAGTCAAAATCCACCTCAAGCGAACGTCAAAAATTTTTTCGCGAATCAGAGGATTTTTTTTCGAATTATGGTGTTTCCATTACCTTTTTTGATGCGAAACTTCAAAATGCGCATTAAAACAGGGAAATGGAAACTCAGCTAATGTCATAGTCTGCTGCTGCTACCTCTCCCTCTGCCTGGTCGCACCTTTTCCACTGCTATTGCTCTCAGCAGAGTCACGTTTACCAGCCAGTATAGATCAAGATCCACAAACTCCAGATCCTGTTCTGCACCAAGCTACTCTGCATTGCTTTCTGTTTAACCCCTGCCTTAAAGTCATTAAAAACCAGTAAACCTTCATTCTTTCTGATTGGTCTGCTTTTGGGTCCTGCCACTCCCCGTGTAAATCACAGGTAATAGGGTCCTGTGGGGAGAGGGGACCCCACCCACTGACCGGCCGTATCTAGCCCAGTCCCCCCCCCACCCCCCAAAGCAAAAAACCTAGGGGAAACATTACATGTTGCTATAGACATCTTTTAAATAATCAGAGGCAGGACTCAACCAATAGAACAACAGAAGTTTAAGTCACCAAGTAAAATTATCTCTGAGTTTTTATATGGAGCTAAAAGATGAGCTATCACATCAATAGCTATGGAAAAAGCAGAAGGAGGTGTGTACACTCCAACCACAATGAAGGTGTTATTTTGTGCAATGCACACTTTCAGGGCCCAAAATTCAAATGATGAATACATTAAGAACATTACAAGTAAAACAAGTTCTTGTGTAAATGGCCACACCTCCTCTTAAATTTCTATCTGTCTGAAAGCCTTATGTAACAGGTAATTACATTTGTAATTACAGTCATATTTCTGAGCGTTTCTCCAGGAGGGGAGTATAAAAGCATGTGATATGATCATATACCGTGACACTGAGCAACAGAGTGCACTGTCAGTACACTGGCACAGACTAACTGACACAGCTCAACGGATCAACTCACTGGAAACCAGCAACTGAAACGAAAACAAGCACGCAAGCATGAGTGAAGGAAACAGAAGTAGCGGTGAGTTCGTCTATATTAGAACCTTTCCTCTTTATATCAGCTGTGTAAACTTAAATTCTGGAAGAGGTCACTTCTATTAATAAAAAAAAAATTTCATATGTTCAAACTGTTTTGGCAGAAGCAGTGGTTCAAGATAAGTCAAAGTTTGCAGTATAGATTAAAATATGTTGCTTATATGAAAAAAAACCTCTATTACAAACCTTAAATGTTGAGACAAATTATTTAATGAGAAAAGTCCTGAGAAAATGACAAACAATATACATCCCCAATTCCGAAATAGTTGGGACGAAGTGTAAATTGTGAATAAAATCAAAATGCAATGACTTTCAGATCACATGAGCCAATATGTTATTTACAATAGAACATAGATAACATTTCAAATGTTGAAACTGAGACATTTTACATTTTTATCCAAAAAATTAGCTCATTTCAAATTTTCTGGCTGCAACAGGTCTCAAAAAAGTTGTGACACAGGCAAAAAAGGGCTGAAAAAGCAATTAACATATAAGAGAATCAGCTGAAAGAACATTTAGCAAGTAATTAAGTTAACTGGTATCAGGTGTGTAACATGATTGGCTATAAAAGGGATGTCTTAGAGAGGCTGAGTCTCTCAGAAGTAAAGATGGCCAGAGGCTCTCCAACCTGTGAAGGCTTGCGTAACAAAAATAGTGGAATACTTTAAAAACAATGTTTCTCAATGTCAAATTGCAAAGGCTTTGAGGGTCTCATCATCGACAGTGCATAACATCATCAAAAGATTCAGAGAAACTGGAAAAATCTCTGTGCGTAAGAGACAAGGCCAAAGACCTTTACTTGATGCCCGTGATCTTTGGGCCCTCAGACGCCACTGCATCACTCACCGGCATGATTCTGTCATTGACATTACTAAATGGGCCCAGGAATACTTCAAGAAACCACTGTCTGTAAACACAGTTCGCCATGCCATCCACAGATGCCACCTAAAACTCTATCATGCTAAAAGGAAGCCATTGTTGAGCATGATCCAGAAGCGCCGCCGTGTTCTGTGGGCCAAGGCTCATTTAAAATGGACTGTAGCAAAGTGGCAAAGTGTCCTGTGGTCAGACAAGTCCAAATTTGACATTCTTATTGGAAATCATGGGCGTCGTGTCCTCCGGGCTAAAGAGGAGAAAGACCACCCCTCCTGATATCAGTGTCCAGTTCAAAGGCCAGCATCTCTGATGGTATGGGGATGCATTAGTGCATATGGTGTGGGACACTTGCATGTTTTAAAAAGCACCATGAATGCTGAAAGGTATATAAAGGTTTTAGAGCAACATATGCTCCCCTCCAGACGACATCTATTCCAGGGAGGGCCTTGTGTATTTCAGCAGGACAATGCAAAACCACATACTGCTGCTATTACAACAGCATGGCTTCGTAGTAGAAGAGTCCGTGTGCTGAACTGGCCTGCCTGCAGTCCTGATCTTTCACCGATTGAGAATATTTAGCGCATAATTCAAGGAAAAGTCTGTCAAAGGAGACCCAAAACTCTCCAGCAGCTCGAAGCCTGTATTAAACAAAAATGGGATCAAATTCCAATTGCTTAACTCAAGAAACTTGTCTCCTCAATGCCCAGACGCCTCCACTCTGTGTTAAAAACAAGAGGGAATGCTGCACCATGGTAAACAGGCCCCTGTCCCAACTTTTTTGAGACCTGTAGCAAAATGAGCTCATTTTGTGGATAAAATTGTAAAATTTCTCAGTTTCAACATTTGCTATGTTATCTCTGTTCTATTGTGAATAAAATACTGGCTGGTGTGATCTGAAAGTCATTGCGTTTTGATTTTATTCACAATTTACACTTTGTCCCAACTATTTCGGAATCGGGGTTGTACATTACGTATACTGTATCAAAGGTGGCTCGTCCATTTATGCAGTTTACACACCACATAATATCTGCACCCCAATTGTTTCTCTGCTCCTTAGAGGAACTCATTAATCCCACCATTATTTTGACTCAGAAATTAGCAATTTAAAAATGCTTTAAAATGCTTCAGCTTAATTTTAACTCAATACTTTTTTTTAAAGTGGCAAGTGCTTTTGTTGCCTTTTCATTAAATCCCCATTTCTTAAAGCTGACAAACCTCTGAAATATTTCTGCTGTCGGATCAACACCTTTTGTTTTCCACCCCTGAAAAAATAATATGGCAATTTAGCCATAACATGATATGAATGAAAACATGACATCAAGCCATCAAAGAGACAAATAATGATCATATACACAAATATATTAAACATAATTAAAATAAATACAAGAGAATGTACATAGCAAAAAAATTAAATAGTAGTGCTAATAATAATAATAATAAGAATAATAATAATAATTTCCAGATCTCCTTGAACCAGTATTGAATAGAAAAAAACATACTACCACAAAATAGGTAAGGCTTTATTTCATGAACTTTGTTTTTTTTTTTTTGAGTAGCCATTTTCAAATGTGAAGTCTGCAACACATTCCTGTGGGGGCCAGGTGCATATTCTCCATTTTTCAGCGTCGGCTCTCCTTTTTATAATGCTCCGTAGATGTTTTGGAACAGAGTATCTAAAGATAAAGTTGTTTCCTCTTTCCCAAAATAGGACAGCCTAGGGTCCTTACTATCAAATTTTGCCCTTCATAATCCACTGCACGCTTTAACCGTGAAACAGGTCCACGTTGGAGTGTTAGGACAATGGTAGTACTCGAACCCAAGCACTGCCGATGTTTGGTTCCAGACGAATGGCGGCTCCAGAATACGCGCTATAACCGCAAATATTTGTATGGTAGAAGTACTCACCTCCAAAAATAACTCAGAGCAAAAGCATTTTTCTCAAAGGGTTTTTTCTCAAAATTTGGCACCTGATTACGCAATTACGTTTCTTTTTTTGGTCAGTATATGAACATTTAAAAACTGAATTTCATTTGACATTTGCGAAAAACTACTAATATTGACTTATTCTCTAATTTTTCTAGGGAAAACTAATAAAGATAGTGAACTAAAATTTTGCTCAGTTTCTATATACTACTGTAGCTTTGTCTCAAATTTTAAAGAAAATCTGAGGTCATCACATGTGAAGAATTTGTAAAATTGGTATGGAATGACCCAGCTACTTGTGCATAATGCATGGCTCAGTATAGCTTTATTCTCCTGTTACTGTGCATTTTAGCAAATACATCAACAAAATCCTCAAGAGTGAGAGCCTTAATTATACCTTCTAGCCTCTGTGCTCAAAACACCTGAGTTACTCAACCTTTTATCACTCAGACACTGCACTACAAAATTGAGGCTTTTTCCTCCGCACATAAATTACGACATAAAATATCAACGTCTTTAGATAAATTCTGCGTTTACATAGCTCATGAAACGGCATTCATTTGCATATTCTAAATTAGTAAGCTAGCGGGCTGCGAGGCACATTAAGTGATAACCCACGACAATCCGTTCAAATTTCTGAATATAGCCACCAGTCGCAGCTCGTGAACTGCCATCAGGGGAGGCTCAAACAATTCCTTAAAAAGAATGATTGGTCGCGACCTGTTTTCAATCAGTCATTTAAATTACCATAACAGAATCTTCGAAAACTCTCAACATTATCAGGTGTGGCCAGTTTTCATTTATAACGCATACCTGTCAACTCTCACGCATTCGGTGTGAGTTTAAGCGGCATATTTATATTCCCCTGCTGTAGTCAGCATTAATTCAATCAACGCGTATGTTCGAGATTCTCGCGCGGAATTGAAGTCCTTGTGCACTGGAGGAGTTGGAAGCAATGGAATTGCATAAGACGTTTCAAATGATCTTATTTCATTTCAACGATCGCGAAACTCATGCATTGCTTCTAACCGCTGAGCAAAGAAAAGCGTGCGAAGTCCATTGTCGCAATCGGTATGCGTTGTTAATGAAAACTGGCCACACCTGATAATGTTGAGAGTTTTCGGAGATTGGTAATTCAAACGAATGATTGAAAACAGATCGTGACCAATCATTCTTTTTAAGGGATGGGAAATTGATCCTCCCCTGTTGCCAGTTCACTAGCCGCCACTGATAGCCACGGCTCAAGAGCATCGTTTGGTAATAGGCACGAAAGACGGCAGAGTGACAATCATGGCGAAAATAAATTCAGCAAAAGTTTAGGATTTTTTGCATTTATATTGCCATCCTAACAATCCCATATGAATTATATAAATGTGGCCAAAAGGCCATTTCTTTTTTCATTATCATTTTTATTCACCATAGGTCATGCATTGGCCTTGGTTGTTCAGTCAATGAATTGTTTGATTATCAATCGGGCAAACTTGAACGGGAAGAACTTTAGGGCAATCGAGTGGAAAAAGGTGAGGTTGCTGAAGGCCCTCCGAACATCTGACAGTTCGCACTGTTAAAAGGTTCAAAAACTTTTCAACTTTGGAGAGAGAACACTCACTTGTTAGGTTCTGTTCCTCCCGCTGCTCGTACGTCCCGTCCGTCTCCTCATGCAGACTAAACTCACCTCAGCATGTATTGTGTACCCCGATATTGGGGTCTCCCACCCCAAAAAACTAAGTAACTGTGTGGTTACAAAAGTGTAAATACCTGGACAAAACCACATTTTTCTGCCCATAATAAGATCTATGGTTTTTATGCTATGGGAAAAATTTGACTAACTGGCAGGTGTCATTGGTTGGGGGGCGGGGGGGGGCGGGGGTCATTTTTGCATGGTGGCCGTGGGCCCCCCGGCCACCCCTTGGAGGCCCCATTGTTCATTCGTGAAGTTTCTGTTGGCCTATGTGCCTTATTTGTTTGGAATCTTTTGTTCAATAAAAATCATTCTTTGGATTCACGACTCGCTACTGGTGTCCTTCCGCGAACGTAACATGCTCAAGCATTAAATAACCATTTTTCATCTGTCTGGTTTGCCCTTATATCTAATTCTTCGGCTAGCAGTGCTTTTAATTATGTAGGTGTAATGATTCAGTTGGACTATAATTTTTGGATATTGACTCCCAGCTGAGTTTTTACCAGCTGGTTTGATGCATTTGGGACCAGGGGACGTGGTAAGTCAAACAAACACACACAATCCATACATTTACTGCTGTTATTTCCCTTGATGTGCCCTATATTTTTCAGTTTATTAAATTTTTTTTATTTAGGGTATACAAATTAATCGTGACTGGTCGGTTGGCAAGCAACTTACATTATTCATATCCTTTGGCTAAAGCACTAAACCAGTCCTTAGAATCCTTGATTTCCATAGAAAACTTTAATATAAAAAGCAAGATGCCTGAGAACTAAAATATATAAATACAATGTAAAATGCTGAGGATTAGCAAGGATGGAGTCAGATTTTGACTTGCAGTCATGTGGATTCACTACGTTCAAAATTCTGAGCATGTGCGGTCATCATGACTCAGCTCATTTAAAAGAAAAGTAAACGCATGGTAAACCATCATTGCCAGATAAAGTACATCATTTCTGCTATCCAAAACGATAAGCCATTATTTAAAAAAAAAAATTTTACACGTAGTAACCTGCGCGTAAATGTCTGGTATAAGACCGCTCAAGCAAGCTGCCGTGTTCATTCGGCCAGAAGAGAATGCCTACGTCACTGGGGCTGGTAGCTCACATCAGTCAGGTTTGGATCGCCTGTTTTGTTGGAAGACCCAACAGCCACACAACCTGTTTCCACGTACTTTTCCTGATTGACAATCAATCAATTTTTACCTTTTTTTGTTTTACCAAACAATTAAGACTTAGCCTAGGCTATATGTGGCCTGTAATGATTACGAGGTGATAGTGACAGAAGTTTGTGCGAGACCGCAGGGATGGAAATCTTAATAAAGGCTAAATAGACAAAAATCTCAACCTCTCTCGGTAATTCCGTGTATCGTTTGGACCTTTTGTTTACCAAATTATGAAAGAGGACTGAAAATGAACTCCCAATATATTTTTTTGAATGGAATTAAAAAGTACATATTTAATAGGGCTGAACGATTAATTGCATTTGCGATAATATCGCGATATGACAAAATGAGATTTTCTAATCGCAAAGGCTGCGATTCGGACGCAAGAGCTGAGCAGAGGATGGCCAGGTAAACATAACGTACTTTCCGCGTCGGACTTTTAAAAGTTGCACCATGGCCCCAGGCACAACAGAACCCAACCCAGTCGAAACTTTTGTTTCAATGAGGAACTGCACATCGGCTGTGTGGAACTATTTTCAGGGCTGGTGATAAGCGGTATCGCATCGCAAAATGCTATCAGTTTTCTTAAATGCTCCAGTCTGAGACGGGCTTTTGACTTCCCCATCGCATATTTTGCGATACAGTCTTCGGATAATGTGAGTAAAAGTTTTAGTCCAGTTTTGAACAAAAACGCGCTCATACAGTCTCATAAATATCGTTCAGATCGGCTTCCGCAGCCGCACTATGGATAACCTAACAGCGCGACTCTGAAACCATGGTAGCGCGGGTGGAATGGCCCCACTTTTCCTACCTCCAGTCCCGACCACAGAACTAAAGAAAACAGGAGTGGGAAACGTCATTGGCTGAACCAACCGCAAAACCTGAGACGCATCCGCCTCCCTTTGCAAAGAATCGGCTGGGGAATTGCGCAATCAACAGCAATCTACAGTGTGTATCCGACTAGATATGAAACGGAAAAACACTGGACTGGTGACACGCATCACCCTACAAGCACGACCATTATTTGTTTACGGGTGTTTGTTGTCAAGAAATTCTTAATTGTAAGTTACAATTTGAAAAAGTAAAATTAACTGTAAATATATATAAGGGTTCGAAATTCCCGCTAGTCCACGTGCTAGTAGTCTAAAAATTACGGCGGAATAGTCAACTCGTCTTCAAACTACTCCGAGTGTCTCGTAACGTATTGTCAGCTAGGCTTCTCATAAATTTCGTATAAAACCTCCACTTTTTTATTTGCCAGAACGATTTTAAAAGGAGGTGCCAATATATTTTATCGGAATTCATTAGTGAGAAGGGGGTTCATGATTTAACATAAATATTTAATATCGCGAATGCATATGCCGCGCATGCCCTAGCAACTCGGTGTGTCATCAGTAATATGATTGTCGCCGTTATATGCCACCACGTAGAGCATGGAAATTAAACGACAAATTTTCTTCACCGGATATACGCATGATGTTTTTACACAGATGTTTCTCTGAGTATCCACTCGGAATTCTCTCCGAAAGTAATTGTAAATATGTTTGTGCTCGCATTGCGGACAAAGGTCTACTTCTGGGGACATTATATAGGCATAATACATATGGCGTAATTTTAAATCACTTTGTCTCCGCATTCTTGAGTTTCCGATGTTAGTTTTTGTTATCACTCGAGCACCTAGCTAGGTGTCCTCAAACACCGGTATTAAATATAAAAATAACGATGCCAGCGACGATTTCCAGATGCGCTAATTGCATTGAAAAAACCTGCGAATTATTGTGTGATGGTTGAGATCCGGACCGTCCCACGTTGGAATTAGAGGATCGACCGACATTAGACTGAATGACCAGAACATTGCTGACACTTTCAGAATCTAAAAAGAGTGAGTGATTCAGAGTAAGTTAGAGAATGGTCTCAATTCTTAAGCGATGTATGGACTTAACCCGTCATTACGAAGGGATTTTGGCACTCCGCTGTATTTTTGTATCGCTGTATAGTGTACTGTTTTGCAAATATTGGGCAGTGGTCAAGCACGTGAGCACTGACAGCATAGATTCTAACCCAACAAATGGACAGACCTGCATTTTAGATAATTTAAGTACTTGGTTAGGGATTTCTCTTTGTGCAAGGTACTGAAGGGCTTGAAATTTGACGTTTTTATCGTTTGCTATTAATTATGAAGAAAACGTTGCTTTCTGCTTTACTGAAGGGCTTGTGTCATCTGTGTCTTACGTTTATTGGCATGACTGGTTATTAATTAGAATTAGAACATAATAGGAGTTAAACTGGCATAGGTATGAGTTGCAGTAGCAAAAAACCAAATGAAAAATATTTGAGATACTGATATCTCACAGGTGCTGTACATTAAAAGGAAAAAAAGGCTGTCTAGTAAAAGATGGGGAGGACTGGTAAACCTGGGTCATTACTAGACCGGATGTCCAGAGAAAAAAAAATTTGAATTTCTATCCCTGATATTCAAAAAAGAGTGGTAACTATATTTATGTCTAGGAATGCTGTTTTCATATTTTGAACATATGTATTTGTACCTTGAATTCCTACAGTGCTCTTTATTCTAGATTATGGCAATTTTTATTTTAATATTTAAATGTTCATCTTGGTTCATAATAATATTAATTTCTTTCACTGTAAAAGATATTATGGATGATAAAAATCAGTCCTGAATATTCACTCATTCACAGCCTGAGCCAGGTGAGTAGCTTAGGTAGAACCAACTAAAGCATAGTAATTCCAATTCAGTTACTGAGTTACTGCATGTTCGCTGTAAGTGGGTCCCAGTTGGTAAGTCCAAGTAGTTTTAACACTGCAATGCTACTGTAACTGAACTGCCTAGGTCTTCATTAGGCTATGTTGATTAGTGTTAGTACTGTTAGCCAAGTGTTCTAAGAGAAGAAAATAAAAAGTTAAAATGCATATACAGACGTTTTTGTTCAGTTTTATTTTTGCTACACAGTTCTGAAAAATGCTACGGACTTCTAGAGACTGCACAGCGTTTTCACTACGCAGTTATTTTTGCTTAATGCCAGCCCTGATTTTGGCTTTAAGAAAGAGGATGATGCACACTGGAAGTTCAACAAATCAGTCAATATACTACTGTGATTTAAGTGGTTAAATAAAAATGTGTTATTCATATCGATTCATGCATCACCTAATTTCATTATAACATATAGGCCTGGCTTACAGGAAGGAATGGTTGATGTTTAATCTATCTGATATAATGTTCAAAGTAACTATAGGATGATATATTGTTCATTTGTTGAGTAATACATGAGATGAGGAACTTAAAAAATAATCGCATATTAAATCGCAATCGCAATATTGGTTAAAATAATCGCAATTAGATTATTTTCCAAGATCGTTCAGCCCTAATATTTAAGGGGAGAAACATGATTGTAAACTTATTGACCATGCATTGACCGCAGCATAATGAAGGTTTTGATATTTGTTAATGGCATTGCGTTAGCTTCCTCTAAGCAAATATGAACAAATTTGCTGTCTCGCGGGCACTTTAAAGTTTGATGCACGGATGTCATGGATGAAATGTCATGGATGAAATTGGCGCGGCACGCCATTCTGCCATCTTGCAAATTAGTTAATCAATCCCCTAATTGCTAATCAAGCAAAGTTATAGGGAGTTATCTTTTGTTTAACGGTGAGGATTCTGCTTCACCTAACTGTGCTCCGATGGCACGTCACTGCTCTTAATCATCGACTCAACTTTCAATCAGTGGCGGTTCTAGACAAATTTTAGTTGGGGGGGCCAGGTGGGGCCAGTGTTTAATCAGAGGGGCACATTAAAAACAACAATGATGGCCCTAGACATGGGCCTGCATCTGAGACGTGCTGCAACATCACTCACTCCCTGGCTCTCTAAACTTTCCTGTGTGGATAAAGGCAAAAAGCCCAAAAATACTTTTAAAAAGCAACAACAATGATATTAAAGCATTAAAAACTTCTATTTTGCTTTAGCCTATAAAATCACGCTGAAGATTTTTTCACGAAGAAGAAAATGCATTGACTGATGGCCATCAAAAATGGAAAATAAAATACAACATAATAAAATGTGAAGTATCAGACAAATCAAATGGCTTATGCCCTTAAGAATGGGCGACTTGTTCTTAGAAAACAGAACTCCTCATCAGTTATTGGGCCTATCAGAACCACAGCACACAAGTAACATTTGTACAAACTCGTCTGTATTCATGGCCACTGACTTGAGAGTCCGGTCTTCACACTTATTTACAAAATATGCTGCCAGTGCCTGAATGCATAGCAGCTCACACAGGTGTGCGTGTCATGCTGACTTTAATTAGTGACAGACAGAGCTACTTAGAAGGATCTGGTAATTGAGGAGTGATAGTTCTTCAAACATAAATCAAAATTACGAATATACAGTATACAGTAGGCTATCTGTGGATTGAAGCTAGTTTTGAAAAGATGTTTATTCATACAAATGTAACAAAATAGTACTAACAAAACAACTGGTTCTAGTTACTGTAATCACAATGAAATAAGTAATCAACATAATCATAAAACATACATATATATACCCTCCACTCTCTCAGACACAATGTGCCATTTCCATTTATGGAAGGAAATATTACTGTGGTGTGATTGATTGAAAATATGAATTGGAGAAATGCTGCGGTCAACTGAAATATAATCATAGATTTGTGAATTGCACTAATACTAGGCAAATATTGCCATATAAGTGATTTATTTGGTTTCCTGTAATTCAAAATTTTTTATTTACTTGGGCAAAAAAGGAGGCGATATCCCTTCCTCGTTTCATGACAGTCTTAGAAGAAAAAAAAATGTACAGAGATGCATACATCTCATCTCACAAATAACCATCCCTACTTAGCACGGACAGATAGGCTACTGTTGATTACTTTACTTCGTAGCCTATTATTTTTCAAAATGCAACAGCCTAGTCAGATGAGGTTAGTGGTTAACATCACACCATCGTGTGGCACTTTCCATAAGTACTGTGCCGAGTGTGATTCGCAACGTAATTCTAAGAGACATTTACAAACTTGACAACAGGCTTTCGTTGCCGGAATGGGGAACAACAGTAACACGGCCACGTCTACAACAAATTACTTTATAAGGTGCAGTCGTTTAGCTTACCTTCGTCTCTTGCAACAGGTTGTTCTTGCTGGTTGCCGCGCTCATATTTAAATCACAGCCAACGTATTGAGATCAGTGAAAGCAAACGCAGGTACCCGACACACTTTGGTGCGTCGCTCTAATCAGTCCGTGTAGAATGTTGAGAGACATTAGGTCCGGTTTTGGCGCTAGCGCATATCATCGTAAAAAATATACAGTATAATTTTATTATTCAGCCAGCACAGGGGCCAGCACGGGGGCACAGGACATCGGTAGGGGAGCACAGGCCCCTGTAGGCCCCTGTGTAAAACCGCCACTGCTTTCAGTACTAATGAATAAAAGACGAGACTGGAGCACTCAAATCACTTGCGCCTAAATAAATTGATGCAAGTGATTTGAGTGCTCCATTCTCGCCTTTTATTTGTATGTACTGTCCTTTTTGAGAGCACCGACCTCCGCTGATAGAGGCGCTGAAGCGCAAGGGGTTCCTTCATTTTTCAATTCTTATACTTTGACTCCATGCACACTAAAGACATGATGAGCCCCGGTAACGTCACGCACTGGTCTGGGCAGAAAATTTCCTATTGTTTGATTGGTTGATTATTTACTATGGTCGCAATGGCAGATTCTAAAATTTCTAGGATTCTGCAATATTTGAAAGCAGATTACACAATGTAAAAAATAATAATAAATATAGCCGCAAGCGGCAATTCCGGGATTCAAGCCAAGAAAGACCATTAGTAGTTGAAAGCTTTAACAGCTTAATTAAAAACCACTGTAAGAGTATGTTGCAGGTATTTTTGTGGATCTATTTTGCCAGTGTAATGATTGGACGGACAACTTATGATGTATAGTCTGATTTGTGTTATGTTAGGCTATTTTGTGCATTTGTAGCTCCCCCTTGTGGTTGATTTCTATGAAACTGTTCAGGCTATGTTTCAGGTTCTTATGTGGACATATGCTGTGAGTTTTGTAATAATTGGGAAAACTATTTATGATTTATAGTCTGATTTGTGTTATAAAACGCTGCTTTGTTTTGCATTTATGGCGCCCCCTATTGGTCAATTTGAATGAAGTTTTCAGGGTATGTTTCGGGTACTTATATGAATATATCCTGTGAGTTTTATGGCTATAAGACAAACAATTGCTGATTTAAAGTCTGATTGGTGTAACGCCATGCCCATTTTTTGCATTTATAGCGCCCACTCGTTCCATGATGATTGGCCCAATGATTGTTGACTTTTGTCCATTTATGTGCTAAGCCACGCCCCTGCTGAAGTTCATTGGTCAATATCTTGGAAACGAAATGAAATTTCAACAAGCCTTATGCAACTCTTAATGTAAAGGAAAGGTGCTACAATGCTTCCTAATTTATCACCTTTAGCATAGGGTACACTGAACCATCCTTTTCGAAAAGAAAGAAGGAAATGCTATTCCACAATTCCGCGATGACCGTCCATCCGGCCAATCACGAAAACAAACAAACATGACGGGCAGGAAGCAGGTGATCACTGTGCCTAGTGTAAGTGCATTCGGATTCTCTTATTAGCGCGGTTCTCTTCCTAAGCTGTAGAAGAGTCCCCTTTACACCTTTCCTTTACCTCATGACGTTTTACACAGAGGTTTAAGAAAAGTGGCTAGGAATTAAACGATAGGACGTAATTTTTTAACTATTCGGACGCAGCCTAAGTTTTGTGTGAATCGGACTTACAGCGTAGGAGTTATGACCTTTAAAGTGATAAACAGTTTTTCTTGAATTCTAGCGCCCCCATCAGGCCGATTGAGTTAAAAATGGCTTGGGCAGCATTTGCACACAACTTCCAACCAATGTGCAAAATTTCAGCTCTCTACCATTTACTTTCTCACGGGAATTTGCGAAAACATTTCTGAAGAAGAAAAGAAATAATAATTATTCATGGTTTTGAAAGATCTCTTTTAATATTGCATTAATTAGTGTAATGTCTCTACAAAGAAGGCATTTATCAATCTAGATAAATTGTCTTTATTGATATACTGGAATTCAGATAATTCATCTTTAGATAATCATAAGCTGTCCCAAAATGTGCATTTACATTTAGAAAGCATATTAAATTTCATTTTTGAAAATATTATGACCAAAAATATTATGATAATAATATAATAATGAATATTATTTTCATGAATCTCTGCTTTCTCGCTTCTTAAATATCTAAAATGACTTAATATTTCCAAGTCAAATTATTTTGTGAAAATATTGCTAGCAATAAAGAGATATGATTCGGACAGTAGTGCTGCGGGTTTGTTTCACAATACATTTTTTTAGCATTGAAAAATGTCCTGATGGGTCCTGTTGACAACGTTGCATAGATCTTGCAAAACACAGTAAAGCATCTGACATATCAACAGTGTAGTAGACATTGCAAAGAATACAGGTTAACTATTTAATTATGGCACTTTTATGGAGTAGCACAGACTTTGAACAACAATACAGTACAGTCGCCGTTAAAACCAAAGAAAAGGTCGTTAATCCGTCAGTAGAGGGGTGTTAGGCTGTCGGTAGGACCGGGAAATCTCGTCCTTAGCTGTGCGGTAGGACAGGCGTCTTGACGCGCACGAAGACAAAAGAAGACCTCTCGCCGCCTACCGCGCACGCGGTAGCTGGGCGATAGCCCGTTAGCCGGGTGTTTGTTTAATCATAACTGAGCCACGAGGTCGGTTGGGGCGGTCGTGTTGACAGTAGTCCGTACATGTAGATAATGGCACAGCTTTTTGGCGATTTATTTCATTATATGAATGCAAGAGTAACGTTAGCCAACATAAAATATTGATTTTCTTTGGCGGGGGTGATGTTGCCGGTAGTCATTTCTGCTAACCGTTTAATATTAGACGATACAGTTTGCTCAACCTGTGCCACTATTTAAAACTTTAGTGCGGTATAATACGCAATTGGGTTATTAAATATCATGCTATTTTTGGTGAGGATTTTGTTTGTCAGGTAGCCTATCATTTCTGCAATATTTTATGTTCGGGGATAATGTGTGCTTTTATGTACTATTATTTTACGCTCAAGTGCCAAAATATATTATTTTTCCTGTTACAAACCTGTAATTTAGTATCTTATATCCATTCCTATATCGAAGATTACTCGCACCCCGTCTCAGTAAAATTCATCTACGGAAAGAACTTGAATTTTTTCGATTTATATACTGTTCGTTTTAAAATGCTAATAAGCAATTTTAACCAATTTTTCATGACAAAACGTTTTGCATCATCTGTATTTGTTTTAATGATTTGTCATAACCATTCAGATGTTCAAATGTAATGTTCGCAAAGCTTGCAACTAGAAAAGAATTGTGTACAATATGAATTTAGTTCGACCATAACGACTCTTGAATGCACTAAAAAAAAACAAGCAAAATAACCTATTTGCGGAACCTTACGCAGGTTATTTTTTAGTAAGCTTATTATATATCAATCAATAAGGAAAACGCAATTAAAAAAGATCTGCTCAATGTCTTATCTCTAAAGGACAATAACTAAATGTCACTTAAAACTGAATGGCTCTTTCGTAAACTGAATTCAGGGAATTAAAAGCGGATACACCTGGCACTGATTCAATACAGCTCAGTTCGCGTCATCTCTATTTATTACTCATTGTCACCCTAATAATCCCTTTAAGCTCATTGTAGCCTATTAAAGAATTAATGACCTGCTCAGCGCGTGGCAGAAATTTTCTATAAAATGCCCAACCATAAACTGAAGGTCTACCCACAAACTCTCAGAATCACAGTTTCTGTAATAAAAAGACATATATTTAAAATACCAAAAAAAAATTCCTTCAAGAATACAATTGCTTATATTACACCGTCGAATTTATCATAATATTTTTTTTTCTTGTTCATGCTAAGGCTTTTTAAACAGAGGAAATGATCAGCCACACGCTTTCCAGAGGTCGCATAAGCTCTCACTTCCACTTTCACTGCAAGAGAAAATAAAAAGATGTTAAAATACATAATGGCAAATTCTAACAGTCAAAATGCCCTCTATTCTATAACTTACACACGGTACTACATTCAGTTCCGCGGAGCCACATGTGGTCATTCCTGGAGGTAAATTGTCCTGTGATGCGGCTCATTGGTCAGCAGTGTGAAGTACCGCGTTATCGCGCGTTAGATCGTGGTTAGAAATGGGTTAGAAGGGCGAAATGTCCGAGGTAACTGGGCGTTAACTAACGCCGTCTCTTCGGTTTTAACGGCGACTGTACTGTACCTGGTGTAGTGCTATGTTTTATCAACGTTTCAGCAATCTCATTAAGAATACAGGATGCGATATGCAGAGGACATTGAAAAAATGTTGTAAACCGCAATAGAATACCTGTTCCCTTGTAACAGTTAAAGATGTAGCACCAAGCTGCTAATGGTAATGTTGCACCATTGTACACAGAACAGTGGCTACTGTAGACTTTACAAAGTCTCAAAATTACGACAAAAAAAAAAAAAAAAAACTTACCTAATGAGAGTGGAGGAGGGTGATGGAAATAGAGGTCAGGGTGATGCCAGACAGCAAGAGGCAGGGTGGCATGACTGCAATCTGTTGGCGACTCCTTCACTATTGGCTGTGTTCATCACTGTCAGTGTGAAGTCAGCAAAACCACTATTGAACCAGATGATAGTACTACCTCTTCTAGTGCCGCCCTTTGTGATTTATTCTTTGGCTGAAAATGTGCTGCAGACCGAAAATAATAACGGGAACAAGGAGTAGAATCATCATTTGAACATCCAAATCCGACGCAACTGACAAATGTCCGATTTTGGAACAGCCCTGTTGATATGTATGAGTCACCAACAGCAAATTTATGGAGTCATATTTGTTATATAGATCTGAATTGAAGTTAGCAATGTCATCTTTTTGCATGGGGAACAAAAGCGCATTGTCTCCTTCATCTTAACTGATTATTTAAAAAATTGTATTTAATGGCTTACACATTGGCTTTGTGTTTCCTTGTGATTTAGCAATCCAAACACATCCTCCGGAAAAGAGGACTTCATCATGCCCATCAGATCACTGTGGCAGTGGATGCAAAATTAGTATACTACTGAAACGTTTTAAAATTGCTTTCCAGGAAATGACAAGCCATAAAATACTGCTAAGAATACATAAAAATGACTTTTTTTTGCCATTGTTAGGCAGAGAGGTGAGGTTGGGAAAGACGTGTTCAAAAACACTTAAAAATTGATTTTGACTTCATGGGAACTTAAAGCCTTCTTGTAATTAAACAACATAATTTTGAAGCTTCTTATTGCATAACAGCAGATTGAAAAATTAACATTCTTGCACTTATTATTCCACAGGAAAGCAGCAGGACCTGAGGATCGTGCTGGTAGGAAAGACCGGAGTAGGAAGGAGTGCAGCAGGAAATACCATCCTGGGAAGAGAGGCATTTAAATCTGAGCTCAGCCCCTCCTCTGCCACCGTACTTTGTATGAAGGCTAAAGGGACAGTGGAAGGGAGAGAGCTGGCAGTGATTGACACCCCGGGCCTGTATGACACAAAGATGAGTAAAGCTGAGGCCATAACAGAAGTTAAACGGTGCATCTCTGCGGCCTCTCCTGGACCCCATGTGTTCCTGGTGGTCCTCCAGCTGGGCAGGTTTACTAAGGAGGAGCAAGACACAGTGAAGATAATTCAGGAGACCTTTGGTCCTGAATCATCCAAGTACGCTATGGTGCTGTTCACTCATGGAGACAAACTGAGGGGAAAACTGATTGAAGATTACCTGGGTGACCATGATGATTTGGCTACATTGGTTGATCAGTGCCATGGTCGATGCCATGTTATGGACTGTTTGGATATGAGGAATCGTGCTCAGCTGTCAGAGCTGTTGGAGAAGATTGAGAAGATGGTTATGACTAATGGGGAAAAGTACTACACCACTGAGATGTTTAAGCAAGCTGAAAAAGCAATAGAGGAGAAGAAGAATCAGATCCTGAAAGCCCAGGAAGAGGAAAGACGTAAGAAAGAGGAAGAGTTGAGGAGAAAGTATGAAGGAGAAGCGCTGAAGAAAGCTTTAAAGCAGCTTAAAGAAGAGATGGAGAGGAATGCTAGAGAGGCTGCAGAGAAAGATAATCACTTCATAACCGGAAGCAATGTTCGTGCACCAGTACGAGCAGTAACTGCAGCAGCAGTAGAGGCAGGAGTTAACGTCAATGTTTGCTCTCATCAGTAATGATGCATGAATGAATGAATGCAGTAATGCATGAAGTTTTATTGATTGTTTTGAACCAGAAAAATCATTATTTTAGGGAACGTCCATGTGATTTAACCTGCAAGTGTGGGACGAGGCCATTGAGTCTCAAACTGTATCCTAATGGTATGCACATGCTGCTTCTTTTTTCCGTAAATTTTCAGCTGCTGTTGTGCTTTGCATGCAATTAATTCCTCTCTGGATGAGGGTCTGAATGCCTAAAATAAAAAATATGGGCACATTTGATTTTTACAATCAGTGTAGAAAATATGTTACTTTATAATAAATCTTAACTGGTGCTTGTATTTTTTCAGTGTATTTTACTGTCACGTTTTACTCGATCCTGTAAATTTGGTTTACATGAATGTCCTTAGAAAGACCATGCAGTCTTCATGGAGTGGAGAAGCAGTCTTCATCTTCTGAAAGACTCAGCTTCTCTGGGATGCTCATTTTATACCCAATAATGTTACTAAACTTTTTACAATTAACCTAATTAGCAGTGAGATATTCCATAAGGTGTGTATTTTTACCATCATGAAATTTTTCCAGTCTTTTGTTGTCCCTGTCCCAACTACTTTGAAACATGTTGCTGGAATCATATTCAAAACACACAGATATTTAGCAAAAAACAATAAAATTTTTTCAGTTTCAACATTTGATATGCTGTCTTTTTATTATTTTACATTTATTATGGGGTTTAAATGATTCGCAAATCAATGCATTCAGTTTCTATTTACATTTTACACATTAACCTTTCTGGAAGTGGGGTTGTAAGATCATTGCTTCACAATTTCTACGATATTGATGGAGGAGGATTTGATTTTGCGGCTTGTTTTGCTGGTCTTTTGAGCAGGATCCATGAATGCCCAGTGAATATCGCACGCCTAGCTGATTTTACTTTTGCCAACAGCACTAAAACACAGATACGCCACGAAACATTGCATTTGAATTTCAAAGCTTGGCACACGCTTCATGCACCTTGTTACAAACATTCAGAAGTGAAACGCCATGTAATGTGACAACTTGCTGATCCTTTGCGAATGATGTGAAAGATGCAATGACATCATTTTTTACCCTTGCGCCGAGGACACTACGGCGAGCATAAATCAGGTTTAAGACTGACCATACTCAGACCATGCTTCAGCCCAAATCCTGTGACTTTATTCACACCCTTCTCAGGGTTTCCTCTGTCCTGACTGAAGGAGGAGGCTCGTTACTTTGCTGGGGTCAGGGAGGATATGTGACCAGAAAGCACCGGTAGCAGCGGGGTGGGAACTACTAATCCAGCTCATATCCAGGGACAAATAAAGTTATTCCACCACATTAATATATGGATTTGATGATATCTTGGAGTACATTTTAAATAAAGTTATTCCACCACATTAGCACTTATATTTGATGGTGTGTTGATGTACATTGTTGAAACCTTTGATTCTTTTTATGCAGTATAGTTTGTCTTTATTGATGTCCCTTGGAATCTCTGAATTTTAGAGGGTTACGGGGTCCCCCTGCGAAACATTGTTCAAGAACTTAAACAGTTCAAGAACACTTCAGGAACTTTTCTTGAACTGTTCCTAAAATATTCCTGAAGTAAATTCTTAAATCTGAAATTCTTGATCAGTTCTTGATCTGTTCTTGAACAGTTCTGAACAAAAAATTCAAGAACAAGAAAATTCTTGATCTGTTCTTGAACCATTAATTTGACAAGATGCAAAGAATATGAAAATTCTTGATCTGTTCTTGAATAATTTCTGACAACAAATTCAAGAACATTAAAATTATTAATTATCAGAAGTAGCTGAGAGAAAAAAAAAACAAAAGAATGAATACAGTTTCTTGTTAACATGATGTTGTTTGTTTATTATTTCTTCAGCTTATACATACTTCCAATTTGGACTGCACACCATTTAAACCAGTGCCTTTTTGCACCAGACAAGTTTTCAGTTCATGAACTGTTCTTGAATTTAGGAACTGACTTCAAGAAGAGTTCATGAATTAATTGATGACTTATCAAGAAGTCTTCTTTAGGGGCACTCCGGTGGCTCATCAGGCTGATGTGTGCACCATGAACCGAGGCTGAGTCCCTCCTGCAGAGACCGGAGCTCGATTCCCGGCCGGGTCATGCACTGCATGTCACTCCCACTCTTCTCCCCATTCTTCCTAACTATCTTTGCTGTACTATCACAATAAAGGAGAAAAACTCCCAAAAAATAGTCTTCTTGATAACTTCAAGCATTTAATTCTTGAACTTTTCTTGAACAAAACATCAAGCATTTATTATTCAAGAACATAATTCTTGAACTAAAAGTTGAAGAACAATAGTCTCATTTACTTTTCAAGAATTCTTCATGAACAGTTCAAGAATAATCCAAGAACAATTCAAGAACAAAATTCAAGAACGTTTCAAGAATTTTTCAAGAACAGTTCTTGAAATTTTCGAAAGGGTCATATGCCCATTTCCCAGTTCATTATTTTCATTTTGTGGTCTATCTGAAACAGTTGCATGCTTCTGTGGTCAAAAAGCACTTAGTTACAGCTGAACAGACTTTGTGTAGCACCTGGGAATCACTGTCTGAAAAGGGCTGTTTTGACTCCCGTCTCTTTTGCTTTAATCCCTGTCTCTCGGGATTGGCAAACCTCGGCTGAGGAGGAACTGCTGATAAAAATTAAGGAAACGCAATAAGAGGTTTTAAGTTTCACTGCTGAAGAGTAGTGGGAAAATAGATTGATCATTTATTTGTCCTCAGTGAGGAAATTCTTTTCCCCAAGAAGGTGCATAGAAACAAACATACATTGCCAAGGCATACAGGACAAGGTTATGCAAAATAAAACAAGAAAATCCCATAAACACAGGACATGAGCAGAACAGGCACAGGATTACACATAACATGCAACTGAAACAGACATATTTAGGATGCCATGGGCAACTAAGTAGATATTGTAGCCCCGGGATGAAGTCGGGCGGCTACTATGGATTCACGTGTGTCGTCTCGACCGCGGCAGCCACGTCCGAAGACACTTTCAGTTGGACGCAGTACAGACTGTTATTTTTGACCAATTACTTTCATATTTGATGTGGACATGTGTGATACTTCACTTCTGACATCTATCGATTTTGGTTGCCATGGCGACAGTATTGGCCGAATAATATGCAAATTAGTGGCAAAACATACAGATTTCCTTTTGGATGCAGTACAGACTGCAGTTTTTTAACGGTTACTTTCATATTTGAAAAGGATATGTGTTACACTTCACTTATGGCAATTATCAATTTTGGTTGCCCTGGCAACAGTATTGGCCGAATAAAATGCTAATTACTGGTAAAACATACAGATTTCCTTGTGGACGCTGCACAGGCTGTAATTTTTGACTGATTACTATTATATTTGGTGTGTACATGTGTCATTCTTCAGGTGTGACAGATATTGATTTTGGCTGCCATGGCGAATAATATGACCGAATAATACGCACATTATTGGCAAAACCTAGAGATTTCCTTGTGGATGCAGTACAGGCTGCAATTTTGGACTGATTACTTTCACATTTGGTAATGACTTGTGACATACTTCACTTATGACACCTATCGATTTTAGTTGCTATGGCAACAGTATCGGTCGAATAATGCACAAAAAAAAGGATAGAAGCGGGCTTTCAGGGGCTACACCCATGCGGTTGCAGCCGATCGGACTGTCTAGTTCGTTTAGAGCTCGTATAGCTGTTGGGACAAAGCTTTTGCTAAAGCGGGCCTTCCTACAAAAAGGGAGGGGAGCTTAAACCCATGGCCAGAGGAAAGGGGGGCAAAGTGCTGGTAGTGTGGGTGGTCTGGGTCTCGAGTGATTATGGGCACTTTGTGTAAAAGAGATGTGGTTATACAGTCCAGGTTTCTTCGCAAGCTCGGTGCACACAGTGCCCCACCATGCAGAGATCCCTGTGCGCCTTGCTGAGAAAAATTGGAAGCGACTTTTTAATATCAGAGTTGTCCCCGCATGAAATCAATATTACGTTTTGTAGCTAGCATTTTGTGCTTCATTGTTCAGTTCATGCCGGGATTTACATCACAATTGATACGACACCGAGCAATTATGGCAGCATGACAAAACAACTACTGTGCAGTTTATGTGCAGAACACAGGACCAATCATTTTTTGTTGCTGCCTCATCAAAATGGCAGGCAAAGTGCTGCAAACAATTAGGTCATTCGTTCTTACAGCCGAAGAGGCAAAAATCAACATAAGTTTAATTTTATGGAGTTCGATGCTTGTAATATTTGCAACTCGGAAGGTATTGGTGTGATGATAATAGTGTAATTAGGGGTTCAAGCCCATAGGGCTGAAACCCTATTGTTTTTGTGCTGGTTTATTATCCCCCACCACACGAAGTGGCCGGGGATTACTGATTTGACCTCCGTCCATGCGTGCGTGATGCGAGACCAGTAAGACACCAGATGCGAGATGCAGGGTAACAGGGAGTTTATTAAAACAAAAGAAAACAGGCACGAGGGCCAACAGAAAACTTGGCCCAAAGGGTTGCAAAAATCCAACTAAGGTGAGCTTCACAGAGCTAAGTAACAAAAGATCCAAACGACAAAAACAAAAAACCACTGGAAACTCCAGGGAGAGAAATACAAACAAAAGAATAATAAGGAATATATATATATATATATATATATATATATATATAAACAACAAGAACTAGACTTGGCTAAGAAAAACACAAAAACTGCACTGAACCTCAAGGGCAAGAAACTAGACACTAAACACGGTGAAAACTAGGCATGGAAACTAGACAATGAAAACTTGGTGATAAACTTGGCATGGAAACTCAAGACTCTGTCTGCCAGCCAACTTCCACCGCCTCCAGATAAAGGGCAGAAAATCAGAGCACATGAGGGGCAACACCTGGAGAAGAAACAAGAGGCAAGGCAAGATCAAGAGACAAAGACAATGATAGGTGGACATGACTTGCTCATTAAGAAAATGAGCGTGCTCAGCTTAAGTACCAATGAAGCATGCAGATTGGAAGGAAGAATAAATGTTAATAGAAAAGCACAGCAAGATCTTGAAATAGCAAAGCAGGAATCATGACAATAAACTCCCTACCTAAATTAGTAGTATTAGTAATGTGCCTGTCTAAGAATTACACCTTCCCGTGACTGTTAGTAAATGTTAGTACTAAAAAACAGTTTATTGCCAATTAAGCTTAGACAGCCCTGAATCCAGCACAGCACAGAAGGAAGGGGGAAATACCAAAAGCCAACCAGAGCTCTGAAGTGTGCAAACACGAAGATACGGGGCGGAACGCAGACAAGCGTGGAGTGGCTGGGCAGACCTGGCAAAACAGAAAACCTGGAAAATAAAAACATGAATGAACATGAACTATGAAATGGGAAATCCTGAGACAAGAAACTGTTAAAACCATAAATATGTCCTGGCCAAAGGCCCAGGACCCTGGAACACAACAGTGCGTCCGTCCGGGATAAAGGAGAACAACTTTTCACAAGAAATATTCGAGATAGGATCACCAAATTTGGCATATAGGTTCAGACCATGAAGGCCTTGATCGAGTTCGAAAATGAGACCAGCGCGATTATTTTTTCCAGAGTTATTGCCCTTGATTCGCATTTTTGAACTCTGACTTCGGTGTCTATAAAGGAGAACAACTTTTCACAAGAAATATTCCAGATAGGATAACCAAATTTGGTGTGTAGCTTAAGACCATAAAGACCTTGATCGAGTTCGAAAATGAGACACGCGTGATTATTTCTCCCGGAGTTATTGCCTTTGATTCACTTTTGTCAACTCTGTTCACGGTATATGTAAAGGGGAACTACTTTTTCACGGAAAATATTCCAGATAGGATAACCAAATTTGGTGTGTAGCTTAAGACCATAAAGACCCTGATGGAGTTCGAAAATAAGAAGCACACTATTATTTTTCCCACAGTTATTGCCCTTGTGGCACTTCTGGGAGCCTCTGTTCATAGTATCTTTAAAGAAGACATTTTGGCGGGGGATGTTGTTGACCATGTCTACTTGTTATTATTATTATTATTATTTTTTTTTCTTCTTTAGAAATGTTTTCGCAAATTCTCGTGAGATGGTAAATGGTAGAGAGCTGAAATTTTGAACATTGGTTAGAAGTTCTGTGTAAATACTGCCCAAGGCATCTTTAACTCAATCGGCCTGATGGGGGCGCTATAATTCAAGAAAAACAGTTTTTCACTTTAAAGGTCATAACTCCTACGCTGTAAGTCTGATTTAGACGAAACTTGGTAGAGACACTCCTTGGTCTAAAATCTACAACTTTTCCATAAAGACCTCCGAGGTCCGCCATATTAGATTTTCCGAAATTTTGAATTTTTTGAAAAACACATTTTTGAGATCTCCTCCTAGGCCGTAGGTCTTATTCCTTTGAAATTCGCTGTGGATCATCATTGGACCAAGCTTATCAAAGACTATATAAGGCAGATTGAAATCTAATTTCGTTTCCAAGATATTGACCAATGAACTTTAGCAGGGTGTGGCTTAGCACATAAATTGATAAAAGTCAACAACCAATCATCACAGAACTCGCAGAATATGTCCATATAAATACCAGGAACATACCTTGACAGTTTCATGCAAATTGGCCCATAGGGGGCGCTATAAATGCAAAAAATGGGCATGGTGTGACACAAATCAGACTAGTTATCAGCAGTTGTTAGTCCTATAGCCATAAAACTCACAGAATATATTTGTAGAAGTACCTGAAACATACCCTGAAAATTTCATTCAAATTAACTGATAGAGGGCGCTATAAATGCAAAACAAAGCAGCATGGCATAACACAAATCGGACAATAAATCATAAATAGTTTTCCCAATCATTAAAAAACTCACAGGATATGTCCACATAAGAACCTGAAATATAGCCTGAAAGTTTCAATCAAATCGGCCAGTAGGGGGCGCCACAAATGCACAAAATAGCCTAACATAACACAAATCAGACTATACATCAAGTTGTTGGTCCAATCATTACACTGGCAAAATAGGTCCACATAAATACCTGCAACAACCTCTTAAAGTGGTTTTTGTCCCTCGCTGCCGTGGTAGCGAGCGGAGCGGGGGACATAGTATTCAGCTCCATCCGTCCGTCCGTCACGCCCGTCCGGGCGTCCATCATGTCCCGTTTGTTCTGAACGCGATATCTCAAGAACGGTTTGACCGATTCCATTCATCTTTGGTGAGAAGGTGTATAAGGGGCGGGGGACATTGTATTCAGCTCCATCCGTCCGTCCGGGCGTCATTCCGTCTGTCAAGTCCCGTTTGTTGTGAACGCGATATCTCAAGAACGGTTTGACCGATTCCATTCATCTTTGGTGTCAAGGTGTATTAGAGGGGTAATCACAGCCCACTCGATTTACGTGACCTTGCCATTATTCTCAAGGTCATTACGACCATTTGACCACTTAAAAATACCTTGTCAACATGATATCTCAAGAATGGTTTGACTAATTCCATTCATCTTTGGTGTCAAGGTGTATTAGGGGCGGGGGACATAGTATTCAGCTCCATCCGTCCGGCCGTCCATCCGTCCCTTCCCGTTTGTTGTGAACGCGATATCTCAAGAACGGTTTGACCGATTCCATTCATCTTTGGTCTCAAGGTGTATTAGGGGCGGGGGACATAGTATTCAGATCCGTCCGTCTGTCTGTCATGTCCCGTTTGTTGTGAACGCGATATCTCAAGTACGGTTTGACCGATTCCATTCATCTTTGGTGTCAAGGTGTATTAGGAAAGTGCTCACTGCCCACTCGATTTACTTGACCTTGCCATTATTCTCAAGGTCATTACGACCATTTGACAACTTACAAATACCTTGTCAACATGATATGTCAAGAACGGTTTGACCGATTCCATTCATCTTTAGTGTCAAGGTGTATTAGGGGCGGGGGACATAGTATTCAGCTCCCTCAGTACATCTGTCCTGCCATCCGTCCGTCACGTCCTGTTTTTTGTGAACGCGAAATCTCAAGAACGCTCTGACCAATTTTATTCATCTTTGGCTTCAATGTGTATTTGTGTGATACGCCGACCCCTGTCGATTTCCGTCACCTGGCCGGGGACATGGCCACATTTAGTGGCAATATTTGTTAATCAAGCTGTTAAAGCTTTCAACTACTAATGGTCTTTCTTGGCTTGAACCCCGGAATTGCCACTTGTAGCTATATACTCAGTCAAAAAAGAAACTTCACACTCAAAATTTCTAAATATTTTCTTGAAACTTAATACAAGAGATACTATTATTATTAGGGGTAAATGCGTTGTCAAAGACATCATGACACACAGCAACTCCGACGTGCACAAGCATGCAGCATGTGCGAGCATACATCAAGGTAAAAAGCACGTTTCCTCGTGTTCCTAGTCACGCGACCTTATGAGACACGTGCAATTGAGCCCACGTTAGCACGGTAGAGTGACATCTCGGAAAAACAAGTTCTTACAGTCAATTATCCGTTGATTTGCAATGCCACGACTGTCAAACATTTAACGTGAACGTGCCATTGGCATGCTGAATACGGGAACGTCGGTCACTGACGTTGCCAGGGTTATGGGATGCAGTCAATCCATGATCTTCGGACATGTCTCCAACAAACTGGCACCACAGCAGACCGACCTCGTTCGGGTAGACCACGTGTGATGACACAAGCAGAAGACCGGCAAATCGTCTTACGTCATTTGCGTAATTGATTTCTCACTGCAACGTCCACTAGGAATGAATTGTTTAGAGGTCGTGTGACTGTCCAAACCATACGTAATAGCCTGCGCACTGCTCGTCTCCATGCACGTCGGCCATATCGTGGACTAATTTTAACCCAGTTACACCGACGTCAACGGCTTCTCTGGGCACAACGACATCTGAGATGGACTCAGCGTGATTGGAATAGGGTCGTTTTTAGTGACAAATCCAGATTCACTTTGCACTTCACTGATGGGAGAGTTAGAGTTTGGAGGAGACGCGGTGAACGCAACGCCCAGTGTTGTGTGCAGGAAGTGGACCGTTTTGGGGGCGGTAGTGTTATGGTTTGGGGTGCTTTTAATGGTCCTGCCCGTTCCCGACTGATGGTCGTTCAAGGAAACCTAACTGCTGCAGGATACAGAGCTTTTGCCATTCATGGCAGCTCATGGCCCAGGTCTTACATTCCAACACGATAATGCCAGACCTCATACAACCAATTTAACGCGAATTTTCTTAGGAATGCTGGCATCAATGTCATGGAGTGGCCCTCAAGGTCTCCCGACCTTAATCCCATAGAACATGTATGGGATGTGTTGGGCAGAAGACTCCGCAAGTAAGGAACCCTCCGCAGAATTTGCAGGAACTTGGTGCCATGTTGGTTCAATTATGCAGACGATCCCCAAGCTGTGTTCAGACACATCATTCAATCCATGAGGAGACGTTATGTCGCAGTTGTGAACGCTCATGGAGGGCATACGCGCTATTGACATGCTTTCATCAAGTTGTAACTTACCATTTTTACTCTCTTACATTTCCGTAGCATTTCCGGTGGAACTGGTTACATTATGAACATGATTTTTATGGTACACCGTCCTTAATGGGTACAGAATGGAATTAAATCATTATTTATTAACCACTTTTCTTGTATGTTCAACTTATCGACCTCCAAACGAGTGTGAAGTTTCTTTTTTGACTGAGTTATATTATTTCTTGTCTTTTTCAGAAATGTTTTCGTAAATTCCCATGAGATGGTAAATGGTAGAGATCTGAAATTTTGCAAATTGGTTGGAAGTTGTGTGCAAATGCTGCCTAAGCTATTTTAAACTCAATCGGCCTGATGGGGGCGCTATAATTCAAGAAAAACAGTTTTTCACTTTAAAGGTCATCACTCCTACGCAGTAAGTCCGATTTACATGAAACTTGGTACAGACATTCTTTGGTCCAAACTCTAAAACCTTTCCATAAGGACCCTTATGGTTCGCCATATTGGATTATCCGCCATTTTGAATTTTTTGAAAAACACATTTTTGACATCTCCTCCTAGACTGTAGGTCCGATTCCTTCGAAATTCACTGAGGATCATCATTGGACCAAGGTTATCAAAAACTGCATAAGGCTTGTTGAAATTTCATTTCGTTTCCAAGATATTGACCAATGAACTTCAGCAGGGGCGTGGCTTAGCACATAAATGGACAAAAGTCAACAACCACTGGGCCAATCATCACGGAACTCGCAGGATATGTCCATGTAAGTACCAGGAACATACCTTAAACATACCGTGAAAATTTAATTAACATTGACCAATAGGGGGCGCTACAAATGTAAAAAATAGGAGTGGCATAGCACAAATTGGATTATAAATCAGAAGTTGTTTGTCCAGTTATTACACTGGCAAAATAGGTCCACATAAATACCTGCAACATAAAATGGTTAAAATGGTCTTAAAAATAAAATTTAATTAATTAAATTAATTAAAAACCATCTTAAAATGGTTTTTAATTAAGCTGTTGAAGCTTTCAACTACTAATGGTCTTTCTTGGCTTGAACCCCGGAATTGCCGCTTGCGGCTATATTTTGCATTGGTTTTGGACAAACATTATAGTCCATGTTGACCCGTGGCAGGGCTGTGCAAATCATATATGATTTGTCCACCCCTGAACGAAGCTAGCTTAGAGCCTTGTATAGAATGCCTTAAACATATCTTAGCCAGCTAGCTAGGTAAGGGAAATTGTTGGTTTACTGCAGCAAAAATGATTTACAATAGAAAGGTAGGTTCCACTTTCTGTGGAGAGCATCTGTAAGCCTAACATCTTTAACCCCTTTGCGCAGAAGCCAAATCTGACTATTTATGTGTTACCTTATTTAAGGCTTTATAATTCAAGAATTGCAGCTTCACAGACAGGGAAGGAATGGCTCAACTGAGACAGCACACTTGAAGCATTTAGAATTCCATCGTATTTCAGTTTATTTTCATGATTTTGGTAGAGAAAAAGGGTTGCAAACACAAAACATCTTCATGAAAATTCAGCATTGAAATTGTAAAAAAAAATATACTGAGAATTGAAAATTTGCTAGGGCTTAAAACTATACATTTCTGGGATCATAAACTCCTTGACCACAAGTGCGAGTCATCTGAGCATTGAATTCTAGATTACCTACTCTCTAGGACCCAAATAAGACAGCTATCCAGGTGGCTTCCCAGAGTCTAACGTCCTCCAAAATGGTGCACTGTCAAATCATAAAATAATTATACATTTAACACAAATCAACTTTTGACGCATGAAATTCAATATGAAGTCATGATTTTCTTGTTGAATTTAGCATCAATTTATCAATATAGGTGCAGTTGTACATCAGTGGTCGCCAGTAACCTCTTCAAACACAAAACATGCCTTTTCTGCATGATGAAGTTTAGAATTTTGTCAATTTTTCTTCAGATTCCCACTAGCCATTACACATACTCATTAAAGGAACTGCTTATTTAATGGTAAGAACATTCACCCTGCAATGAAAAGCTAGCAGTTCCCAAAATGTTTTACCCCAAATTGAACAGAATGGTGCAATGAACGTTCCAGGGCATCTACCAAAGTGCGTGAGCTGCTTGCATGTTGAAGAAACAAAAACCTTGGCATTCGATTTTGTTGAACACGGTATAAATTTTAAAACAAAAAGCCACATTTAGCAAAATGCAAACAGAGTAGCAGTATAACCTTTCTTCATTGAATCCTTCCTCCAGAGACATATTTATCAGGTCGAAGGAACCATCCAGTCCTGTTTCATTCGGAATAATTCCCATTGACTTTGTCCGTATCTCATTTAAATCCCGTAAATGTAACCAAACACTTCAGGCTGGTTTTGGATGTCTTTTTTTCTTTGAAATCGCGTCATTTTTAGTTGCGCAAGCATGCCCGACATTAGGAGAATGCGCCCCACCTTTCTTAAAATGTAGGCACGCTCTCTACACTAATTCCGGATGTCATTGAATTGCATCATGATTTGATGGGAGAACTTGATTGGGCACAGCACCATCATTCTAATGATTTGTGTAAGCAAAAATTTTCACTTGAAACAGATTGAGAATATTCACTCAAGCAAAATCTTACCACTATCCAGTTGTATCTCTGCTTGAGAGCACAGCTCCGCTTGGCAGAGTGGTCTAGCTCCAGGCGGGCAGCCAAATTGCAAATTGACTGTCAATTAAATTGGTTATCATAATCAGTTGTTCTCTTAGTATCAAGGGCGTAGGTTTGTATATGGAAGGTCGGGACATGTCCCCACAATTATTTTGGGAAGCCAGATTGTCCCTACCAATATTTCAGCGAACTCGTTCTTATCATCTTTCCAGACAAGCCATATAAGACCCAATTGTGGAGGGTACGTCTCCAAGACAGCCTATTTATGCATTCTAGCATTTGACTGGTTGAAAGGGCGGGGCTATCTGAAGGTTAAAAGTCAAGAGTAAACTGACTATGCTATTCAGTTTATGAATATTCATTTTTGTCCGAAGTGGCGCTTGAGGCGCACAACTGGATCGCCGCCTTTGATTACATGTGTTTGCAATGGCTTACCCATAGAAGATAACCGTAATTTGGCATTTGTTCCAGATTTCTCTTCATCGCGTTAACTATAGTACTTTCCCATGGCCCAACTCATGAAATAACATTGATATCACCTTAGGTTCGTATCACTTTTGTGGAAATTTCATTATCTGACAGCGTAAGGGAAAAAAAAAGTCGCTCCATGTTAAGTTATGCTGCGAATATTTCGCCAAACTGAATGCCAAGTGTAATGTAATGTTGGTTGAATAAGTGATCTAACTAAGTCGGAAACAGATAGTTACTTAAAGCGGAACTTGCGAGCTACCTTAAGTTAGTTTTTACCAGAAAATAATGCCAATGAATGTTAATTAAACATGTTCGCTAGTTTCAACTAGCAAAATAAACCTTGTTTCTGTCAGATGTTGGTTAGTAATCGGGTTGCTAGCAGTAGTAAATATAAGCCAGGTGGATATGTCAAATTATGAGGTGAATTTCAGTGGAGAAATCTCGCGAAGGAGCCATTATTAATGAATTATTTTATATGCAGGAACCATAACAGCAAGCTAGAGAAACAGCAAGCTGTTAAGGATACAGGTGTATCAGGGCTTCAGGTGAGGTCATAATTATGACTTGTTCTGTGGAATTACATAGCTTATGAAATGGAATAGCTCATGAGATGAGGAATATTAGATAATGAAAATTATAGTTGTGTAGGGTTAACTCCCTTACTTTCCATTCAGAGAGGTGAACCCCCAAGTTTCAGTCAGTTTTTATGGTCCTGTTGGAGATGATACTCAGGTGGTACGGTTTTTCATTATTTTAACCCCTTAAGCCCTGAGCCTCCTTTTCAAAAATGGCAAGCCCAAAATGAAATGAGTATATCTCTGCAACTGTCTGGTCCATTTGAATAATCTTGGCATCATAATAAAGGTAAAACCATTTGGGATTTCTGCCGTGGTGTAAAAATCAGTGTATATGTCACTGAGTCAGAGTAAATGAAGATGGAACACAGTATAAATCAAAGACCTCATTTTGCGCCAAACAAAGTTTTATTTCTATTCCTTGAGAACTTATTCAGTTGTGGTCTGAAACCTCTAAAAATTTACAGCACAGAATCTCACCAATATCTGTGCCAAAGTTTATTCTAATCAAGTAAATCAGAACATAATCAGAGAGGAATGTCTAGGTGAGTTCTCCAAATTGGCAATTCAGGTACCTTGTGTGCCAAATCAGATTTCTCAAATATTAAACTGTAAAACTCATCTAATTTCACTTATATGTCACTACATGCATATATTCCACCCAAATACAACCAGTTTTTCATTTTTAGAATTTAGAATATTTTTTTATTTTTTTTATTTCTGCCAGTCCTATAGCCTATACCATCCCATTCAAAGACAATAAATACAAAGAAAATGAAGTTTGGCTCCACTGGAGCAGATTTATTTTAAAAAAAAAAAAAGCAAATAAATAAGATTATGAATACAACGGAAAGGTTAAAAAATGAATAAAAGTAAAAAGAACAAAAACTCCATCAATTATTTATACATGAAAAATGCTACCGTTGCTATGTAAATGCACTTCTGACTGGGGATCTAACCCTGCTCGCCTGTGATGCAGTTTGTCATTTTAACCACTATGCTATGACAGTTGACAAGATGATTGTCAAGTTGCCCATATAAAGAATGAGTCAAGAAAGCAAGTCACTCACCTTGTTTGTACTGTTGTGCCCTCAGTATTCACGCGTTTCTGTCAGAAAACGACTTTGAAAACGACGGTTGAATATTTAGCGGATAATTATACAATACCACAAACAAACCTGTTAAACGTTTATATTGTCGCGCTATTTTTAAAAGTACATTCGAATGGCCCATGGACTCAGTTTGACGCACTGGGAATGCAAGGCTCTTTCTCGGGCTCGGTTAGTGCAATCAAGCTGGTTCAGAGCTTGTTGGAAACGCCAGAGCCCATAGAATCAAATGGCTACCGGCAAAGTAAGATAGCATCAAAAGCCGTTCACAGAGAGGAAAATACATTGCAAGCAAGCTGAATGCTGAGGAACTGAGATCTTTGAAGCAATGCCCTGGGGAAAAAAAAACATGCTAGGATACTGGGAGATCTAGTTTTGTTATAACACGGACACATTCAGCTTACAACAACAAGCATGGATTTACCCTCAAACAGTTTTTTTATTACAAAATATCAAAGGTAAGAAATTTTTTTTTGCTCATCTCTGTAGACTGTAAAGTGTATGTATTCTGTTCTTTGAATGTGGTGTCAGTTTAAAATGACAGTGCGTATATTGTTGGATTCTGTGGACTTTCCTCTTTCATTTGAGGTATCGTTTTTATGCATAGCATAAATTCAGGAGAAATTATAGCAACTCAGCGCTGATATGATTTTATCCTATGTTTTGCTACATGCTTATTTACTTGCTTGGTGCTTGAATTGTGTTTGTTTGAGGTAAAAATGGTCAACCTGAGCTTTTTGCCGAGTTTCTTCGCGGAAGGCGGATATGTCGCAAGACAATGTTGCCATTTGGAAACATGCTGTATTTATTATGCGTAAACACCGCCCCCGATACCAGGGGCGTTCGTCGGGCTTAAGGGGTTAATGAAAGTGTTCGATCAGGACTCTTCTAGAAACTTAAATGGTGATAGAGTTTGTCAGTTTGGGTGAACAACTCAAAGGAGGACGAAGTTTAGTTGTATTAGCTGCTAAGTCAGTGGCTACTGCGTTTGCATGGATGTTGCTAAGAAGCTAGCGACCAGCTAACTTATCCAGTAAAGCCTGTGCGAGGCTGCGAGCCTGAGGAGGAGGATAAAGACCCGACGGAGCCGGACAGGTTGCTGAGTGGAGGACTTTACTGAAATCGTCTGCTGCATGAACCAACTCTCCAACTGCATGCGAGAATCTCATATTCTCTTCGCATCTTCTGCTCCTGCTGCCGTGGACTGCGTGTGTGTGCAGCTACAGCAAAGGTACCGATTTTAATTTTGCCTGCGGGTGAAGCAGCCACTTGTTTGAGGCTACAACGCACACGAGCTGCATTCAGGCCTGCTACAATTAAACTGACTATTTTAATTTATTGCCGGCTGTAGTTTCATTTCCTTTACTTTGGTTAAAAGGGCGCATTAGTTGTTTTTCATGCTTAAATAAGTAAATAGTTCCCATATTTTTCTAAACTGGTGATTGTATGTGAATGTTTATTTGCACTTTGGCATTACATTTAGCTTAAACTCTTAATTAAAAGTGAACATTACTCCAGTGTATAGTGTGACACATAAGGGTGCAAGGTTAAAAGTCATACAGCTAAGAGAATTTAATTCAAGAAAGTTAGACTGGTTTTGCTATTCTTTTGCTGTTATCTTGTAATTACTCAAAACAGAAAAACAAAGTACCACATGTACATTATAGGTAGAGATACCATTTTATTTAAAGAACTCAGCATAGCTACCCATATTGAGGCCTGTACAGCAAAAGAGCGCTACATTTCTTTCACTTTCTCTTTCATTCTTTGCTCACATCTCCCTCACAAATTAACTCTCTTCACGTATCCCTCAAACTCTTCCCCCCCCTTCTCCCTCACACACTTTCTCACTTTCTCTCTTCCTATATGCTCTCTCCATCTCTCTCACTTTCTCTCTCCTTTGCAACAGAAATGATGGAGGACCTTGGACCATCCACAGGTTGTCATTTGGAGCTCTCTGAGTCCAGTGAGGGAGGTGATGTGGAGGAGGCTGTCAGTGGCGACCCCACAGAGGATCCCTTGCCAAACGTTGCAGCTTACTCGGTGTGTCACTGTAAAATGCAGAAATATTTGAGATGAATGTCTGTACAGTCCTAAAGGAATACTTACCATATCTGCCTTGCAGGGGAGAGGAAGGAGACTCCTGTGCCCAGCGGAGTTTGATAAGCTCCTGAGAGCCCTATTTCATGAGGACCTAAAAAAGAAATTCATCAGGATGGAGAGAGTAAGATCAAATTACATTTTTCTTGTGTATATCATTTTGTAAAACATGGTGAGACATAACAGCTGATATCCATTATTATTATTATTATTATTACTTCACCCCACGGAGTGCTGAAGTACTGTTTTTAGTGGCTCTGTGTGTGTGTGTGTTTGTTTGTTTGTCTGTTTGTGTTTCCGCACTTTGCGTGAATGGGTGAAGTCTGCCATCTAGTGGCTCTGCGTGTTTGTTTGTGTTTCCGCTCTTGCCAATATTTGCGTGGATGGGGTGAAGTCAGCCATCTCTGATTACCTTGTTTCAGATAAGAAACGTGCTTAGGGCAAATCCACTGCTAGTGGCTGTAGCGAAAGCTCTCCACTTGACCATGGATAATGTCAGAACAAGACTTCGAAAACTTTGTTTTAAATATGAAGATTTTTATTTAAAAAATGCTTGAAAATTAATCATTAATTAGAAATAAGTTTAATTTTCTTTTGTTATCATGTTTTTTCCTTCCATTTTTCATTCAGTTAAGTGATTTGTATTGTGTGTAATTTTTTTTATTTGACATCTTTGGGATTTTATGTTTAAGTCTTTTTGGTTACACAAAATTAAGGACAAAATTGTTCTTGTTTATCATTTTAACCAGGTTGTAAATTGTCTGTCCAATTGACCCCAAAAGTCTTTTGAATAATCATTAGTCATTCTTAAAAACAAATGAGAATTTTTATATGGCTGCTAATTTACAAATTTCTCATTTTCACTTTCAATAAATTACATTCGGGAGGTTAGAGAAGAATATCTTTTATTTGGAATCCACCTCAGTGCATTTCAGTGAGAGGTTTGAGAATAATATTTTGTTTTTGGAACCCATTGAATACATTATATTGAGAGGAAAGTGCCAGTGACTCCACAACAGATGAAACTATCAGAATGATGTTTACATGTCCAGAAACGTCCTTTTGTTTAGTTTCAGGACTACTTTGTCAGGTGTCTCTAGGCGTCTCCTGCGTGGAGAAAACGTACCTAAACCAAGTGCCCCAACCACTCCATAAGGAACACATATGTGACCTTAACTATTTAAAAATAAATATTAACAACATGAAGTGCACACACAAGCCAGCTGTCAGTTGATGCATGCAGAAGCATATTAAAGATATAGCAGCCCCCTTCGTCAATAGGAGCACTCTCAAATGTACATAAAAGTCAAGATCGGATGTGAGACACTTATGATCATCATGAGAATAAAACAATTAAAGATATAGGAGCCCCTTCGTCAATAGGAGCACTCTCATATGTACATAAGCGTCAAGATCAGATGTGAGACACTTATGATCATCATGAGAATAAAAGAATTAAAGAAATAGAAGCCCGCTTCGTCAATAGGAGCACTCTCATGTGTACATAAGAGTCAAGATTAGACGTGAGACACTTATAATCATCATGAGAATAAAAGAATTCAAGATAAGGAGCCCCCTTCGTCAATAGGAACACTATGATGTGTACATAAGGATCAAGATCGGATGTGAGACAATGATCATCATGAGAATAAAAGAATTAAAGATATAGGAGCCCCCTTTGTCAATAGGAGCACTCTCATATGTACATAAGCGTCAAGATCGGATGTGAGACACTTATGATCATCATGAGAATAAAAGAATTAAAGAAATAGAAGCCCGCTTCGTCAATAGGAGCACTCTCATGTGTACATAAGAGTCAAGATTAGACGTGAGACACTTATAATCATCATGAGAATAAAAGAATTCAAGATAAGGAGCCCCCTTCGTCAATAGGAACACTATCATGTGTACATAAGCATCAAGATCGGATGTGAGACAATGATCATCATGAGAATAAAAGAATTAAAGATATAGGAGCCCCCTTTGTCAATAGGAGCACTCTCATATGTACAAAAGTGTCAAGATCGGATGTGATACATTTATGATCATCATGAGAATAAAAGATTTGAAGATATAGGAGCCCCCTTCGTCAATAGGAGCACTTTCATATGTACATAAGTGTCAAGATCGGATGTGAGACACTTATGATCATCATGAGAATAAAAGAAGTAAAGATATAGGAGCCCCCTTTGTCACTAGGAGCATTCTCATTTGTACATAAGTGTCAAGATTGGATGTGACACACTGATCATCATGAGAATAAAAGAATTAAAGATATAGTAACCACCTTCGTCAATAGGAGCACTCTCATATGAACATAAGTGTCAAGATCGGACGTGAGACACTTTTGATCATCATAAGAATTAAAGATATAGGAGCCCCCTTCGTCACTAGGAGCACTCTCATATGAACATAAGTATCAAGATCGGACGTGAGACACTTATGATCATCATGAGAATAAAAGAATTAAAGATATAGGAGCCCCATTCGTAAATAGGAGCACTCTCATTTGTACATAAGCGTCAAGATCGGCTGTGAGACAATGATCATCATGAGAATAAAAGAATTAAAGATATAGGAGCCCCCTTCATCAATAGGAGCACTCTCATATGTACATAAGCATCAAGATCGGATGTGAGACATTTATGATCATCATGAGAATAAAAGATTTGAAGATATAGGAGCCCCCTTCGTCAATAGGAGCACTCTCATATGTACATAAGCGTCAAGATCGCACGTGAGACACTTATGATCATCATGAGAATAAAAGAATTAAAGATATAGGAGCCCCCGTCGTCAGTAGGAGCACTCTCATATGTACATGAGTGTCAAGATCGGATGTGAGACACTTATGATCATCATGAAAATAAAAGAATGAAAGATATAGGAGCCCCCTTCGTCAAAAGGAGCACTCTCATATGTACATAAGTGTCAAGATCGGACGTGAGACACTTATAATCATCATGAGAATAAAAGAATTAAAGATATAGGAGCCCCCTTTGTCAATAGGAGCACTCTCATATGTACATGAGTATCAAGATCGGATGTGAGACACTTATGATCATCATGAAAATAAAAGAATGAAAGATATAGGAGCCCCGTTCGTCAAAAGGAGCACTCTCATATGTACATAAGTGTCAAGATTGGACGTGAGACACTTATGAACATCATGAAAATAAAAGAATTAAAGATATGGGAGCCCCCTTCGTCAACAGGAGCACTATCATTTGTACAAAAGCGTCAAGATCGTATGTGAGACACTTATGATCATCATGAGAAAAAAAGAATTAAAGATGTAGAAGCCCGATTCGTCAATAGGAGCACTCTCATATGTACATAAGCGTCAAGATCGGACGTGAGACACTTATGATCATCATGAAAATAAAAGAATGAAAGATATAGGAGCCCCCTTCGTCAATAGGAGCACTCTCATATGTACATAAGTGTCAAGATCGGACGTGAGACACTTATGAACATCATGAAAATAAAAGAATTAAAGATATGGGAGTCCCCTTCGTCAACAGGAGCACTCTCATATGTACAAAAGCGTCAAGATCGGATGTGAGACACTTATGATCATCATGAGAAATAAAGAATTAAAGATATAGAAGCCCGATTCGTCAATAGGAGCACTCTCATATGTACATAAGCGTCAAGATCGGACGTGAGACACATATGATCATCATGAGAATAAAAGAATTAAAGATATAGGAACCCCCTTCGTCAGTAGGAGCACTCTCATGTGTACAAAAGCGTCAAGATCGGATGTGAGACACTTATGATCATCATGAAAATAAGGAATTAAAGATATAAGAGCCCCCTTTGTCAATAGGAGCTCTCTCATTCGTACATTAGTGTCAAGATCGGATGTGACACACTTATCATCATGAGAATAAAAGAATGAAAGATATAGGAGCCCCGTTCGTCAATAGGAGCACTCTCATATGTACATAAGCGTCAAGATCGGATGTGAGACACTTATGATCATCATGAGAATGAAAGAATTAAAGAAATAGGAGCCCCCTTTGTCAATAGGAGTACTCTCATATGTACATTAGTGTCAAGATCGGAGGTGAGACACTTATGATCATCATGAGAATAAAAGAATTAAAGATATAGGAGCCCCCTTTGTCAATAGGAGCACTCTCATATGTACATAAGTGTCAAGATCGGAGGTGAGGCACTTATGATCATCATGAGAATAAAAGAATTAAAGATATAGGAGCCCCCTTCGTCAATAGGAGCACTCTCATATGTACATAAGTGTCAAGATCGGATGTGAGACACTTATGATCATCATGAGAATAAAAGAATTAAAGATATAGTAGCCCCCTTCGTCAATAGGAGCACTCTCATTTGCACATAAGCGTCAAGATCGGATGACAGTCACTTATGATTATCATGAGAATAACAGAATTAAAGATATAGGAGCCCCCTTCGTCAAGAGGAACACTCTCATATGTACATTAGCGTCAAGATCGGACGTGAGACACTTATGATCATCATGAGAATAAAAGAATTAAAGATATTGGAGCCCCCTTCGTCCATAGGAGCACTTTCATATGTACATAAGCGTCAAGATCGTATGTGAGACACTTATGATCATCATGAGAATAAAAGAATTCAAGATATAGGAGCCCCCTTCGTCAATAGGAGCACTCTCATATGTACATAAGCGTCAAGATCGTACGTGAGACACATGATTATCAAGAGAATAAAAGAATTAAAGATATAGGAGCTCCCTTCATCAAAAGGAGCACTCTCGTATGTACATAAGCGTCAAGATCGGATAAGAGACACTTATGATCATCATAAAAATAAGGAATTAAAGATATAAGAGCCCCCTTCGTCAATAGGAGCTCTCTAATATGTACATAAGTGTCAAGATCGGACGTGAGACACTTATGATCATCATGAAAATAAAAGAATTAAAGATTTGGGAGCCCCCTTCATCATCAGGAGCACTCTCATATGTACAAAAGCGTCAATATCGGATGTGAGACACTTATGATCATGATGAGAATAAAAGAATTAAAGATATAGAAGCCCGCTTCGTCAATAGGAGCATTCTCATATGTACATAAGCGTCAAGATCGGACGTGAGACACTTATGATCATCATGAGAATAAAACAATTGAAGATATAGGAGCCCCCTTTGTCAATAGGAGCACTCTCATATGTACATAAGCGTCAAGATTAGACGTGAAACACTTATGATCATCATGAGAATAAAACAATTGAAGATATAGGAGCCCCCTTTGTCAATAGGAGCACTCTCATATGTACATAAGTGTCAAGATCGGATGTGAGACACTTATGATCATCATGAGAATAAAAGAATTAAAGATATAGGAGCCCCCTTCGTCAATAGGAGCACTCTCATATGTACATAAGCGTCAAGATCGGACGTGAGACACTTATGATTATCAAGAAAATAAAAGAATTAAAGATATAGGAGCTCCCTTCGTCAAAAGGAGCACTCTCGTATGTACATAAGCGTCAAGATCGGATGTGAGACACTTATGATCATCATGAGAATAAGGAATTAAAGATATAAGAGCCCCCTTCGTCAACAGGAGCTCTCTCATATGTACATTAGTGTCAAAATCGGATGTGACACACTGATCATCATGAGAATAAAAGAATTAAAGATATAGGAGCCCCCTTCGTCAATAGGAACACTCTCATATGTACATAAGTGTCAAGATCGGATGTGACACACTGATCATCATGAGAATAAAAGAATTAAAGATATGGGAGCCCCCTTTGTCAATAGGAGCACTCTCATATGTACAAAAGCGTCAATATCGGATGTGAAACACTTATGAGCATCATGAGAATAAAAGAATTAAAGATATAGAAGCCCGCTTCGTCAATAGGAACACTATCATATGAACATAAGTGTTAAGATCGAATGTGAGACAATGATCATCTTGAGAATAAAAGAATTAAAGATATAGGAGCCCCCTTTGTCAATAGGAGCACTCTCATATGAACATAAGTGTCAAGATCGGACGTGAGACACTTATGATCATGATGAGAATAAAAGGATTAAAGATATAGGAGCCCCCTTCGTCAATAGGAGCACTTTCATATGTACATAAGTGTCAAGATCGGATGTGAGACACTTATGATCATCATGAGAATAAAAGAATTAAAGATATAGGAGCCCCCTTTGTCACTAGGAGCATTCTCATTTGTACATAAGTGTCAAGATTGGATGTGACACACTGATCATCATGAGAATAAAAGAATTAAAGATATAGTAACCACCTTCGTCAATAGGAGCACTCTCATATGAACATAAGTGTCAAGATCGGACGTGAGACACTTTTGATCATCATAAGAATTAAAGATATAGGAGCCCCCTTCGTCACTAGGGGAGCACTCTCTCATATGAACATAAGTATCAAGATCGGACGTGAGACACTTATGATCATCATGAGAATAAAAGAATTAAAGATATAGGAGCCCCATTCGTAAATAGGAGCACTGTCATTTGTACATAAGCGTCAAGATCGGCTGTGAGACAATGATCATCATGAGAATAAAAGAATTAAAGATATAGGAGCCCCCTTCATCAATAGGAGCACTCTCATATGTACATAAGCATCAAGATCGGATGTGAGACATTTATGATCATCATGAGAATAAAAGATTTGAAGATATAGGAGCCCCCTTCAAATAGGGAGCACTCTCATATGTACATAAGGCAAAAATCGCACGTGAGACACTTATGATCATCATGAGAATAAAAGAATTAAAGATATAGGAGCCCCCTGTCATTCAATAGGAGCACTCTCATATGTACATGAGTGTCAAGATCGGATGTGAGACACTTATGATCATCATCAAAAAAAATTAAAGATATAGGAGCCCCTTCGTCAAAAAGAGCACTCTCATATGTACATAAGTGTCAAGATCGGAGGTGAGACACTTATGATCATCATGAGAATAAAAGAATTAAAGATATAGGAGCCCCCTTTGTCAATAGGAGCACTCTCATATGTACATGAGTATCAAGATCGGATGTGAGACACTTATGATCATCATGAAAATAAAAGAATGAAAGATATAGGAGCCCCGTTCGTCAAAAGGAGCACTCTCATATGTACATAAGTGTCAAGATTGGACGTGAGACACTTATGAACATCATGAAAATAAAAGAATTAAAGATATGGGAGCCCCCTTCGTCAACAGGAGCACTCTCATATGTACAAAATGTAGCCCCAAGATCGGGAGACACTTATGATCATCATGAGAGAAAAAAAGAATTAAAGATATAGAAGCCCCCTCCGTCAAATAGGAGCACTCTCATATGTACATAAGCTGCCAAGATCGAATGTGAGACACTTATGATCATCATGAAAATAAAAGAATTAAAGATATAGGAGCCCCCTTCGTCAATAGGAGCACTCTCATATGTACATAAGTGTCAAGATCGGACGAGACACTTATGATCATGAGAAAAATAAAAGAATTAAAGATATAGGAGCCCCTTCGTCAATAGGGAGCACTCTCATATGTACATAAGCGTCAAGATCGGATGTGAGACACTTATGATCATCATGAGAAATAAAGAATTAAAATATATAGAAGCCCTTCTTCTAGGAGCACTCTCATATGTACATAAGTGTCAAGATCGGATGTGAGACACTTATGATCATCATGAGAATAAAAGAATTAAAGATATAGGAGCCCCCTTCGTCAATAGGAGCACTCTCATATGTACATAAGCGTCAAGATCGGATGTGAGACACTTATGATCATCATGAGAATAAAAGAATTAAAGATATAGGAGCCCCTTGTCAAAGGGAGCACTTCATATGTACATAAGCAAGATCGGATGTGAGACACTTATGATCATCATGAGAATAAAAGAATTAAAGATATAGAGCCCCCGTCAATAGGAGCACTCTCATATGTGACATTAGTGTCAAAATCGGATGAGGAGACTTATGATCATCATGAAAGATATAGGAGCCCCCTTGTCAATAGGAGCACTCTCATATGTACATAAGTGTCAAGATCGGACGTGAGACACTTATGATCATCATGAGAATAAAAGAATTAAAGATATAGGAGCCCCCTTCGTCAATAGGAGCACTCTCATATGTACATAAGCGTCAAGATCGGATGTGAGACACTTATGATCATCATGAGAATAAAAGAATTAAAGATATAGGAGTTTGTCACAGGAGCACTCTCATATGTACATAAGTCAAGATTGGATGTGAGACACTTATCATCATCATGAGAATAAAAGAATTAAAGATATAGGAGCCCCTTCATCCTATATGATAAGTGTCAAGATCGGGACGTGAGACACTTATGATCATCATAAGAATTAAAGATATAAAGCCCCCTTGTCATATAGGAGCCATATAAAACTTAGGACGTGAGACACTTATGATCATCATAAAAGAATAAAAGAATTAAAGATATAGGAGTCAAGATCTCATATGTACATAAGCGTCAAGATCGGACGTGAGACACTTATGATCATCATGAGAATAAAAGAATTAAAGATATAGGAGCCCCCCTTCGTCAATAGAACTCTCATAAAAGCATCAAGATCGGATTTATGATCATCATGAGAATAAAAGAATTAAAGATATAGGAGCCCCCTAGGAAGATCGGATGTGAGACACTTATGATCATCATGAGAATAAAAGAATTAAAAGATATAGGAGCCCCCCTTCGTCAAAGGAGCACTCTCATATGTACATAAGCCTCAAGATCGGATGTGAGACACTTATGATCATCATGAGAATAAAAAAATTAAAGATATAGGAGGAGCACTCTCATATGTACATAAGTGTCAAGATCGGATGTGAGACACTTATGATCATCATGAAAATAAAAGAATTAAAGATATAGGAGCCCCTTCATATGTACATAAGTCAAGATCGGATGAGCACTCTCATATGTACATAAGTGTCAAGATCGGATGTGAGACACTTATGATTATCATGAGAAAAAAAAAAATTAAAGATATAGGAGCCCCTTTGTCAAAAGGAGCTCTCATATGTACATAAGCGTCAAGATCGGATGTGAGACACTTATGATCATCATGAGAATAAAAAAAATTAAAGATATAGGAGCCCCCTTCGTCAATAGGAGCACTCTCATATGTACATAAGTGTCAAGATCGGATGTGAGACACTTGATGATCATCATGAGAATAAAAGAATTAAAGATATAAGCCCCTTTGTCAATAGGAGCACTCTATAAACATAAGATCAAGATCGGACGTGAGACACTTATGATCATCATGAGAATAAAAAGAATTAAAGATATAGGAGCCCCTTCGTCAATAGGAGCACTCATATGTACATAAGTGTCAAGATCGGATGTGAGACACTTATGATCATCATGAGAATAAAAGAATTAAAGATATAGGAGCCCCTTCGTCAATAGGAGCACTCTCATATGTACATAAGTGTCAAGATCGGATGTGAGACACTTATGATCATCATGAGAATAAAAAGAATTAAAGATATACCCCTTCGTCAATAGGAGCACTCTCATATGTACATAAGCGTCAAGATCGGATGAGACACTTATGATCATCATGAGAATAAAAGAATTAAAGATATAGGAGCCCCCTTCACTAGGAGCACTCTCATATGTACATAAGCGTCAAGATCGGATGTGAGACACTTATGATCATCATGAGAATAAAAGAATTAAAGATATAGGAGCCCCCCCGTCAAGAGGAGCACTCTCATATGTACATAAGTGTCAAGATCGGAGGTGAGACACTTATGATCATCATGAGAATAAAAGAATTAAAGATATAGGAGCCCCCTTTGTCAATAGGAGCACTCTCATATGTACATAAGTGTCAAGATCGGATGAGACACTTATCATCATGAGAATAAAAGAATTAAAGATATAGGAGCCCCTTCGTCAATAGGAGCACTCTCATATGTACATAAGTGTCAAGATCGGATGTGAGACACTTATGATCATCATGAGAATAAAAAATTAAAGATATAAGAGCCCCCTTCGTCAATAGGAGCACTCTCATATGTACATAAGTGTCAAGATCGGACGTGAGACACTTATGATCATCATGAGAATAAAAGAATTAAAGATATAGGAGCCCCCTTCGTCAATAGGAGCACTCTCATATGTACATAAGTGTCAAGATCGGATGTGAGACACTTATGATCATCATGAGAATAAAAGAATTAAAGATATAGGAGCCCCCTTCAGTCAATAGAGACACTCTCATATGTACATAAGTGTCAAGATCGGATGTGAGACACTTATGATCATCATGAGAATAAAAGAATTAAAGATATAGGAGCCCCTTCGTCAATAGGGAGCACTCTCATTTGTTACAAAGTGTCAAGATCGGATGTGAGACACTTTTGATCATCATGAAATAAAAGAATTAAAGATATAGGAGCCCCTTTGTCAAAAGCACTCTCATTTGTACATAAGTGTCAAGATCGGATGTGAGACACTTATGATCATCATGAGAATAAAAGAATTAAAGATATAGAGGAGCACTCTCATATGTACATAAGTGTCAAGATCGGATGTGAGACACTTATCATCATGAGAATAAAAGAATTAAAGATATAGGAGCCCCTTGTCAATAGGAGCACTCTCATATGAACATAAGCGTCAAGATCGGATGAGACACTTATGATCATCATGAGAATAAAAGAATTAAAGATATAGGAGCCCCCTTCGTCAATTCTCATATGTACATAAGTGTCAAGATCGGATGTGAGACACTTATGATCATCATGAGAATAAAAAGAATTAAAGATATAGGAGCCCCTTTGTCAATAGGAGCATTCTCATATGTACATAAGTGAAGACACTTATGATCATCATGAGAATAAAAGAATTAAAGATATAGGAAAGATATAGGAGCCCTTCGTCAAAAGGAGCACTCTCATATGTACATAAAGTATCAAGATCGGATGAGACACTTATGATCATCATGAGAATAAAAGAAATTAAAGATATAGGAGCCCCTTCAGTCAATAGGACACTCTCATATGTACATAAGCGTCAAGATCGGATGAGACACTTATGATCATCATGAGAATAAAAGAATTAAAGATATAGGGAGCCCCCTTCATCAATAGGAGCACTCTCATATGTACATAAGTGTCAAGATCGGATGTGAGACACTTATGATCATCATGAGAATAAAAGAATTAAAGATATAGGAGCCCCCCGTCAATAATCAATAGGAACACTCTCATATGTACATAAAAGTGTCAAGATCGGAGAGACACTTATGATCATCATGAGAATAAAAGAATTAAAGATATAGGAGCCCCCTTCGTCAATAGGAGCACTCTCATATGTACATAAGTGTCAAGATCGGATGTGAGACACTTATGATCATCATGAGAATAAAAGAATTAAAGATATAGGAGCCCCCTTCGTCAATAGGAGCACTCTCATATGTACATAAGCGTCAAGATCGGATGTGAGACACTTATGATCATCATGAGAATAAAAGAATTAAAGATATAGGAGCCCCCTTCGTCAAAAGGAGCACTCTCATATGTACATAAGTGTCAAGATCGGATGAGACACTTATGATCATCATGAGAATAAAAGAATTAAAGATATAGGAGCCCCTTACGTCAATAGGAGCACTCTCATATGTACATAAGTGTCAAGATCGGATGTGAGACACTTATGATCATCATGAGAATAAAAGAATTAAAGATATAAGAGCCCCCTTCATCAATAGGAGCACTCTCATATGTACATAAGTGTCAATCATGAGAATAAAAGATCGGAGAGACACGGATGTGATTATCAAGAATATAAAAGAATTAAAGATATAGGGCCCCTTCGTCAATAGGAGCACTTCATGTACATCATCAAGATCGGAAGACACTTAAATCATCATGAGAATAAAGAATTAAAGATATAGGAGCCCCCCTTCTCATATGTACATAAGCGTCAAGATCGGATGTGAGACACTTATGATCATCATGAGAATAAAAGAATTAAAATATATTATATCCTTGTCAAGACACTCTCATTTGTACATATCAAGATCGGAGACATAAAATAAAAGAAAATTAAAGATATAGCCCCTATCATGAGGTACATAAGTGTCAAGATCGGACGTGAGACACTTATGATCATCATGAGAATAAAAGAATTAAAGATATAGAGCCCCCTTCATTCAATATGAGCACTCTCATATGTACATAAGCGTCAAGATCGGATGTGAGACACTTATGATCATCATGAGAATAAAAAGAATTAAAGATATAGGAGCCCCTTTGTCAATAGGAGCACTCTCATATGTACATAAGTGTCAAGATCGGATGTGAGATCACACTTATGATCATCATGAGAATAAAAGAATTAAAATTAAAGATATAGGAGCCCCTTTGTCAATAGGGAGCTCTCTCATGTACATAAGCGTCAAGATCGGATGTGAGACACTTATGATCATCATGAGAATAAAAAGAATTAAAGATATAGGAGCCCCCTTCGTCAATAGGAGCACTCTCATTTGTACATAAAGTGTCAAGATCGGATGAGACACTTATGATCATCATGAGAATAAAAGAATTAAAGATATAGGAGCCCTCATATGTACATAAGTCAAGATCGGATGTGAGACACTTAGAGAATAAAAGAATTAAAGATATAGAGCCCCCCTTGTCATGGACATAAGTGTACATAAGCGTCAAGATCGGATGTGAGACACTTATGATCATCATGAGAATAATTAAAGATATAGGAGCCCCTTTGTCAATAGGGAGCACTCTGAATATGTACATAAGCGTCAAGATATAGACACTTATGATCATCATGAGAATAAAAGAATTAAAGATATAGGAGCCCCTTTGTCAATAGGAGCACTCTCTGTACATATGTACATAAGTGTCAAGATCGGATGTGAGACACTTATGATCATCATGAGAATAAAAAAATTAAAGATATAAGGAGCCCTTTGTCAATCGGATGAGCACTCTCATATGTACATAAGTGTCAAGATCGGATGTGAGACACTTATGATCATCATGAGAATAAAAGAATTAAAGATATAGAGCCCCTTCGTCAATAGGAGCACTCTCATATGTACATAAGCGTCAAGATCGGATGAGAGACACTTATGATCATCATGATAAAAGAATTAAAGATATAGAATTCGTCAAAAGGAGCACTCTCATATGTACATAAGTGTCAAGATCGGATGTGAGACACTTATCATCATCATGAGAATAAAAAAAGAATTAAAGATATAGGAGCCCCTTCGTCAATAGGAGCACTCTCATAAGTGTCAAGATGGACGACATTAGATCATCATGAGAATAAAAGAATTAAAGATATAGATGTCAAAAGGACACTTATATGAACATCATCATGAAGACATATCAAGAATAAAAGAATTAAAGATATAGGAGCCCCCTTTGTCAATAGGAGCACTCTCATATGTACATAAGTGTCAAAATCGGATGTGAGACACTTATGATCATCATGAGAATAAAAGAATTAAAGATATAGGAGCCCTTCAATCAAAAGGAACATCAAGATCGGAAGACAATGATCATCATGAGAATAAAAGAATTAAAGATATAGGGCCCCTTTGTCAGGGAGCACTCTCATATGAAATACAAAGTGTCAAGATCGGACGTGAGACACTTATACATCATGAGAATAAAAGAATTAAAGATATAGGAGCCCCCTTTGTCAATAGGACACTCTCATATGAACATAAGTGTCAAGATCAGAAGACACTTATGATCATCATGAGAATAAAAGAATTAAAGATATAGGGCCCCCTTCATAAGTCAATAGGAGCACTCTCATATGTACAAAAGCGTCAAGATCGGATGTGAGACACTTTTGATCATCATGAGAATAAAAGAATTAAAGATATAGGAGCCCTCTTCGTCAAAAGGAGCACTCTCATATGTACATAAGCGTCAAGATCGGATGTGAGACACTTATGATCATCATGAGAATAAAAGAATTAAAGATATAGGAGCCCCCTTCGTCAATAGGAGCACTCTCATATGTACATAAGTGTCAAGATCGGATGTGACACACTTATGATCATCATGAGAATAAAAGAATTAAAGATATAGGAGCCCCCTTTGTCAATAGGAGCACTCTCATATGAACATAAGTGTCAAGATCGGACGTGAGACACTTATGATCATGATGAGAATAAAAGAATTAAAGATATAGGAGCCCCCTTCGTCAATCGGAGCACTCTCATATGTACATAAGTGTCAAGATCGGATGTGAGACACTTATGATCATCATGAGAATAAAAGAATTAAAGATATAGGAGCCCCCTTCGTCAATAGGAGCACTCTCATATGTACATAAGCGTCAAGATCGGACGTGAGACACTTATGATTATCAAGAAAATAAAAGAATTAAAGATATAGGAGCTCCCTTCGTCAAAAGGAGCACTCTCGTATGTACATAAGCGTCAAGATCGGATGTGAGACACTTATGATCATCATGAGAATAAGGAATTAAAGATATAAGAGCCCCCTTTGTCAACAGGAGCTCTCTCATATGTACATTAGTGTCAAAATCGGATGTGACACACTGATCATCATGAGAATAAAAGAATTAAAGATATAGGAGCCCTCTTCGTCAATAGGAACACTCTCATATGTACATAAGTGTCAAGATCGGATGTGACACACTGATCATCATGAGAATAAAAGAATTAAAGATATGGGAGCCCCTTGTCAACACTCTCATATGTACAAAAGTGTCAAGATCGGATGAGACACTTATCATCATGAGAATAAAAGAATTAAAGATATAGAAGCCCGCTTCGTCAATAGGAACACTATCATATGAACATAAGTGTCAAGATCGAATGTGAGACAATGATCATCTTGAGAATAAAAGAATTAAAGATATAGGAGCCCCCTTTGTCAATAGGAGCACTCTCATATGAACATAAGTGTCAAGATCGGACGTGAGACACTTATGATCATTATGAGGATAAAAGAATTAAAGATAAAGGAGCCCCCTTCGTCAATAGGAACACTCTCACATGTACATAAGCGTCAAGATCGGATGTGAGACACTTATGATCATCATGAGAATAAATTAATTAAAGATAGAGGAGCCCACTTCATCAATAGGAGCACTCTCATATGTGCATAAGCGTCAAGATCGGACGTGAGATACTTATGATCATCATGAAAATAAAAGAATTAAAGATATAGGAGCCCTCTTCATCAATAGGAACACTCTTATATGTACATAAGTTTCAAGATTGGATGTGACACACTGATCATCATGAGAATAAAAGAAAGAAAGATATAGGAGCCCCCTTCGTCAATAGGAGCACTCCCATATGTACATAAGTGTCAAGATTGGACGTGAGACACTTATGATCATCATCAAAATAAAAGAATTAAAGATATGGGAGCCCCCTTTGTCAATAGGAGCACTCTCATATGTACAAAAGCGTCAAGATCGGATGTGAGACACTTATGATCATCATGAGAATGACAAGCCAAATATTTGCCATAAGAATATAGTCAACTAAAGCTGAGGTTTTCACAAAAGCCAGGATTACGATTATGCACCTTTCAATATTCACTAACGCTACTGGTAAGCCCCTCCACTGCTCAATGTCAACTTGTTCAAAAGTGCTAACATTAGCCTGTATGACTGCTAAATGTGTGTGTTTCAGTATGCATTCCACGTGTGACCGTAGATGGCCACTAATTACCTGGTAAACGCTGGTTACTTCACCGGAAAACTAAACTGACCACTGGCTGACAATACTGCTTTTTGTTTGAAAAAAGGATACTTGTTGGACGAATCTTTGAATTGACATATCAGGGAACTGTTTAATGTATAATACAGTGGGATCGGGATGATCATCCCGTTCATCCGTCGGGCGCTTTTTTACGAAATGGTGTGAGCATACATATATCCTCTTGGGTGGATACTTCAGTCTTAGCGCGGCTAGCCACTCCAAGGGCCTACTCGCTGGCATCGAGTGTAGACTGTAAGGTGCTGGGCAAGGGCAATCTTTCCTAATCATCTTGTAAATAAGGCACTCTGTTTCCATACAAATGTTTTATGTTTTTTTGAGCTATTGGTATAACCAGCAAAGGAACAATTGGAGCCTGAATGCAGTCAGCCTGCCAATCTCTCTTCAGTACTGCGAGCAATGATCAGAAGTAGGAGACTGTTAGGGTTCTCATGGCAGCGCGCATTGTTAGAACAGGAATTAGGTGGTTTAAATGGAATAAGATCATTTGAATCGTCTTAATGCAATTTCATTGCTTCCAATGATCTTATTTCATTTAAACAGTTTAAACGATAATGAAAACATGTGTTGCTTCCAACCCCTGAGTAAAGAAAAGCGTGAGAAGTCCGGAGTCATAACACAGGTGAAACTGATAAACCTCCATGCACAAGGACTTCAATTCCATGCAAGAATCTCTTACACATGCGTTGATTGAATAATTGCTGACTACAGCAGGGGAACGTTAATATACCACTAAAACTCACTCAGAATGCATGAGAGTTGACAGGTGTGCCTTATTAATGAAAACTGACCACACCTGTTAATGTTGAGAGTTTTCTGAGCTTTTGTAATTGTAATTTAAATGAATGGTCATGACCTGTTTTCAATCATTCATTATTTTCAAGGGATCGGTTTGAGCCTCCCCTATCGCCAGTTCACCAGCCGCCACTGAGATTATATATACAGTATATATAAGTTTCAAGATGTTGTGCATGTTGTATTTTATGCCAATTTAGAGGTTCTTTTTTTGCCCCCCCAAAGAGGACAAATGCCCACCCAAGCTTGGCATCCTGGCAACGCCTCTGACCAGTGTTGTCTTGGGGTCATGCGCCAACTGATCCTTTTATGGCTGAGGGGACCAATGGCAGTCAGATTGTCATCTGGACATGGTAGGCAGGTCAGTTTTAAGCTTCTGGAGCTTAGACCGTGCATTCCTAATGTGTTTGCAAGGAAACCAAGAGGCTTGAAGATATTGACAGATGGAAGGCCACAGAATTGAAACAGTTTGCCCTCTATACTGGAAAAATAGTGCTTAAGTGCATTATATCAAAGCAGCTGTATGAGCACGTCCTGAGTTTAAGTGTGGCATTATCCATTTGTTAGGAAGAGGCCAGGAGGACACCAGTTGCAGGATCCAAAGTGTTTATTAAAACACAACACTGGGAGAAAATGGGCACACAGGCCAGAAACAAAACACTGTGCACATGCACTGAACGATTGGGAAAACTAAGGTACACTGCCAAAGGCAGGGGGAAACAGAAATACTCACTCCAAGAGTGGATAAACTAGAAAAACAAAAACTGAACCTAACTAGACTGACAGACACACTGGGAGACTTTAACAGGGGGCAGACAAGACGTGGGCCCAGCAAAATACAAGACTCGGGAATCATACACAGGAAATACTCGGAAGGAGCTGAGATTTCGCCATGCAGAGCAGAGTCTAGCAAAGTTCCGTCTGATGTCTCCTCCCATCTCTGCCACATAAATAGCCACGGGAGGAGGCGGGGACTCGGAATGCAATCTCGAAAGGAAACAGAAACACATGGGATAAATAAACAAATTAACGAGGACCGGGTAAACCAAATTGACTTGAGACAAGACGCTGAGACCGTCAATCAAACTAGACAGTTTAGATTAAGGTAATCTAAATGTGACGAGTAAAAAGCACCACGAGAGAAGCAAAGGAAAGCACAGCTTTAAATGCAGTTAATCAGGGAAAGCTTAGGCAGGAATTACAAAAGCTGGAAACGCTCGCACTCACTAATGAGTTAATTAAGGTTAATACTACGTGACGAAATATTTACAATCACCCTCAAATAAGTGCTGGTTAGTACGGTTAGTAATTACCTTATCAGAGAACGCATTCACTCAGTTTAGCGAGACCCAGAATTAAGCACAGGTGGAAGCAATGAATGAAATACCACAGCCGAAACCGAAAGAGGAAACGTGATTGGATAACGAGACCCAGGCATGCTGAAGGCTGTCACGCGACACCACAGGAGATTGGCAGAGAGGGAATCGATCATCAGACGGCAGAAAGAAAGCTGAAAAATAAAACGAAAGTAAGCACAAGCACAAATAAGCACAAAGACAACACACATGAGGCAGAACCATAACATTATTCTCGTTTCTCCAAGACTGGCAAAACAGTACAATCATAATGCAAAGGAATTGTTGGTGTACTTCATTGCCCAGGGAAGGCATTTGTATGGGGATGAGTTCCTTGTCTACAATGTTCACAGTTTGGTACACCTGGCTTCTGATGCGTACCTTTATGGCAGTCTTGATGAGCGCAGTTCTTTCTCTTTTGAGAATTACTTGCATCAGCTGAAAAGATTAGTTCGTTCTGGGTGAAATCCTCTCACAAATTGTGAGGCGGCTTGGGGAAGCAGACAAAGTGAGAAAGATACATTGTTGTGTGTGAGTATTTTGTGTACAGCACTGTATATCATTCATAAATGGAGATTTATTTGTGCTGCCTTGCTGGTCAGCTGTTTGTTTGTTTTGTTCATCATTTGGCACCCTCTAGCGGTGTGTCTGTGGGAGGACATGATCTGATGCGGTGCCACTTGTTTGTGGTGGGGTGGACTGTTGATTTCTGGAGGTTTCTGGCATCTTCTTGCCTGGAGGGGGCCGGATCGCCCGGGACTCGTGTGGATCTTTCCGGAATGTTCATAGTCTATTTGGATGCTGTGATTTTGATCAGTGGAGGAGGGTTTTTGTTTTGGCATCGGAGTTACATAGTGGCATTAGAGTGTTATTATAAGATTACACAGTGGATTATTTATAGACATTTTTGGACCTAATCAGTGAAGAATAAATTTGTTTAAGTTGTCATTGCTGGTTTTCTTTGTTGTGATTTTCAAGTCATGACAACATCGTGAACCAAAAAAGTCTGTAGAAGTCAAAGAACCCAACAATGTATTCACTCTTAGTGACCTAGAGTGCTGTGAAGTTGTTGCAGTCTCTGGTGAGACAGAGCATGGGGAGATGCTGCTCTGTCGTGTCTATGATCAACTTGAGCCATACTTCATGCAGCCATGTGACTCAAGATTAATTGGTGTCTACACAGCCAAAGACAGTCACAACCAGATGAAAAAACTGCCTGAAAGGCATTTGGGCAGGAAGACAATGACTGAGGCAGACAATGGATTAAGGATTGTAGTAACCATACTCCATTCATTCTAATGAGTTCACAGACTTCACCTAAATAGCAGTAACATAGTTGTTTATGTATCATATTGATTGGCAATTGTAAGCCACACAGCCAAAACCTGTTGCGCCCACCCCCCTCTCTGATTTGTTTCCACACGTTGTAAAACAGATTACACACATTCAAGTGCTAAGTATATGAAAGTAAATAAGATTATAATTCGGGGTAGAACATGACATAATCTCTTTTTTCTTCTTCCAGAACCCAAAACAGTTTGCAGTTGTGATCTTCCTCCAAACGAACACGGTGGATGCCGTGCCAACCAACTGGCTTGAGAAGATTAACAAGGTATTTCCTAATCCAACATATAATGTAATGCAGCCAGAAGCAGCTAGCACAAGACCTGGCAAGACTCTTATGTTTGATCTTACACAAAGCTGTTATGTGTGCCTTTGCTGTGTGGTATCCTGTCCTCTCTCTCTCTGTCACTTGTCTTTTTTTTATATTATTCGAATATTTGATAGTCTTATATTAACTATTTTACTCATATGAAGCACTTTGTGACTTTGCTCTGTGAAAGGTGCTATATAAATAAACCTAGCTTCCTGACATGCATACCTTAATTATTTTATATTTTCTGCAGGCTGTGTATTGCTACTGGCCAAAACCTGACAAGAATGTGACAGCCAAAGTTAAGAGCAGAGAAATTCCAGACCAAACACGTTGGACCAAAGAGAAAGTCAAGATTTTAAAATTCACAGGTTGGATGTTGTATTGTACTATTCAGTTTTCAGAACTAAGCCAACAAACACCTTTAAAAAAAAAAAAATGTCATGCTTCCACCAAAATCATAGCAGTGACTTTGAGGAGAGCAAACTTTGTTCACTCCTCAAACTCAGTGATCTTAAAACAAGTGCCATCAAACTGCTAAGCGTGTTACCTGTTTTATTTGACAACAATGTAAAATTGCTAGGGGTGGGAGAAAAAAATCAAACAAAGTATCACAATGTTTAAGCAGTGTAGCCACTTCTATATGTGGCTTGCACAAGCTGTTCGGCCATAGCCAAATTTGGGAGACCAAATCGGGGTCCGCAGCCTACCCACGTGAAATCGGGGATTGACCAAAGTCTCGCTTTGGAGGTCAGCACTTAAATCCACAAGGGTATACCTCAAAATTTGTCATTGTTGCTGATCCCATGACCTTCCCATAGTGTCACCAGTTGGCCAAATTGTCAGTCTCTTAACTGAAGAACCATATGTTGGAATAGCCCCCAAATGAAGATCTTTCAACTGGGAAAAATGACATTATTGTGGCACAAGTAAAGCATTGAATAGAAATATCAAAAGATAAGTATAAAAGTAGAAATCTTTTTTTATTTCCAATCAATTTTTTTTCAAAATGATCGGCTTTTGTTCAATGATTAAAAGGCCAATCATGTAGCCTAAAATGGGGCCATAAGTTCAGTTTTTTTCTAAAAATGAAGCTTATCACTTGAGCACCATGTGGCCATGTTATCTTTTAACTATTTAACATACGATTTAACGTGCATCTGACCAGTTGGAATTGTGCGTGTGTGTGTGTTTGTGTTTGTGTCTTTTGTAGACACATACACAAAGGCCAGAGACAAGGTCAGGCAAGCAATAGTCACATCAAATTTGGAGAGTGATCAGGACGAGGAACTTTCTGGCAGGAAGACTGTTGCACAAGATTTGGGTAAGATCGCTTGATTTTTTTTTCTTCCAAAAAAATATAAGTAATATATATTCTTATTTGACAGATATGTAAGAATATCTCTCCATTAGATACTGAAAAAAATGAGCCTGCAGTCAAATGAGTGAAAAAAACTACAACTTTGAGAGAGGACAGTACCTTAGTACCACAGATGCCAACAATGCCTTCTTGTAAGTAAATGGAACTGGGTAACCTCTAAGGTTCATTGTCAGTTTTTCTTTCTAATCCTGTTTGAATTTCAGTGCTTTTTATTTTTAATATTTGAATTATATTACATTTTTATGCTCAAATTTAGCCTATTACTACGCAACTGATCTAGGCTTATGCCACTGCCTTTTGCCTAAAACTATCAGCATGTGGTTATGTAAAAAAACGGGTATTCCGGATGGATGCATTGGCAATCATATTTTAATGAACACATGCAAATGCACTGTGCTCTGACAAAATATGAAACTTCCAGAATTGCACATTCACATTGCCCAGTCATCTTAACTCTGGATCAATTAACCACTTCAGTTTCACAGCAGCAGTCGAAAGGAAAACAGCATACAGCACATCACTTAGCCATACATTTAACAGTTATTTTCATGTGCTAGCTTCTATGTGCTATGCTAGAGTCAAGACTTTCCCTGCCAGCCTCGACTCTGATCATCATGCACAAGGATCTCTCCAAAGTTGATTCTGGTCGACTAGACTAGGTTCTATGTCTTGAAGACGTTTCGCCTCTTATCCAAGGGGCTTCTTCAGTTCTTGCTCTTCTGACTAGATAGACTAGTCTGACTATCTGATGGGGAACAAGGTATTTAACCCTTGTGGGGGTGTATTGGTGTTAATGGCTCGTGGTGCCCTGGGAATGGCTTTGTTAGTGCTCCATTGTGTTGTTACGACAGTCGTTGAAGTCACATGAGGCCAGTTGTGAACGACAATCGTTAGAGTCGTTAAGAGTCACATGAGTTGTTAGAGTCGTTAGTCACATGAGTCGTTCGAGTCACATGAGGCCGGTTGTGGACCACCATCACCTTTGGAAGCTGGGTTGGTGAGTCTTCTGGGTAGGGATGAAAGGACAACGTTGTAAATGGAAGATAGGTGGTGTCGCAGGTCTCCTCCATACACAATGACTGGCTGCTCACCCTCTGTCTCTCGCCATGTTAACTTCCCTATTCTCTTAAAGGGTTACGCTGCTCCCAGAACACAGACAGAAGCATTTTATTCACATGCGGGCTGGCCAATGTTTTTTTTTTTTTTTTTTGAAATTGTCATTTTAATGTGTATTAGCTTTTGAATAGTATTATCTTTTTAAAACATTGAATTATATTTGAATCTAGAAATTTGTTCCATAAGTCATAGTAACCTAGTTAAAAATATTTGTCTGTATAATCCTTGTGTCAGTTTATTGAATTGATAATACATTGCTTTCCTCAGAAATTTGCATAGGTCAGGGTTAACTATGCTGATCCTTGTTTTAAATAGGTTCATAATACAAAATATCAGAATACCAGGCCTTTGTAGGCTAAGCAGCAGCAGCTCACCTTGTGAGATACCCTAACAAAAATTGTGATATAGTTGCTCAACTAATGTCAGACAGGACTATTACAGCTATATTTAAATAAAAAAGAGTAACCAGAGACAGGTTACATGATATGCTTGAAAGCATATCTGGTGAAAATATATATGCTCTTGCAGTGAACTGCACTGACTTTCTAACCTTCTGTGACTTCTTTTTTTTTTTTTTTTTTTTTTGTAAACCCATCAATGGAATTGTTTTCAGCCAGAGATGACCAGAATAGCCCAAGTAAGTTTCCATTCCGATACATTATTATAACATTGTAATCCTTTAACTATTTCCATAGCTACTTTGAGGTCACATGGCACAACACCTGTTTTTGGGGACAAAATTAAAGCATGGGTGAGGGGTTCAACAAAACAGGAAACCTAACCCTTCTTTACGAGACTGGCTCTTATTTCATCATGGCCGGCAGCGGAATCTCTCATTCCCAGTGTAATGTTATGGACCTCTTTGGAAAACTCCTGACACTAAGATATTGATCCTTGATGTTCGCTAGGAGGGATTCATCTGCATTTTTGATATTTTTAGCGAGGGAAGGACCGATATTAACAAAGAAATCATTAAAGACATTTGTTATGTCCAAAGTGTTAGTAAAGTCTCTCTCACCATCAGATAACTGAGATGGGATAGTCTTGAAGGCTTTTTTTAATTCAATAGTTCATTAATGAGGTTCCATGTGGTTTTTATATCATTATGGGATTGTTCAAATTTTTCTGAGAAGTAGTTTTTTTTTTTGCAATTTGTAGTAATTTTGTGAAATAATTCATATTTTTTTTATAAACTTCAATATTAATATTAATTTGTATTTATATATTGTACATTTGTTTTTGTTTCTAAAGCTTTGCTCACAAGAACCAGTGGTTTGGATGTAACCCCAAACAGGGCTGTGTTACAGAGCACTGCAAAGGTATGCCTGTATTCACTAAGCAACTTGCTTATGGTGCCACGATCCAATTATACACAACTCTAATTTGTTTATTTTGCATAAATGTAGGTCCCTCCTTCATCAGCACTCCAAAAACAACTCCAAGCACTGAAAGTAAGTTGGCTTTTTGATCATTGGCGTGCAAGTTTCAAAGTAGCTTCAAATTAATACACAAACTAGTTGCTCTTCTCAAATACCAATGGCATCATGGAACTTTGAATAAACTGGAAGTTTTCAGAGCCTGTGAAGTTCTGAGATTGATTTTTGTTAGTTTCACTGCTTCTTAAGATAAAAATAATTAAAAACAAATGATCAATTATTTCACACAATATGCCATGTTGCCAGTAAGGCTAGGCAATATATCAATATCGTAATATGAGACTAGATATCGGATTTTGGATATTGTAATATCCTGGTGTGGCTTAAGTGTTGTCTTTTCCTGGTTTACACAAGTTACAATTGAATATTTAACTCACTTAATAGAAAATACAGATGTACATTGTGTATCAACATTCAGCCTTAAAATATCTATTTTTGGTCTATATTGCCCTGCCCTAGTTTCCAGAGACAGGAAGACTATAAAAGGATGACCTGTTATGACTGAATTGTGTATTCTTACATTTTAGATGATCCCTGCATGCCATCTAATGTAAGGGCAATCTTCATGAGGCTGGATAGAATAGAGGACACTCTCACAACCATCAAGTCAATTTTAATAAAAGATAGATCTGATGACCTTCCGATTCAGGACTTTACCAAGCCACTAACAACAGCAGCAGAACTAGAGGAAGCTAGAGCAAAGCTGAGTGACGCTGCTCACAGAGAGAAAGTGGTATGTGCAAATAGATTTTGTTGTGTGTGCAAAACAGTCTTTTGATGGTGAATTATGTACTTAAAAAGTTGTCTTGCAGCACTCTGCTTTTCAATGAATAATAATCACTTGCCTTTATTTGGATTTGGCTATATTGTTTAAAAACAGCTTGTCAAGGTATTGGACATTACTGACTGACAAGTTATTGTAACCTACCAGAGCTGCACAGAGCGGATGTGACGTGATTGAAAAGCTGGGTTACCAAGTGTGGCAGAGAGCTACGGTTCAGTATCAGTATCGCAATCCATTGTTTATATCAGTCTGCCTGCTTATTAATAAAGTACTCGTTCTATCGTTCATAGAAACTGTTTCGACTTACAGTTATTATGACACAGCTCATACCAATTGCTCAAAAGGAGGCATGATGGGTATGTCTTGTCTCTGTTTGTCACAAATATATCTCATAATACATATAATATCTCAAAGTTCTGAATAAATCTCCATGAATTGGCCCTGAGCCAAGGAGTTGAAAACTTTTCATACCAGTGACCCAAAAGACACAAGGATAAACAGAATGTGATATGCCTCTGCTCTTTACTGAGTGCATTTTAGTTATAGTTACTGTGTAATCCATAAGTGTACTGGATTTTGATGTTACTGGCCCAACTCTTCAGTTACACCTTGGCCTAACTGCAGCCGTGTGTCCTGGCAGTACAGAAGTGCCACATCTGCTACTGTGTACACTGCAAATGTCAAGTCAAAACAAACCTTGGGTTTGATTTAAACGTGACACATCAGAAACAGACACATGGCATCCGTTGATGCTTTGGAGAAAGAGGTCCCATTGCTTGATACGCTTGCTCTGTTTTGTTTTTTTTTTAAACATGCTCACTACATGCTGTTATGACAAGGTGTTTGAGAAAACTACAGATGAATTTGACGTTTATTTGTTGGAACCGTCAAACCTTACAAAAGAAACACTGAGTGTTATGATTCTGCTTATTAATAAAGCACTCGTTCTATCGTTCATAGAAACTGTTTCGACTTCCAGTTATTCTGACATGGTGTCAGAAGTGTCTTAGGAGAGTGAACCGACACAATGGCGAAGTTTAATCCACCGGAAAACTTCAACTTTGAGCGAACGGGAGAATGGCCAGCCTGGCGACGCAGATTCACCAGGTATCGGACAGCTACAAAGTTAGCTACTGAAAACGGAGAAGTCCAGGTCAGTACCCTTATTTAAGCCATGGGCTATGAAATGGAGAATATTTTTAAGTCTTTCGCGGAAGGGGAAAAAGACGATGATTATGACACAGTGCTAGCTAAGTATGACGCCTATTTCTTACCGAAAAGGAACGTGATACATGGAAGGGCATGTTTCCATCAACGCGTGCAAAAGCTGGGAGAGTTGGCAGAGTCATATATCAGAGCGCTTTACGAACTGAGTGAGAACTGTGATTTCGGAGAACAAAAAAGTGAACACATCAGGGACAGATTAGTCATTGGCATCTGCGACAAAGAACTGTCGAAGCGAATGGAGCTGATGTCCGAACTCACTCTAGATAAAGCAATACAGCTAGTGAGACCAGCAGAGGACGTCGCACAGCAGATGAGCCAGCAGGAGCAGCAGGCGTCACTCAATGTCCAGGAGGTGTCACACCGGCGGCCGTGGAAGAGGGGCGGGAGACAGCCAGCTAAAGAGAGAAGTGACAGGCAGGAGCAAGCCCACTCTGGAGACCCCAAATGTCGTCGGTGTGGTAAAGAAAAACACAAAAACCCTGCCAAATGCCTAGCATTAGAATCTGAGTGTAGAAAACGTGGGAAGAAAGGCCATTGGGAAAGACAGTGTTTTTCTAAGTCAGTGAGAGAAGTCACTCAGGACAGTAAAGGCAGTGAGGAGAGCTTTTCCTGGGGGCAGTGAATAAAGTGACCCAAGGCAGGGCAGATCAATGGATAGAGCAGATAACAATAGGACACACTCCAGTTAAGTTCAGAATTGACACAGGGGCTGACGTTACAATAATGAACCAAAAGACATTCAGTGCACTCAGACCAAAGAGACAGCTAGCAGAGTACAATGGGCCGCTAGACAGTCCGGGTGGGGCCCTGGATATAATGGGACAGTTCACGGCCAGTACACTTCACAAACAGAAGAAGTACATTTTTGCCATATATGTAGCGAGGGGGCCTACAGTCAGCAACCTATTAGGCAGAGAGACAGCCGTGGAGATGGGGCTAGTTAAAAGAGTACAGCAGGTCAGGTCAGCTGCAGGAGAGCAGGGGACACTTAAGACAGACCCTGTTAAGATCCACCTGAAAGAAGGAGCTGTACCACACGCTGTACACACAGCCAGGAGAGTCCCCCTACCACTTCTCCCTAAAGTCCAAACAGAGCTGGAGAGAATGGAGGAGCAGGGCGTGATAGAGAGAGTCACGCAACCTACAGACTGGTGCGCACCCATGGTGCCGGTCATGAAACCAACGGGTGCAGTAAGGATCTGTGTGGCACTACAAAAGCTCAACAAGAGCATCAAAAGGGAGAGATACCAACTGCCAACGACGGAGGAGACACTAGCCAAGCTGTCAGGTTCCACAGTCTTCACATCTCTGGATGCAGCATCCGGCTTCTGGCAGATACCGCTACACGAGAACAGTAGCCTCCTAACCACCTTCATCACACCCTTTGGGAGGTACTGTTTTAAGCGTCTACCTTTTGGCATAAACATTGCACCAGAGATATTTCAGCGCAAAATGAATGAACTGTTGGAGGGACTTGAGGGGATGGCTGTGTACATGGATGATGTTGTTGTCCATGGGAAGGACATGGCTACACACGATAAGCAACTGCAGAGCACATTGCGGAGAATGGAGCAGGCAGGGCTGAAGCTCAACAAGGAGAAGTGCGTGTACAGACAGTCAGAGCTGCGGTTTCTGGGCCACATTGTGGACACCAGTGGAGTCAGAGCAGACCCCAGCAAGGTGAGTGCCATCAGTGAGCTGCAGGAGCCCACAAACGTGCATGAATTAAAACGTGCATTAGGCATGATTAATTACATGTCAAAATACATTTCAGACCTGGCTACCATAGCAGGTCCATTGTATGATCTGCTGAAAGAGAAAAACACATGGACATGGGGTCCGCCGCAGCAGAAAGCATTCCAGAGACTCAAGGAAGCCCTTATCACCTCACCTGTCTTCACTCACTATGACCCACAAATACAGACAGCTGTCTCAGCTGATGCAAGCAGCTACGGGATAGGGGGCGTCCTTTTGCAGCTGCACGGAGAAAGTTGGAAACCCGTCGCATACTGTTCCAGGAGGTTGTCTGATGCAGAAACCCGGTATGCGCAGATCGAGAAGGAATGCTTAGCAGGAGTGTGGGCCTGCGAGAGGTTCCAAAAGTATCTAGTTGGCATGGACAGATTCACACTTGTCACCGATCACAAGCCGCTGGTGCCACTGATGAACAGTAAGGACCTGGATGCTGTGCCTGTGAGGTGCCAGAGACTCCTGATGAGGCTCATGCGGTTTAATGCCAGGGCGGAATATGCACCGGGGAAAACAATAGTCATAGCTGATACCCTGTCACGCAGTCCTATAGTGAACAAGGACAACAGCACAGAGAAGATCATTGAGTGTCATGTCAATGCTGTTACCCTCAGCTGGCCCATAACACAGCACAAACTGGACATGATACGAGCGGCTACACCGAAGGATGGGCAGCTACAAAGTGCCTGGAAGCTGATCACAGAGGGATGGCCCAAACGGGTGAGTTGCGTCCCTGACGGCGTAAAAGGCTATTACACAGTGAAAGATTCATTGTCAATATGTGAGGGCCTTGTGACACTAGGATGTTGCATCGTAATTCAACAGTCTATGAGACAGGAAATACTAGAGCGCATACATGACGGACACCAAAGCCTCTCAAAATGCAGAGAACGTGCATAAGAGACGGTGTGGTGGCCCAAAATATCAGTGGACATTAAACGGAGGGTGGAATCATGCTGTTTTTGCCAGGAAAACAAGCGCACACAGCGCAAAGAGCCACCACAGCCCACACCTTTGCCCGAGCGACCGTGGCAACAGATAGCAGCAGACATGTGTGAGTACAAAGGCAAAAATTACCTTGTGATTCCAGACTACTACTCGCGCTACCAAGAGATCTTTCACATGACAACTACCACAACAGATCAAGTTGTCAAGCTGATGAGAGCCACGTGTGCACGGTTTGGGATCCCGGAACGGATAGTTAGTGACAACGGTCCACAATACACTAGTGAGGCCTAGAAAGACTTTTGCAGACAATATGATATTGAGCATGTCACATCCAGCCCCCACAATCCACAGGGTAACGGTCATGCAGAGCGTGCCGTACAACTTGCTAAAAGCATCCTCAAGCAAGATGACCCAGTGTTAGCACTAATGTGCTACAGAGCAATGCCAACAACGTCGACGGGGGCGAGCCCAGCAGAATTGCTCATGGGCCGGAAAATCAGAACCACGCTCCCATCACTCACAAGCAATCTGGTCCCTAAGTGGCCAGATAAAGACCTCATCAGATGCAGAGGCGCCGAGGCCAAGCGACGACAGGCGTTCTACTTCAACAAGAGACACAGAGTACGAGACCTGCCACAGCTCCAACCAGAAGACCACGTCCTGCTAAAGTTGGACGAGGAGAAGACGTGGAAAGGACCCGCCTCGGTCATCCAGGAGAGCTGTACCCAGCGCTCATACCAAGTGAGCTCGCCGAGAGGAGGAGAAATGAGGCGGAACAGGCGACATCTACAGCGTGTGCCACCAGCCACAAGGAGCACAGAGACTGTCGGACTGGGCACAGAGCAAGCAAGAGCTGACACAACACCAGAGTGCTTCTCAGGGACAATGTGAAAACAATGGACCTGACGGGAGCACACCAGGTCGGGTTGCAACAAGGTCGGGTAGAGTATACAAACCGGTGGTAAGAATGGATTTGTAATTCAGATGTGATTAACTTGAAAAAGAAATGAAAAGAGATGTGAGAAGAAAAGAAAAGCAACTGTGAAATACATTGCTGCCAACTGAAAGAAAATTAAGCGTTGAGAAGTGTGTTTCTGTTATTCGAAATGCAGTAATTATTATTGAGAGTATTTTATCCTGAAAGAAGAAAAAAAGGAAGAAAGAGAAAAGTGGAGCTACAGAGAATTTGAACTGTTATTGTTTTGTTGGAAATATACTGAAGGTCAATTTAAGTTGGTGAATATGGTGCCTTTAAGTGAATGCTTTGATTGAGTTGATTTTGCTGAGTGACATTGTAATGATGCTTTGATGCCACAAGCTTAACATCCTGGGTTCTTGTTGGACTGTGATGAAATAACCCTGTTAGGGAGAGGTCTGATAATTTGAGGGGGAGATGTCAAGGTATTGGACATTACTGACTGACAGGTTATTGTAACCTACCAGAGCTGCACAGAGCGGATGTGACGTGATTGAGAAGCTGGGTTACCAAGGGTGGCAGAGAGCTACGGTTCAGTATCAGTATCGCAATCCATTGTTTATATCAGTCTGCCTGCTTATTAATAAAGTACTCGTTCTATCGTTCATAGAAACTGTTTCGACTTCCAGTTATTATGACACAGCTCATACCAATTGCTCAAAAGGAGGCATGATGGGTATGTCTTGTCTCTGTTTGTCACAAATATGTCTCATAATATATATAATATCTCAAAGTTCTGAATAAATCTCCATGAATTGGCCCTGAGCCAAGGAGTTGATAATTTTTCATACCAGTGACCCAAAAGACACAAGGATAAACAGAATGTGATATGCCTCTGCTCTTTACTGAGTGCATTTTAGTTATAGTTACTGTGTAATCCGTAAGTGTACTGGATTTTGATGTTACTGGCCCAACTCTTCAGTTACACCTTGGCCTAACTGCAGCCGTGTGTCCTGGCAGTACAGAAGTGCCACATCTGCTGCTGTGTACACTGCAAATGTCAAGTCAAAACAAACCTTGGGTTTGATTTAAACTTGACACATCAAAAACAGACACATGGCATCCGTTGATGCTTTGGAGAAAGAGGTCCCATTGCTTGATACGCTTGCTCTGTTTTGTTTTTTTTTTAAACATGCTCACTACATGCTGTTATGACAAGGTGTTTGAGAAAACTACAGATGAATTTGACCTTTATTTGTTGGAACCGTCAAACCTTACAAAAGAAACACTGAGTGTTATGATTCTGCCATGTTCTGTTCATGTTTTGCTTATGTCTTGATCCATGCCATGTTTTTGTTTCTGTTTTGCCTGTATGTCTGCCATATTCCATTCCCTCAGTTAGATTCCGGTTCTTGTTTTATTTCTTGCCATGCATTGCACTTTGTCTCCCCTGTCTGGTCTCATGTCATGTGACTGCTCATTGCCCCAGTATTACGTACCACACTTTCGGGTGATTTCATGGTTTCTGGGATTTCAATTATTCCTTCTAATCTCGTTTGCTTCCTTCGCCTTGCTGTTATATCATTACTAACAGTACTAACAGTTTGTTATGTTAGTTAAAGATACTAACCAAGACTAACATTGTTTCTAGTACTAACTTACTAACGAGCACTAGGGATTGTATAGCTGCACTTTACTAATTGACTAACGAGCTCTCAGCATTCGTCCTATTCTAGTCTCCGCCCCTTGTCTTTACTCAATCTACTTTGCTGCGCTTCAGCGGATCCTCCGCACCTGTTTAACTCTGTTCTGCCTCTCATTATCTGTGCATGTTAGAACTCCCTAACCGGAGCCGTATGTTTGTCAATAGGCTGTCTTTGTGATCCCTGTCCGCGTTTTGGCTTTCGCCTATTTCCGTGGTTAGGGTTTCCCTCATGTGATTCCCCCATTGTAATTAGTCTGATCCAGCTCACCTGTTCCCTATCATAGCATGTGACTTCCCTTTCGTGTATTTAAGCAGTCTGTTCACAGCAATTCCCTGTCAGAACGTTTCCCTTGTGCTACGCTTGTTTTCGCCTCGTATTCTTTGTGATTCTTTTCTGACTGGACCGTCCCTGATTCTGATTTTGGCTTTGTCTTGGATTTGTCTGCACCTTTTTTTTTTTTTGCCCGACCACGAGTATTGTGTTTGCTGCCCTGTTCACTATTTGGATTACGCCCCTGGGATTCTGATTTTTGGATTGTGGACTCTGTACCGTTGCTTCCTGCCCTGTGGGGGTTCACCCCCTTCCTTAATAAAACTCAAGTTTGCTGCATTGCTTGGTTCTCGCGTCTGGTTCCTGAGCGTAACCTCACACTGAGGGAACAGAAGATTGCTACAGGCAGTACTATCTTATAAGATAATTAATTTTCTTCATTGTTTCTCTTTTCAGATCGATTGCCTGACTCTCCTGGGAGGCACATCCCCAGGAGACACGGTCAGAAGAATCATGCGAACCCTCAGAACCAATGCCCTTTGGGCAAAATATAGCTTGAAGGGTTGCAAGGGTAAAAACAAATTTCAAGATCTGGCTATACATTCAGCCATAGTCCGTAAGTTGTGTGTGGGGTTTTTTTTTTTTTTTCATGTCTTTACTTGCCACACTGCAATCTTTTCAGACCAAACAAAGACCTTGTAACCTTTGTAATTTTGATGGCTCTATATGACTGACATAAACTAAACTGTCAGTGCAAATAGTGTATATTTGTACATAATTATTTAAACTGCTTGACAGCTCAACTAATACGACAAAAAATCAGTGCACAGGCAAAAACATAAGGCCTACCGGTATGTTCATGTCCTTGGCACATGGTGCAAAGTGTGACCATCAGTATGCCTGATCCAGTGCGCAGGGACTGTGACAGCAAGGCTTTGTCTTAGTAACAAGATGCAGGTGGTGCATTTGGGACCGTGGTGAGATTGAGATTGGTGTGTTAGGAACTGGGATTTAATTAACCAGTTATTCTCTTATTCTCCCCTTTAAGAGTGCACGCCGCACTGACGCTGTACTTTTTGTAAGGGTGTGTGATAGAGAGCAAGCCTCCATCAGGGTCCGATGGTAATGTTTGAGACTTGATGGGTCCAGTGGAGGCTGGCCATAACAAAGGCCTACTGGATTTATATTGACTGTGATCAATCTTGTAGACAAATGTTGAACAGAGACAAATTTTGAGACTGATCCATACAGATTCCCAGAAACACTCTAGAACCCACTTTTACTACTGCTCATTCTACTACTATCTTAGTAGTACTAATACTGCATGTGTACATTTACTACTGCTCATTCTACTACTATCTTAGTACTACTAATACTGCATGTGTACATTTACTACTGCTCATTCTACTACTATCTTAGTACTACTAATACTGCATGTGTACATTTTTGTAAATTAGTTTGATTTTAGGACATTAACAAATAAATGGGTTGATCTTCAAATTAAATTGGTTTGTCTTCACACTATATTCAAACTACTACATCAAATACTGGTTGAAATACTTGGAGTTCTGGGACTCAGGTACCTCAAGTACTGTTCTATCAACAGCTACAGATTAAGCCATCTTGAATTGCCTGCTTTTCCCTGACTGGTCTTTGACAGATCCTTGGCATGTTAAGCAAAGATAACAGAAACTTAATATACTCAACTTGTAACTCGAACCAGTTCTTAAGCAATTTAAGCAAATCCTTAAACAATATAGATGTCCTTAGTTTTTCTAAAGCAGTGACCTTAATGGTGTAATAAAGTTCAGCCGACTGGCAGCTGAATGGCTTTTGGCTGGGAGAGGCAATTGAAGATGACTTCCACTGTACTGCCTCAGGTATTAATTTCAGATACTGCTTCAGCTAATTCAACTATGGCCTAAACAACTTTTAAGTCCAACTTAAGCTACATAAAGTACTGCTTAAAATAACTTGACTGATCTGCTTTTCTGTATATTTTTTTTTCTGTCTTCATCTTTAGAAGCCTGCCAGAAGAACCACCCCAAGACCCCGGAAAAAACCACTGAGATGTGCATATCGAATACTTTAAGATATGCTCCACATAGAGCGACTCAGGTCAGTAAGAAAAATTGCGATGTCACCCCAAGCACACAATTTGTGATGAGCTGTGAGCAGATATTACATGTTTGCTAGAGGTTAGGGCTGGGTTTAAAAAGATTCGCTGACAGACATTACAGCAGTAACATCAACACTTAACATCAACAAGACGGAGTAACATCATGAAATACAGAGAGTGGAATTATTGAGCTACATGAGCCTGACTGCAGCACTGTGCCTGACCCACTGACCTGAGCATCCCCCCTAAAACCAATGGCAGGGGAAACACTGAAGAAGCACATGATTAATGCAACTGCTTTGGGGTAAATAATTAACGTAAACATTGATATTTTTAATAATGCACCAGGTTAGAGGGTCCCTTGCACAATTTACGGCACTATTTCTATGAGAATATTTCATTCATATATATATATATATATATATATATAATTTCTTCACCCAAAGAGTAATTTTGATGTGGAACAGCTTTCCTGACCATATTGTTGAGGCAGAGACCTTGGGAGTTTTCAAGAGCAGGCTTGACTTAAAGCTAGATACCATTGAGTCATTGAGTATCTGAAGTGATATATTCACAATAGTTAAAAGAAACTGGCGAGCCTAGTTGGGCTGAACGGCTTGTTCTCGCCATTCATGTTATGTTATGTTTTATATATATATATATATATATATATATAATACTTACAATACTATACATATATAGTATTGTAACTGAAATATCCCTAACTCAATCAATCAATTTGGGAAATCTGAATCGATACCCTGCCCTGCTAGAGGTGGTATGTGTGTGTAATGATGCACACTGAGATGTCTTTCTGGCTTATGTTTGGGCTTGTATTGTATGAATTCTAGTTAAAATTAGATATTTGAGCATATTGATGTGCAACAAATAAGAATGTATGCAATGGTGCAGTCGAGTTATTTGTTTGGAGGGAAGTTGTGTGTTTGCAGTATCATTGCTGCTTCACTTGCACATCCATTTTCATTAGAATTTACATCAAAGCCACCTTGTCTGGGACTAGAATGGAGTTACTTGTTTTAACTGAAGAAATCAAGACAGAATCAAATAATGACGTGGCCTCCAGGCTTTAGCTATGGATATAGCAAATTACTAGGTGTGTCGTATGTGAACAAAGCGAGCCTGCAGGGGGAGGTCACATTTGACTGTCTTGTTTACTTGAATATTATATACTAATTTTAGTGATATTACTAGATATTACATCTATTTTACTTGGATATTCCTTGGTTATTTCCAGTGATTACTACCTAATGAATGGCCTGTAATTTAAAGGGTTACCAAAACGGCTTCTGATGAATCTGAGACAATTCTGGTTTTAAGTACTGTATTTGTTATAATGCAGGTGGAGCCTCTCTGACTGAGGACACAAGCCTGTTAACTGTCCAGAGGGAGGGAAACAGAAGCCCCACATTGTTGTCTGAGGACTGGGACTAAATCTTTTTTTTTTTTTTTTTTACTTTTTACTTTACTTTTTTTTTTTTTTTTTTAAATATTATTATTTATTTACAAAACTGAAACACTTGTTCACTTTGCCAGTTTTTGTTGTTTGGATGTTTTTGTTGTTGTGACAGAATGTTGGTTTGTTAAGTTGGTAAAAAAAAAAGTGTTAATGCATTAAAAAAATGAAGAGGTAATTCTGCTGAAAGAATGTTGAATATTGGGATCACTTTTACATGTGTTAATAGTCCAGTTCCGTTCCAATAGTTAAAAAAATTATCAGTGATCCTAGTAACCAGTGGTCAGTCAGGAAATTTTAGGCTTAAGATGGAATGGGAATGTTGCCATAATGTTTGAATATTTTGATGAGATGTTACTACAAAACATTTATAGATTTTTTTTAAAGCATGTTATCCAAAATAAAATGACATCATTCTGGGAGCATTAAAAACTTTCAGCTGAAGATGTTTCAAGAACGTTAGGGGATAATGTTCTAGCAGGGTTTTCTGTAAACATTTTAAGGAGGTTATCACACAGCATTTCTCAAATGTTTTTAGAATGTTATCCTAGAACATTCTGGGAACTTAAAAAAAATTTCCCGCTGAAAACATTTCAAACACGTTAGGGCGTAATGTTCTAGCAATGTTGTCACTTAACATTCTAAGGATGTTATCACACACCATTTCTAGAAAGTTTTTAGAGAATGTTATCCTAGAACATTCTGGAAACTTAAAAAAAAACTTCCTGCTGAAAACATTATGAGAACGCTCAAAATAACATTCTCAGAATGTTTTGGGAACAAAAAATTGCTAGCTGGGTTATCTCCGCTAATTAAATCAAATAATTTTACTATTTTCTGCTAATTCAAAACCAACCTAACCCAAAATTCAAACACTAAAGTCTCACAATTAAAAAATCCGTCCATCAAACCTTTCTGCTAATTTTAACCTTTTATCAGTTAAACCCAATTAACTATAAAGAGGTTTAAAACTTACCATAAATACTTAACCGATTAAAACTTACCTTATCTCTGCGATAAACGTCTCCGTGCGCCCATGATTAAAAATAATTAGAACTTAATACTTAGCCAGTTAGATTTTAAGGTTTAATTGGCTATGGGACACACCTCGAGACCTGATCAACCTCGGTGGGGCCGTCCTTGGGTGAAGGTTTATAGTGGTAATGGCCAAAACACCCGATGATCCCAAGGTATACTACTGATGATGTGTCCTGAAATTTTAAATCTAAATCCAACTTAGCTCTATGTATGAACCAAATTTTAAAACTAATATTAACTCTACATCAAAGGAAGATAAGTTTAACCCTAACCCGGTCTCTACTCCTAATCTTAACCAAAGTTCAAAATTTACTCTAACCCAACCCGAATCTACAAATCAACTCGGAAATTTACTCGGAGCCAAAATCAACTCAACCATAATTAAATCTAGGCCTAACCTGAAACACAAAGCCAAACTCAACCCTAGACCTGGAATTTTAAATTAAACCTAAGAACAACCCCAACCGATAACCAAACACCATACTTAAACCAAAACCAACTAATTTATACTTAAATAGGACTCTAACATCAATTTCTGAACCATAAAACCAAATCAAACGCAACTATAATTAAGCTCAAACCTGAGTTTATCGATGAGCCCAATTCTAAAACTAAGGCAAAACATTCCCGGAAAAAAACAATTAAAAAAGGATTTAGCTTTAACCCAACCCTGGACTTATAATTCAATCCTAACACTTCAACCTGAATTAAACTTTAACTCTATCCTAGACAAAAACTGGACCAAAAACTCTGACTCCTAATCTTAAACCCAAATCCAAACTTAACTCCATATAAAAGTACACTGGCAACTCTGGTTTCCTACATTAGACCAAAATGGTACCCTCCATTAGGAGCTCATTCCACAGCATTAGTAGCATTGTCATAACATGCGCCGGCCCGTGCATTTCCTCGGTCTCCCTATTCCAAACCACTCAGATGAAGTTCTGGGTGGGGGGGAGTCGTTGTAATTTGAAAAACCTAACCCTAACCCTAACTCTATCTCTAACCCTAACCCTAAAACCCTAACCCTAACCCTAAACCCAACCCTAACCCTAAATCCTAACCCTATGTTTGCAGAACAAATGCCAACGTAGTTGAGGGATTTTGTTTATATAGATACCCTTGGGTGAATAAGCTGCACATACAAAAGCAGCCAGTGTTGACAGCATCCCTTCTGTCACTTGTACTTCATCCAAAAGCTTCTGCAGAGACTTTATAACACCTTCTTCTGCTTGGAGGTAGACCTGCAGCCATGTTGCCTTGCCTATACGGGAGAACCTCCCTGTGTTGTCTGCCCCACTGAATGAATGGAAGTCTGGCAAAGCCTTTGCTCTTTTTATGCCCAGAGCTTGCCACAGTGGTTCAATCTGCACAACACCAGAGGCCATAGAAATGGACTTGTTCTTCAACAAGAGGTCATAGTTTGCTGTGACTAGCACAAGAACATCTGTATCTGGTGAGAAGAACACCAGCTGTGCATCAGGTAGGTTTCGCTGTGATGCCAGCACATGTTCGGGTTCTACTGCGTGAAGTAAAACAAGGAAACGAGTTTGGATACTTTCACAGAAAGGTGGTCTTCTACATAAATAGTATACTGTTGCTTATCTAGATAACAACTCAGGAAAGGTCCAGGAAAGGTCCAGAAAATAACTGGGCTGTAGGCGAACTTTTGAATAGCCTATTCGTGAAGGGAAAGGTAAAAAGAGCATGGAAGACGCAGCCCACGACACAAATGACGCACAGAGCGCGCAAATTGTTTCTCAACATTTCCTTTCAATTTAGTGTAGTGAATCACAGAACTACCAGCATGTAACATAAAAAATTAGGCCCATGGAAATTGTAGGCCTATCATATTTATCATATTGTTGGCCTATCATACAAAAGTATTTAGATGAAGGAAACCTATTTACATTCCTTTTTGAAAGTGAAATTTGAACGGAAAAGAGTTACATTTCTGATGAGTTAGGTGTTGTACAGCAGCGTAAGCTTTATTTTGTTATTTAACGTAATAAGTGAACCATAAGAGTTGGCTTTTTTTGCATTTCAAACTGGCTGAGTCATGTTTTGGTTTTGGGTGTGAAGATGTGCTCCTCCTGACTGTTGTTTTGTTATGGATCATCACAGCAGCGTTATGCTGAGGATGTTTGAAGTTTCTCAGATAAAAAAAAACCTGACTGATTAGTAAAGTCCTGTGTGGTTTCATATTATTGTAGTAGTAGCCAACGCAAATTTGAGGTAAACATATGCGTATGTTTTTTGGTTTTTTTTTTGGGGGGTTGATTTACGTCGGGGGGCCCTTCAGCAGGCTTATTCCTGGGGCCCAGAATTTGGCGCTACACCCCTGAGTACAGTACGTGTGGTCCACAAAATATCAGGTCTGAGGAAGAGACATTGGCTCAGACTGTCAGTGACTGCGTTTACAAGGTCTTTAGTATCCCGGTTTTGATTGGGTTTTTTAAGTATCCCGTTTTTGTGTTTGTGCATGTAAACACCATATTCCGAATTCAGAAACCGGGTTATGCCCTTATCCCGGTTTCAAGAAACCCGGTTTTGCCACCTGGAGTACTCCAATAGAAGCCGGGATACTGGAGCATGTATACGCCTTATCCCGGTCTCTGACGGCTGCCCACCGTGTGCGCAGGCACCAGAGTGACTGCATGGTGGCAGTGACAGCCGAATACCCACAGAGATATAAAAAAAAAACTAGAGTGGACAATGTCATTGGCTGGACCAAAGCGCACACGGCAGAATAGCTCCGCGTATTGTGTATGTATAAATGCCCAATGAGGCACATGTAAACAGTAAATGTGGGTGACGACAAATGTTATTTTTTGGGTGGGGGACTTGTTTTCCGTGTTCTTTTTTATCTTTTCATACTTAAAAAAGGACACGAATAAGGAATTGTAAATCAACAATATTTATGCTCCATTATTTGGCAACGCTAAAGAATAAGCACTACGATTGCCTTACCTTTATATTATCGCTCAGTTAACTACGTTTTTGTTTGGTTCAAAGAAAAGGCGTTCGCATTCAGCTGTGCCGGTGAGTCTGACTCAGGTCTAGCCTATACCTGGAAGAAACTAGTCGTTATATGCATATATGAATTTATTAGTATACTTTGAGTATTCAGATCGGAACAACTTCATTCTGAAGTGTTCATACCTACTTGTTGTCTTCATTTAATCCGTCTTTGCTATAACAGGATAACAGGATGATACTGCGTGTTGCCCCGACTGGGATCAATGTAGAAGTCTCAAAAAGTATATGAAACCGTGCCAGTTTCAGTTTCCACGAATACACTGTTAATAATAAACAAATAAACTGAAGCCTTTTTTGACAGGTAATTTAACTGGCACCTCTTTACCAGTTATGTTAACTGTAATTTTACAATAAGTTTACCACAGAGTTCAGTGCATGTTCAGTGTAAACCACGGTTAAATGCACGCAGGACTCCTCTTACAGTAAAAATGACAAGGAGACAATGCATTAAATTAATGGTTAAATTCAGTCAGTTTATTACAGTGTAGGAAAGCCGAACTTGATTTCGTTGCTTTGTTGCGACTTCTTATTTGCATGGTGCAAACCAGCTTGTCCAGTATACACGAGTGCTTTTGAATGGAAATGCATTGTGACGGGACTGGACATTTTGTCCGATGTAAGCGAAAATCCATTATATAAAATCCAGTATATTCTATGTTTATTTAATCGAAAAACATCACAGAAAAATTGGGACTTGAGCTGTTGTCCGGTATGAGCGATTTTCCGTTTTATACGAGGAGGGTTTAGGCTTTATTCAACAAATATTGAATACGTCACCACTCTAGTTTTTTTTAAATCTCTGTGCGAATACCTATTAAAGTTGGTGACGTATTCAATATTTGTTGTCGCTCTTTCCTCCCATTGCTGAAAATGAAGTGGATGAGCCATAGCTGTAATGCGACGTGAGTATTTAGTAACGCTAAGCCCGCTAGAAGCCACAGAGGTCTCATGTTTGTCTTACTGCTAAATCACACTTCCCACTCAATCTGTTGTAAACAAAAGACATAAAAAATGTAACACATGCCTGCGCAGATAGGATACAGTGATCAGAAAACAGGTTACTGGTATTTATCATGTTTACAGGGATATGAATAACCGGGTTTCTCTGTGTTCCATGTAAACATCATATCCCGGATATGCTGAAAGCCAGGATAAGCCTCAAAACCGGGATACTAAAGACCTTGTAAACACAGTCACTGTAAATACAAATATTGCAATGGGAGCTACGTGGTGTCCAGATCTATTCTCAAGATACATTAAGTTTATACTTTTTGATCCAGCACACATCTTATTGGTTTGCGATGTGCATGTTTTTTTTAAGGGTTCCTACAATAAATATCAGCCACAGTTGGGTCATGAAAGCTTTATAATTTCTTAAAGTTTAAGCGGTAAGATTAAAATGTTAATGAAATTATATAAAAACATGTATTTCTCAGGAACAATTGTAATATGAAATGATAACATCTTTTGATAACAGAGATATTGCAATAAAACAACCTAACCGTGTCATTTTAGAACCACCAAACATTAATGGGTTAATGCTGTAGAATGTAATAGCTTTGTAACTACCACTATTAGATTCCTTGACCCTGGAAATATATAATTAGCATTAAAAATCCATGTTCTAGCTTGTTTAGAAGCCAAAATATTACAAAACTTAGGTTTTACGGCAGCCATTTTGTAAATTCCAATATGGCCGCCTTATAATGGCAAAATTGGTTTTCTGATTCCTCATATAATAATCTTTCCAAAAATGTATAGGGTTGCAAATCCCCAGAAAAATCCAACGAGCGTTTAAATCATAATGTAAGGAACCTGACCAACACTTTAACAACTTAAAACCCACTAAAAACTATGTTTTGTTATTACCAAGTTATAATGCATCTATTAATGCAAAAAACAAGCATCCTCGTGTCCTAACCGTAACTCAAAATTATATTGCATAAAACACAGCGGAACCGAAAAATAGGCTTTAGTCAAGGCGAATCACTTGCGGTTTCTCGCAGGTAAGCCCTGTTAGAGAATTCTTTGTCTTTTGAAGCCTAAACGCCTTTGTACAAATCAAATGCGACGATTCCTGGGGTTGTGCGGTGTATGGGACACAGGAGTTTGCTGAGGGTGGGTTTAGTCTTAGTTACCCCACTTTGTAGGTTGGTGAAAATGATGCCAATGCGTTGTGGACTCCTTCCTCCTCTCAGGGGGGACCCGGAAGGCAACGCTCTGTCGTGGCTGGTCCGGGTCGCCTCTGAGGGGGAATAGTCGGGTTTGGCCCAGGCTGGGTGGGGTCTAGATGGGACCAGAGAGGCAATGCTTTGCCGGGGCTGGCTCTGGTCTTCGCCAATTCCCGGTGCAGCCAGGAAGGTAATGCTTTGTTGGGGCTGGTCCTGGTTGTTCCTGGAAGGACTCCACTACCAAGCTTTCTTATTTATTTGCTTTGGGTCATCTGGGACTTGGGATGCTGGCTGAGTTTTTCTTCAGCCCTGATTGACCTAACCGCGATAACCTTGCGGTGTTAACAAGCAGTTGGTGTGGGTCAGAGGGTAAGTAAGTAAAGTAAAAATTAACTGCAATGGAAAATTGTATTGCGTAAAATGGACAAAAACTGATAATGCGCACTTTAAACAAGGTAAATCACTTCACGAAAATTGCAGGTGAGCCTCATTAGACAAATTGCAATGTTGCCAAGGTCTAAAGTCTAAGCTACAAGTCGTGTGGTATGAGTTACAGGGATTTGCAAGGCTAAGAAGTGTTGCTTACAGACTTATGAGCTTATGCTTACAAAGAAATAATATTGTGTCTACTTGTGCACACGCAGTAGACACAAAACATTGTTCATTTGCATATACTAACAATGTATATAAAGCTGGTTGTAAATCAGCAAAATAGCCTTTAGTCACTATGAAAATGTAAGCAGTGAATTGCTTTGACAGATCAAAATGCATCTTGAACTTTACAAATATAACAAAACCTTAATAAAAGATATAACTGTTCCACATAAACTTTTTTTTTTTTCAAAACATTATGCCAGTAGCCATGTAAACTATTATTGGGCTGCTATCATTGGCCAGCCCCACGCGGGGTGTGTGCCAGCGGAGTGATGTCACTCTGTGGAATGTGTGGATGGCGTGTCTTCTCTGCTCATCACCACGTCCTAAAAACAGGTTTTAGCTTTTAACACATTACATCTCTTCTCCAAGATGAAATCACCAAAGGTAAGAATGACTGTGCTGATATTTCCTAAGGTAGTTGTTCAATTACAATGACAGTTTTCACAGTTACGGTACAATTCTGATCATTATTATTATTTATTTATTTTTTTTTTTTTTGTTTAAAGCCCATGGAATGCTAATAATTGGTGGTCAGGGTCATGAAGTTGATGTTAGCCATACATTGAATTTGAATGTGTTCTCTGCATGCCAAAGAGAAACAGACTGCTTTTATATGCATATCCACACAAAGTAATTCTAAACATAGTTTATAGATATTGTGATAATTATGGGGTTTTTTTTTTTTTTGGATTATTTACTTTAGTCGTGTTCACGTGCATTAAACTACGGAAAGCAGCTCATTTTTAATTAGCTCTGAGCTGTTTCAATGCACCAGTGGCCCATATTTTGCGGATGTATGGACGCATTTGTAAACACTGCTCGCATATCAATAAGCATATGTTCAGCATATTTTTAATTTACAATTGGGTCATCTGGTCAGCTGAGAATGACAGGCGATAAAATCCAATCAGACATTTGCAGCAGATCGTTGTAAAATTGCTACAGTTCCGCAGACCATGCATTTGGACCGGATCCTCTGCACATATAGTAAATGAAATAATAAGCAGCAGAGAAGGTATTCATTGGAAATGTTTTCATATGTGACAATTTTTTTGCGCAGCAGAATCTATCCATTCTGCATAAAAGATAGTTTAAACTGTAATATACTGTAATGAAATGTAGCTGGTTAAAATGCACCAAATAATGTTTTCTGTAATTGAGCTGGGTACTGTTTTTTAGAACCTTATTTGTTTAATAATCTTAATCATCAAAAGATGGAAAGTAGCAGTCATGTGTATTGAGAAGCACTGCAGAAAACTATCAGGACCAACAAAAATAACCTTTGCTGGGTCAGTCTTTGCTGGGTCACTGATAAGCTCACATTTTAGGGAGAGGCTGGACTCAGAAACTCATCAGTTCCACTCCAGTCACTCCAACATGAAATCTTGGAATTATTTAAAAGTAAAATACCAACTAACTCAGTGTGAGAGCTGCTCTGTGCTGCTCTGTGTGAGTGCTTCTCCATGCACCCCTGTGCTGCTCTGTGTGAGTGCTTCTCCATGCACCCCTGTGCTGCTCTGTGTGAGTGCTTCTCCATGCACCCCTGTGCTGCTCTGTGTGAGTGCTTCTCCATGCACCCCTGTGCTGCTCTGTGGAGAATCTAAATAAGGCAGGAATGTCTGTCGCATACACTGGCAGTGGAATGCTCAGGAGGATGGAGCCGGAATGGGGGGTGACATGCTGCCCTCAGGGGCTCGGTTTCATATATCAGGAATCAGATCACCCTTCAGGCTCTGTATCCATGCTGCGTGGGGTGCAGACCTGGATCGCCCTGCATCATTCTATAATTGTATTTATTTGGTAATAGGGCCATTAACTGTTGAAATATAAGTTAGTTGACTGAAATACCTTGTGCAGACTCCCTTTGCCAAGATAAAAACTCTCAATCTTTCAGTTTGCAATGAGGTTTGGGACAGAATTTTGTGTTGGAGGGATTTTTCAGTCCTACACCAGCCTTTTCCCACAAGGATCTATCTTGTATTTGCCTCTTCCTGCAAAAACTTCTTTGCACCTCATCCTGCCCACAGTAAAGTGAATCATTTTGTCTTTAGGATGTCTTTATTTTTACTCACTTGAAAATGAACACAGTTGATTCTTTCATAAATATTGGCCAATAGTAAGTTAAAAATAGACTTAAGCAGCGGCGATTTGACTTGGTCTTAGTCCCTGGAACTTAGCTTAACCTTCCTGTACTGTTCCGGGTCAATATGACCCAACTCAATGTTCAATGTCTCTAAAATCAGGGTTAACATACTTGTTTCAGCTAGATTTTTTTCCTAACTTTAGGGAGTTCCCAATTACGTAGGTTAATGAACAGGTCCACTCCCAATGTGCCTTCCTATTCGTCCTTACGCTTATATATACCACCCACAATCCCACGATCCCCGCTTGGCTCGTTTCTATGTGGTTTACTCGTAACCAGACAGCCCAAACGCTCAGCAAGACTTTGCTTACCCAAAGCATATAATCCGAAATCCTACTGAGTCCCTCAGACGCAGAATTTTTCCAAGACTCCGATGCTCCCTCCGCGGTGACCACCGAGGCCGTTCTCCCGTTCGAGCTCTGAGATGCAGGAAGTCCAGCCGACGGTCTCCAGCACCATTTTGTAGCAGCAATGCCCCTTGTCAACCACGGCACCCAGAAGCGAGAGCCCGCGGCTCCCCAGCAAGGCTTACCACGGCTTGCACTTCAGGATCACCCGAGGCTCCACACTGGACCGTCTCCAGACTTCGTCAGGCACTCAAGCAGAAGAAAATCCCCTTCCACCACTCCGACAACAAGGCCAGACTGCTAAAAAATTATACACCGACTCCCTTGGCAATGCAGCTGATCTGCCTCCTCCCCATCTGCCTGCAGCAAACCACACAGCTCTTCCGGGTTCTGCCATCAGTGCCCCCAGCGTGAATGTCACCACGCTCAGCGACTTCCTCCCGCTCCAGATTCGGCGAAAGCCATTTCTTCCACAAACCAGCCAGTTCCCCCTGTGCCTGCTCCCGCCGTGCACGACCTCTTCGGTCTCTTTTTGTCCCCTTTTTTTCGTCCCTGTGTTCGCAGGCTGCACTTCTGCCCCGTGCACATGCGTCCCATTCCCCCCCCCCCCCATCCTTTCCGCCGGACGAAACCCGGCTTCTGCGGCTCCTTCAGCCCACAACTGAATTAAATTATAAAGACATTGATATTTTTCGTAGTCATCAATGTGCGGAAGAAAACGCCATATAATTTCGTAGTGCAATGTATAACAAGGCTTTCAAAAATAAATTAGACTTTCATTGGTTCTACCAATTAGTCTGAGCAAATCTTGCTATATATGCACGTCGTGTTCTTCGCAAATTAAATCTCATACAATTATGGTGCTGTTGAATGATTGCAATGTTTACTCCAAAGTTGTCAAATCATTACAAACTAGCACTTTGCCCGTGGGGATCCACGGGTTCTAGATTCAACCCACATGGGACCCAATTTTCAGCCCAAGTTTACATTTTATTGTTTTATGTAACTTCGCTTTTTTATTATAGTGAACAATGCACCATTATGATGTCATCACATGCACCTCTATGATGTCATCACGTTGCTATGGTGTTTCCATAAACGCTGCACTGACATTCCGCGCTCAGTGGAACATGAAATCGCCTGCAAGACAGAGCAAAATAGCGTCGCTCGCGCTATGCTGCAGATACGCGCCCGGTGGAATCTAGCACTGATTGGCCAGACACACACACACACACACACACACACACACAGAGTCCACTCGGCTATTGTAATATAGATTGCACTTTGCCTCACTGGCAAACATTCACGGATACTGCACGCGTATCCACTTCACGACCACTCGCAGTGGCGCAGTTCTCTAGCGTTTCACTAGCGCTTAACTATGGGTGCATTTCCTCGCCAGCTAACATTCACGGATACTACGCGTATCCACCTCAAGGCCTAACAGTGGCTAACCCTTTACTGACTGTCCGTTTCACCACTCATCCCCCTCGCTGTTCGCAGCGCCTGGTTAGCTAAAGCCGATATCACAAACGCTTAAGGTCGTCCTACTCAACCCATGTTTTTTGGGGGTTCCTTTGGCGTTTCCTGAAAGGGGCACTATTGCTTTGCTGTTCGCCTCACCATACCCCATCATCATTTCCTCCTGCATTTGGGGTCACGAACGGGCGGCCAAATGTATAACCTACATTATCACAGTGGTTCTTAAACTCGGCCCTGGCGTCCCACTGTGTGTGCTGGTTTTTGTTCCAACCACAATTCCAATCTTAGGATTTTAACAAGCTGTTGATTTGTCTTAATTAGGTGCATTTATGCTAATATCCACATTGAGATATATTGTACATATCAGCAGAGGGAAACAATTTAACCAAACATTTAATCAACATAAACAATCAATAGGTTCCTCATTGGTGAAACTCTTGACACATGGTGGCAAAACCCAACAATTTACTTGGCAAACAGTCGAGTCACACCTGTTGTGTTTTGTGTTGATTTTATTTGGTTCAGGCAGGTTATTTGGGAAAAACTCAAAAACACCTGTGTTAAGAAACTTAATTTGGAGCTTACTGATTTTCTCAGAATCTAATTTGATCTGTTTAAAAATGTTTTCACCTGAAAATCCTAACAATATTGAAAATTAAGCACAATATGTTCGAGGATTTTTATTCTTCATGGTAAATGGATATGTCCATCAAAATGTGACTTAAGATGGTAAATAACTATACTCTAAACATGGAATGCTGCTAATTAAGACAAAGTAACTGCTTTTCAAAATTCTAGAATTGCAATTGTGGCTGGAACAAAAACCAGCATACACAATGGGGCGCCAGCACCGAGTTTGAGAACCACTGCATTATGCAACTCAACCACAGTAGACATTGTAAACAAAGGCTGTTCCAACTCCCTCTCATTCACGCCATTCCTCAGGAAACTAACCCTAATTTCCGCAAAACACCAGTTCATGCTCAAAGCTGCACATATTCCCGACCATAAAATGCAATCGCCGATGCCCTTTCTCGTTACTCCTGGCAGAGATTCAGATGCTTAGCACCGCACTCAGGCATGCACCCCACTCCAGTTCCTCCGATTTCTGTGACCGTCCACTCCTGACTCCACAACTCGAGCCATCCGCCGCTTTATCTCGAGAGGCAAGCGGGTTCGCTCCACGCTCGCTTTCCTCATCCCTCGCAGGATGGAAGCAATTCTGAGACATCTCATTCTACTTATGTTCAAGATAAAGAGAGGTAAAACGGATCAGTTCAGCCATCATTTTGATTGCGTTTTTTTAGTGTTGCCTAAGATTAAGGGCATTCAAATTAATTTCTTATTCATTTCACATTTGGTCTCGTTCATTTTGCTATAATCATGTAAAATTAATGTTTGATGTACACTACCGCTCAAAAGTTTGGGATCACTTGCAAATCTCTTTGTTTTCCAAAGAAAAATACATTTTCATGCATTTCACAAACATTTTTATCCATTTCACAAACGATTAAAATTAAGCAGGTGATTTTCAAAGAATGATCTACATTTTTGCATAGAGGCCTATTATCAGCAACTGTCCGTCCTCTGCATCAATCTCCTGGTATGGCTGCTAATCCAAGTTAAGCATTTTATGAGGCTAATTAATTATTACAAAACCCGATGAATATAGAGTAAAAAAAGAACCGATATTGCCTCAGTTTATTCTCGAAAATATTAATGCTCTGAACATATTATTTTTATCTAGCCTAGCTGGGGAACGATGAAAATGATCGGCAGGTTTGGAAAGTTGTGTCAATAAACTGCAGCCAGTTCGCACATTGCTTTTGGCTGTTAATCTCGGTTGAGTATTGTGCTTTCTTTCTGCACCATAAAAGCAAAATTTTAAATATAAGGCTATAGCTATAGGCTACTCAGGCGGAGGGGTATGATACAGCCTATGATGACCTGTTCAAGCCGGATGGGCTACACCTGAACCGGAGGGGTACCTTTGCACTGGGTCAGCGTATGTTGAGGGTAGCAGAGAGTTATTTAAACTAGGGACTTGGGGGGCAGGGAGGTTAGAGAGTGTTACACAGAGGGAAATGCAGACTGCCCTGATGGAAGCTGACAGCGTTACATGCACTATTGATGATATATTTTTAAAGCAAAAAAAGCATGGTGAGGGGGGCTTTGAGCAGCAGGCGCATGGGAAATCGAAGGGAAGAGCGTTCATGATAACCTGAAATGTTTTTATCTAAATGCAAGAAGCATTAAAGATAAATTTCAAGAACTTGAGGCCGTTATGATTAGTGAAGGCTATGACATAGTTGGGATTACAGAGACATGGCTTAGTGAAGAGGATGGAGATGAATATAATGTAGAAGGTTATAAGCTCTTTAGGAAGGATAGATGTAATAGGCGAGGAGGGGGTGTAGCACTCTATGTGAACGAAAACATAAATGTGCAGGAAATTCCTGAAATTGAATATTCCGTGCCTTGTGAAGATATCTGGGTCAGGCTCACTGGCAAACACGAGACTGGTTTAAACATAGGTGTATGCTATCGACCACCAGCTTTGGACAGTACAGTCAATGAAATGCTCCTTAAGAGGATTACGCAAGCTTGTAGAGGAGGAGGGACTATTATTATGGGAGACTTAAATTATCCTGGTATTGATTGGGAAATTGTGAAAGGACAGGGTAGGGGGAGGAAGAATTTCTAGATGTCATAAATGATAATTTTTTGGTGCAGTATGTTAATAAACCTACAAGAGAGAAGGCAATTTTAGATTTGCTGCTCTGTAATGACCCAGATAGAATTAGCAATGTTGAGGTACTGGAGCCACTTGGGACAAGTGACCACTCTACTATTAATTTTGAGGTTTCATGGGAAGTTAAAAAGGTGTCTCCAAAAACAAAAATTTTTAATTTTAGGCGAGCAAACTTTGACAGGATGCGGTCATATCTAAGTGAAACAAAATGGGAGACACTCCTGGACTGTGAGTCTGTAAATGAGATGTGGGAAAAGATTTAAGGGGGTTTTACTTGATTCACAATGTAAATTCATTCCAAAAGGTGTCCAAAAGTAAGCTGAAAAAGCAGAATCCTCAGTGGATGACAGCAGCTATTCGTAGGAGTTTGAGGAAAAGAGGAATCTTTATAAGATGTACATAGAGGATAACAATGAGATTACTAAGGCCGAATTCTGTAAAATGCGGGCTGTGGTCAAAAAAGAGCTGAGGAATGCTAGAAGACTGTATGAAAGACAAATTGCAGAGGGGGCAAAGACTAACCCTAAGCGCTTCTTTCAGTACTGTAGCAGAAAAAGGAAAGTCAAAGAGCAGGTTAAGTGCATAAAGAATAAAAATGGATCGCTGCTATATGATAATAAGGATATTGCGGACACCTTAAACGGTTACTTTGTTGAGAATTTTACCTTAGAGCGGGTCTTTATTCGGCCAGAGGGCTTGTCCAATGCTCAAGATTATTTAGCGGAAATTGAGGTTAGGGATAACGTCGTATTAGACAAGTTGCATCAACTAAAGGCAGATAAAGGCGGCGGGTCCTGATGGCTTATATCCTAGAGTGCTCAGGGAAGTTAGTGAGATCATCTTTAAGCCGCTATCTGCCATCTTTAGACGGTCTTTAGAAACTGGAGAAATACCAAATGATTGGAAACAGGGCAATATAATACCAATATATAAAAAGGGGACCGTACTGAGCCAGGTAATTACAGGCCAGTCAGTTTAACTTGCATTAAGTGCAAAATATTGGAATCTATCATAAAAGATGAGCTGGACTTATTTCTTGAACGTAACAATATCTTGAGGATAGCCAACATGGTTTTCGTAAAGGAAGGTCATGCCTGACAAACCTTCTGGAATTTTTTGAAGAGGCCACCAAGACTTATGACCAGAGCAGGGCTTATGACATCATATATTTGGATTTTCAGAAAGCATTTGACACAGTACCGCATAAGAGACTAATTTTTAAAATGAGCTCCATTGGAGTTACAGGTGGTATTCTGAAGTGGATTCATAACTGGTTGCAGGACAGAACACAAAGAGTGGTGGTCAGTGGTATATCATCTGAGCTAGTTAGGGTGGGGAGTGGCGTCCCCAGGGATCGGTGTTGGGACCCCTGCTGTTCCTCATCTACATTAATGACCTTGATAGGAATATTGAGAGCAGATTAGTGAAATTTGCAGATGATACTAAATTGGGGGCTTGGCAAATAGTTTAGAGTCCACTAAAGTGATTCAGGATGATTTGGATAGAATTCAGAATTGGGCAGAAATGTGGCAAATGAAATTTAATGTAGCGAAATGTAAAGTAGTACATGTAGGTAATAAAAACATTAGACGGGATTACTTCATGGGAGGTTTTAAACTGGAATGTGCTCCACAAGAGAAAGATCTGGGAGTGATTGTTGACCAAACCCTCACAGGCTCTAGCCATTGTGCCGTAGCTGTTAAAAAAGCCAATCGGATGCTGGGATACATTGCCAAAAGTATTGAGTTCAAATCCAAGGAGGTGATGCTTCTTTTGTACAACACATTCGTCAGACCACATCTAGAGTATTGTGTACAGTTCTGGGGACCATACTTTAAGAAAGACATAGAGGCTTTAGAAAAGTTCAGAGAAGAGCCACGGCTAATTCCGGTATTAAAGATGAAAGCTATGAGAAAAGGCTGAAGATCCTTAATCTCTTTAGTCTTAGGAAAAGGAGACTAAGGGGTGATTTGATTGAGGTCTTTAAATATGTTAAAGGGATTAACAAAGTGAATTATGTAGGATTCCTTCAACCAAGTGTTGTTAGCAGAACTCGGGGTCACAAATGGAAGCTGACTAAAGGTAAATTTAGCACTGATATTCGGAAATATTTCTTCACCCAAAGAGTAATTTCAGTGTGGAACAGCTTGCCTGACCATATTGTTGAGGCAGAGACCTTGGGAGTTTTCAAGAGCAGACTTGACTTAAAGCTAGATAACATTGAGTCATTGAGTATCTGAAGTGATATATTCACGATGGTACAAAGAAACTGGCGAGCCTAGTTGGGCTGAACGGCCTGTTCTCGCCATTCATGTTATGTTATGTTATGTAATACGCGAAATGGGGTTTTGATTACAGCTCCGCGTAATTCATTTGAAAATGCGGTGACCGTTTCTGACAAGTAAATTGGCTTCGCAGAAAACACTAGAAAATGACTTAATGGTTTTACCATTCAATCCTTCCGAGCAAAGGATAAAAGTGTTTAGTCTGTCAAGGGGGATAAATGTTTTACCCATGCAAAGGGCTATTGCCGCTGTCCATCAGGAATGGGATTGAAATCACCCCGCGACTGTAATGGCCTATAACCTATTTTAATTGTTAAAGCCGATTTACCGCAGATCATAATGCAGTAGCAGCATCGGCCGAGACAAGCTAGTTGTAATCAAAACTCAATTTTAATAATGAAATCAGACTATATTTCACTCTTCTTGCCTTCTACCTAAAATTATGTCTATCTGCTGAATAAAAGCACCACGGTCTAGCCTACTGATATAATCGCCGATTGATAAGAGTTAGGCTATAGAATCCATCAACGTAACATATTTTCGAGAATGACTTTTGGTAAAACTCGATGAATATAAAATAATAACTCAAATTGTGTTGGCTTATCATAATGTTCTGAATAGATTTATTTATGTAGGCTATTTAGGCTATAAAAAAGTCGGCAAGTTATTATCAGTAACGGTAATGAATTCTTATCACACGTTTTCCAGTTTAGATTAGCCTACCTCAGTATAGGCGCTTCTTTTTACCCCAAAGAAAAATGTTTTATGACAGGAGGCCATGACTGCGCCGATCAGAAATGTAATACAAATGTAATACAAAAATATATTCAAGTCTAATAATTGTACAGTTGAAATTTCCTCTTAACACCGCCGGCGCCAGAATTGCCTCACCCCCGTGCGATCTAACAGCGACAATATAATGGGCTATATTCAGTACATAAATATAATTTAATTATAATTGGGTCTATGCACTGTCACTCAAGGACGATTTTTTTTTCTCCAGTGAGAGCGACATTTCAGAATTCTTCTGCGAATGAAGGTAATTTCGGTGACAAGTGTGGTGTCCTCCATTAATGTTTTCTAATCAGACAGCTGTTCCAATCGGACAGCTGACAGCGCAGTAAAAAACAGCGAGCTGCATATTGTCAGGCCACATTGATTGTTACTGGTTTATTTTACTGGCTTCAAATATTTTGAACAATTAGACCTACAGTCCTAACGATTTAATTATCCAAATAGCAGCCAAATAAATGATTTGGCCAAGAGTAATGCTGAGGGTAAAGCAGCCATTTAGAATATAATTGGAAAATTCCTAGCATGGATTATACAGTCAGTGGTTCCGAGACCGTACCTCTGCAAGGCAACTTTCACTGTCTTGAGACACCCCGGACCAGTGGTCTGGACCAGTCCCCTAGTGGAGCAGGACAGTTACTGCAGTGGTTCGTGCTCCAAAGACCAGTGGTCCGGACCAGTCCCCTAGTGGAGCAGGACAGGTACTGCAGTGGTCCGTGCTCCAAAGACCAGTGGTCCGGACCAGTCCCCTAGTGGAGCAGGACAGTTACTGCAGTGGTCTGTGCTCCAAAGACCAGTGGTCCGGACCAGCCTCCTAGTGGAGCAGGACAGTAATTACAGTGGTCTGTGTAACAGGACAGTACAGTACACAAAATGTTACAGCCCCTTCTCCCACAACCTTAGAATTACAGGGTTCTAACTGACATTTTGGTCAAAAATGAGTTAACTATTGCACATAATTGGTATAGTAAATAGTTCTATCTAATGATTAAGTATGGGTATTCAATTCATTTGTTAAATTTGGTTCAGATCAGAAATTACAAAGTTCCAGTTCCCTAAGTGTACGCTGAGCGGCCAAACTTTGCAAGCAAATTCCTCAAAACTGTATAAATGTTAGAACCGCATAATTCTAAGGTCTCTGACAAGGGAGGATTCTGTCAATGAAGCCAAAGAGGTTCGGAAGCAACTTTATCATGCATGTATGATTGCACACCAGGGCAGGGAATTGAATACCTGAATATGAGAAGGGCCCAAATCCACAGCATATTGTTATGAGAAAATTAAAAAAAAACATCTTATTTTGTTGAATTATAAATTGATGGTATCGCTGTTTATATGACAACTCATGTATTCATATCTAAATGTAACATGGCATAGTACATAATTATACGCACTTAGTTGGCACCGCGGGGACGCATTTAATACAATGGATTTGGACCCTTTTTATAATCATAATGTAGGAAAACATTAGCTTATTGAGTTTTTATCATATTTTCCTTGTTTAAGTTAAAATAAACAGTATGTTTATTATAGACTGATATCTATTCTACCATGTTTCTCCAAAGTATTAGAAAAACTACGTTGTAGTTTACAACCGCTTGGCTAAATATTTTAATGAAAATAATATATTTTATGATCACCAGTATGGGTTCAGAGAGAAACATTCCACTTCAATGGCCCTTACCCAACTTGTTGATAACATCACTAAAGCCACTGACAATAAAGAAATCACAATTGGAGTGTTTGTTGATTTATCGAAGGCATTTGATACTGTCAGTCATGACATATTATTACAGAAGCTTTGTCCTTATGGTTTAAGTGGTACAAATCTGTTATGGTTCAAAAGCTATTTGTCATCAAGAAAGCAATTTGTATCTTGGAATAATAACTCTTCAGATTACAGGTTGATTTCTTGTGGTGTGCCTCAAGGATCGATTCTGGGCCCGTTATTTTTTTTTATTTATGTAAATGATCTATACATGACATCATCAAAGGCATTTTTTATCTTCTTCGCAGATGATTCCAATATTTTTTTTATCTGGTAGAAATGGACAAAAATTAGTGTCAGAAATGAACATAGAATTGTGTAAAGTTGATACCTCGTTCAAGGCAAACAAATTATCACTTAAAATTCAGAAAAGTTCACACATGATATTTACACCTAGAAATCAACAAGCTACAAACACTCTTCCCAAGGTTCAGATTTCTAATAACATTTTGGAAAGGGTCACAGTAACTAAATTTCTAGGCATTCTTATTGACGAAAATCTCAATTGGAAAAATCATATTGCACTTATTTCTAACAAAATTGCAAAAAATATTGGAGTTATCAGAAGAATATGGCATCTGCTGTCAAGAAAAATCCTCATCAATCTTTAATATTCCATGATCTATCCTGACAGCTTATACTGTAATGTTGTTTGGGCAAGTACTTTTAAGAGCCACCTCAATGGCATTTTCATTCTGCAAAAACGTTTCATCAAAATGATAACATTCTCCAATAGACTTTCTAGCTCCACCCCATTGTTCCAATCCCTAAGTATCCTCCCCATTTTCGATGTAAATTTTCTGCAAATTTGTGTCTTTGTATATCAATCCATCCACAAGTTACTCCTGACCTGCTTTCACTCTACCTTTCAGTTCAATTCCCAAATACATCATTTCCAGGGGTGCACATAACTTTTTTGGTGTGGTTCTCAAGGGAGCACCTGGAGATGCTCCCTGGTGCTCACTTTTCGCAGCGCCCATCCTACAAGGTGTCATCATCGCAGCCATCCTTTCCTGCAGAGCACTCAATATGCATGCGTTTTTCGATGCAAATCAGCCCACAAACGAGGAAGTTGAGCAAAACAAAAAATTAAAATATTTCTTAATGTATATTTACTTTTACTTGGAAAACAGTAAATCTTTCTTATGTTCAATTTCATCAAGCAAGAGGAGGATTTCTTCCTTAGTGAATGCTAACTTTCGTGTCCTTTTCCCTCCATGACCGATTGTCAGACACCGTGTTGCCACATGCCAATTTATTGGAGCAATCAGGCTCTGGATTGTTTAACTGAACAATGAACTGAGCAGACAAAGGTTAAATGAGTTTTACGTCATTATTAAACCTTTTCTTAATTATTTCTATTCTTGTGATCTTTCGTTTGTAATATTTCTGTAAGCTAATTTAATTAAAAAGACTCTAAATCAATTTAGTCATACTAATGATGATCACAATGTGTTTTTAAAATATTGTATTTCAGTGTTGATTGGTTAAAACGAGGGACGTTTAATCTCACAGCATCGATTTATTAACAACTAATGCTTTAGCGAGGACTCTCCGCAAAATTCCTCTTTAGGCCCGTCTAATGACTGTGTTTGGGAAACCCACGTAAGGAGAATGTGACGAACATGAGAGAATGTTCCTTGCTTAAGAATCTCTGTGCCACGCTTCGTTAATCCTGAGATCCAACATTATCGGGAAACCCACTGCAGAGCTTTAAAACAAGCATCATTGCCAGTCAAAACAGCCTCTGATTGCTCTCAAGTCAAGAACACACAACCTTTAAACAAACAACATTTGGTCTACGGACGCAATCCAAGGGAACAGTGGATTGTTAATGGATGAGAATATTTTTTTTTCAGTGCGGGAAATGTAATACGTAAAATGTAGATATTTATTATAGAAATTTTCCAATTAGGCACTGGAGTTTAAGGTAGGATTACGAAGCTTCTGACAGGGATATGCATGCATCGGTGCTCTCGTTGAAATGGGGCAAACGCATAAAATCTAAGCAAAAAAAAGTAAGTACTTCGCTTGTACCATTGCGGAGATTTTCAGAATTTAATATGTGGTGTGCTTTGATGTCTTATATGACATTGTCGATCGTAGAAGGTATTTTCAAAGCATTATCTAGCTAGCTCCTCTGCGATTTTTGTCGCATTAAATTGCCCATGAACATAATGGAGGTTTCTGGATTTGGGCCAAGTTATGGTCCAGTTGCCTCCGAACCGGTCGGTCAAAAAAAAGTTTCTGATCAATAAAATTTCACAGAATCTAAATGGAAATATTAAAGATCACGTCTATTAGTTTTTAACAGTGTCTGACCAGTATTTGGTGTAAATTATAAGCCTACACCTTGAAAACGACCGTATGCTTACAACCGTTCATGAAACGGATAATGTGCGCAGATCTTAAAACTTAAAAGATAAGGCTATAAAGGCAGTTCCCGGCTACTCCATATTCAAATAGTACTTAGGAATACCGCAACAAAAGCCGACAAGAAGCGAGTTTTCTGGGACAAGTCAAAGTTCAGGCAGCTCTGCGCGGAAACCGCATTCGGGCAGGAAATAACCGATGCGGACCATGCCGATTTTCCCCTGCTTTGATGGATTTGACGTTTTGCTAATTTGGGTGAAAGCTGAGTAAACTTTAAAAGCTAATAATTAATGAACACACTTGTCATAATGTTTTCTGTCTTACCAGAGATGTATGGAGAAAAATCCTAATTCAGTAGCCGAAGTAAACCAGTCAAAAATGCCAAATATGTTGGTACGCAATTGAGCTTCCCTTCAAGTTTTCTGCCGCGCAATTTCTAATTTTTCCGTTCATGCGCACCAGCGCACCAATTATGTGCACCACTGAATTCATTTCAATACTTGGTCAGCAAACAATCTCCATCCCAATTCCTTTGGGACCACTTTCTCTCAGTTTTCAGGTAGATACAGGGGTCATCATTACTGGAACTCGTTACCAGCTCACATTAGAAACTGCACTATAGTGTAAATTCACTCAAGAAGCAAATCATACATTTTTACTGGATCAATTGAGAATTGTAAATTGATAATTGATCTACTTCCACAATATTTAATTTTATTTTCTCCACACCTCTAAATACCATCATTCATTTTTTGTAACTATGACTTCTTTTTTTCCCTTAGCTGCTCTTTGAATTTGATTATGTTATTTCATTTATTGTTTGTGTTGAATGTCTTGTCATTAGGAGGGCCACCTGACAAGCCCCTATTGGTTTTTTGGTTCCTCCTGCACATTCCTACCTCTAACTATGTATATATATTTTTTTCTATTTCTTCTTAATGTTCTGTATGCTTTCAGTGATTTTACTGATCTTGTCTGTATTATGTTTTTACTTATGTGCTAATAAATAAAATAAAATAAAAAATAAATGTAAAGACTTTATTATTGAAAATACACACTTTCAACATATTGGCACTTCATTTTGAATAACTTTATTTATTTAAATTCACTTACTGGCATTTTGTTCCTGTTGTTCTGGCTGCTACAACTTTCCCACTTGTGCTCTCAAACTTTTCCTCTCATTTTCCTTCCATTCTTTCTAATTTTTTTGTTTTTTAGGGCCCGAGCCGACTGCAAGTCATCTGCGAAGGCCCTATTGTAATCGCGCTTTTTATTTTTATTATTATTATTAGGGCCCGAGCCGACTGCAAGTCGCCTGCGGAGGGCCCTGCAATTATTATCCGTCCGACTGCAAGTCGGGGAGGGCCCTATTGAAATCGTGCTGTTTATTATTATTATTAGGGCCTGAGCCGACTGCAAGTCGCGTTTTGCGGAGGGCCCTATTGAAATCAGCTGTTTATTATTATTATTATTATTATTATTATTATTATTATATTATTATTATTAGGGCCCGAGCCGACTGCAAGTCGTCCGAGGAACCTATTGAAATCGTACTGTTTATTTTTATTATTATTATTATTTTTTTGGGTTTTTTTTTTTTAGGGTTTTCGACCGATTGACTTCAGATTTGGTACAGATCATCTAGAGACCATGCTGATGAAAATTTATGCTCTGCATGTCTGTAGGGTAAAGGGCGTGGCTGCCAGGGCGTGACAAAGTTTGGTGACTGGCCAAAAAAATTTCAAAATGCTCTCACACCAACATTCTTGATTCTAGAAGCTTCAAACTGGCTGGAAATGATATCTCTGACCTGAACGTCACAATATCATAACTTCCCACTTTACTAATAGCGCCCCCTGGTGGTAACAGGAAGTGACCAATTCGGTTACTTTGTCGTAGGCAGACGAAATTCGATACACATGTGTATCATAATCTGACATACAAAAAACTCATTGGAGCCACGCCCTAAACCCAACAGAAAGTCGGCCATTTTGATTTGAATTTTTGAATTTTAAAACGAACTCCTCCTCGGGTTTTCGACCGATTGACTTCAAATTTGGTACAGGTCATCTAGAGACCAAGCTGATCAAAAGTTGTGCTCTGCATGTCTGTAGGGCAAATGGCGTGGCTGCTCGGGTGTGACAAAGTTTGGCAACTCGCCAAAAAAATTTCAAAATGCTCTCACGCCAACATACTTGACTGTAGAAGCTTCAAACTTTCTGGAAATGATGATGGCTCTGTCCTGAACATCACGATATCATAACTTCCTACTTCACTAATAGTGCCCCCTGGTGGTAACAGAAAGTGCCCATATTTTACTTTAACATGTATTGATGACAGATAGTTGAACCCATCAACTTCATTCCACTTCTTAAACATGCAGAACAAGTTGGTGAAGCTACATTATGAATGCTGTGAAGTTACAAGGAATGGCGTTCGTGTGGCAACGCGGCGAAGATGGATCCCTAGCCATGAAAATACATTTGTGTTTTTGATGTCTTTACTGAACTCGTATCATCATTAAAATTGATACACAGGTCAAGGATGGCAAGCTGTTAAATCTGATCGGGGCCTCGCCTATGGGGGGAGCAAAATGTCTCTGTAGCGCCCCCTTGTGGACACAGGAAATGCCATATTTTACATTGACATTGGCCGATTTGCTCGAAACTTCGCATTTGTGCTGACGGTCTGCCCCTGAATGCACCTGCACACATTTGGTTGCGCTCAGGGCACCCCCGGTTGATGAACTATCAACTTTTCATAACTCCTTCCTGCTTTGTCCGATTTGCTCGAAACTTTATCACAGGTTGGTGCCTGTACTTGACCTGTCCACTGGTCGTGAGTGCACACCTGCACCCATCAGGATCTCACCACTACCCCCAACGTGCACAAGGGTGCAGAGGCCCGTTCAATGCTGCTTGCAGCTTTAAGTTCCCCTTGAATTTCATCATCATTGAGATCATTCTGAAAATCTTCCATGTTAAACATGTGTGGCATAGACATTCATCAACAGAGGGCGCTATCTGTATGTGTATCACAAAGACCCAATTCCTGGAGTTGGGCCTATCTTTTATACATGCCAGTTCTCTAGCAGGCTGTAGTAGTACTTAGAGAGTGGACTTGGGCCCATCATTCATACACAAGGTAGTCCTATGTGTAAATGACAATTTTTTATGTTTAACTCAAATTGGCCAAATTATGGACTTGGGCCCTCCTCATATTTAGGTATTCAATTGGAAGGGTAACTTGGGGTGAAAATTTGACAAAATATTGGGAAAAAGACCTGGAAGAAGGAAGTTGTAAAAATGGAGCTTTGACGGAAATTCTGATAGGCCATGGAGTCAAGCTTTCTTAACGTCAGAATTGCTACCTCCTGGAGAGTCACCTGAGTTCATTTGACTGTCATCTGACTTTGCTGTCACATGATTGCTTGTAATATGTTAGGTTTATTTAAGTTTGCCCTCCCGAGTAGCTGTTCCTCGGTGCGCTAGCTCAACAACCCTCCTCCACCAGTCTTTTATAGCATGCATTGATTATGTTCTCTTGTGACTGAATTACCATTCAAAAAACAATGTCTCTTCCTTTTGATGTCATTGTTGCTGTAGGCTCTGTTCTATGGAGGGGGGGTTAGTTGCAGCTCCCTGCCTTCGGTTCCATGCTTGGACGGGCAGGGATCTCTCAGAACAGAGCCATGTTGCCAAACCCAATGTATGCTTGTATGCTAATATGCCTATGTGCTTTCAATAAATTTTCTCTTTTTGACAAAGTGGTCCTATAAGAACTATTGCAAAAGTGAACATGGCCATGACTACAAACACAGGGAAATTTGGACTCTCCAAATTAGTTTTTAGCTCCGCTGTGACGATAGTCAGCAGTCAGCGGAGCTTTTTCTAGTGCCAAGTTTTCCGCCGTCTGTCTGTCTGCCTGCCTGGCGTCAACTTTTCACTTCAAATTTGAATATCTCAAAAACTGTCAGATAAATTTCTTTCTAATTCAGTGTGAGCCTTCCTCATGATATTCTGAATATTCACTGCGAAAATTAGAAAATTCTACATCCTGGTTTTTCAGAAATTCAGCATTTTGGACTTTGAAAATTAGTGTTTGTGCTCATTTTTTTCAGTCTTTCATTAATATCTCAAAAACTGTCTGATAACTTTTTGTCTAATTTGTTGTGAGCCTTCCTTATGATGTCCTGATAATCCCCTGCGAAAATTTAAAAATTCTACATCCCGGTTTTTGAGACATTCAGCTTTTTGGACTTAGAAAATCCGTGTTTGTGCGCATTTTTACCTCCGCTGTGAGGATAGTCAGCAGTCAGCGAAGCTTTTCTAATGCCAAGTCGTCCAACGTCTGTCTGTCTGTCCGCCGTCAACATTCCACTTCAAATTTGAATATCTCAAAAACTGTCTGATAACTTTTTTTTCTCATTTGGTGTGAGCCTTCCTTATGATATTCTGAAAATTTACTGTGAAAATTAGAAAATTCTACATTTCGGTTTTTGAGAAATTCAACATTTTGGACAAAGAAAATCAGTGTTTGTGCTCATTTTTTCAGTGTTTCATTAATATCTCAACAAGAGGCCTGTCAGCCTAGCGAGCTCCACTGAGGATGACTAAAATGATCACATTGTTCTGAATCATGTTATTCTGCATCATGTTGTTCCTCATCATTGTTCTGGATCATGTTGTTCTGGATCAGGTTGTTCCGGATCATCGTTCTGGATTAGTTGTTCTGCATCATATCGTTCCGCATCATATTGTCCTATGACAGTGTTAGAAGGATTGTGACTGCTATATTTGTGATTTACTGGGGGGGGAAGGGTATTTGTTGGTTGTTAGTATTGCTTGATGGCAAGATGATTGAAATAAATTATTGCAATTTTCAATTTGGTTCTGTTGTTATACTACATAAATTGAGACACCAAACTGGTTCACAGTATATTCTGGTTACCAAATGTGTCATATGTGTTCATATGACATGGACATTTCACTCATCCTCAGCGGAGCTCTCTAGGCCGACAGGCCTCTTGTTTTTTTAAATATGCACAAGCAATCAAGAGAAAAAACCTGGCCGCAAAATCATAATATTTGAACCTGCAGTTGTTAGGTGTCTGGCTGTGGCTGTATTACTTTTCTAGGCTGATGAGGCTTGTTCACAGTGTCACAGGGGCAGAAGAAAACAAGGAATCATTTTCTGTCAGACAGAAACTTATTTCCAGCGCTGTAACTCAATTTGGGTAACATTTTCAGCAATTCTGAATATAGCATAGCAATCTGCTAGATGTCTTCTTTCAAAGGAGACCATGATTATGCCTGTAGTCAAAGTGGGTTCAAGAAAAGTAAGCTCCTTAGTTTAGGAGGAAATTTGCTCAAAAAAGGACTGCACTTTAAAGGGTTAAGAAACTGAGTTCATCCTCTGGCATAGAGAGACACCACAAACCAATTACTGGGAAAATATCTATAATTTAACTTCTTGCTCCCCCACCAGTATGAAAATAACTTGTTGACAAAATGAACAAAAGCTATTTCAATGGCAAAAGAATCTAATTCTGATAGGGACCACTTTGTCAAAAGAGAATATTTATTGAAAGCATTAAGGCATACAAGCATAGATAAGGTTGGCGAAATGGCTCTGTTCTGAGAGATCAATGCCCATCCAAGCGTGGAACCGAAGGCAGGGAGCTGCAACAAACCCCCCAAACAGAACCATGCTGGGCATAAGCTAATGGTATGAAATATGAAGCTTTCATATTTGTAGTGACAGCCTGGCAGCTGGCACAATTTCTCCTGAAGCCAAATACAAGAAATATTCTATGTGAAGTGTACTATATGTAGTGGTGGCCCAGGAGCTGGCGCAATTTCTCTTGAAGCCAATTCAAGAGAAATATACTATGATTGATGAGTATTATGCGAAGAGACTATGTTGAAAGCTGGTACTTTTTAAAATAAATTGAAGTGTATGTAATGATCAATGAGTTTGCATGGGTGCTGAGAAGTGATGCTTTGTGCAGTGACTATGTGTCCAGAAGGTGTTCTAAACGATGCATGAACCAGATACAAGAACAAAATGGATGTGATTTAACATGCAAAACATGGTAACAATTAGAACAAACACAACTTACACAATTCTTACTCATTAATTTTTGAGCCTACAAAATGTCCTTAATTCCTGGGTAAAGGTATCATTTGTAGGCTGAAGATATCCAACATCCTGTGGCCTTCAGTGTCATAATGGAGGTTATTGATGCAGTGATTGTTGCTGCTCCAGTGAGTTTGCATTGATGACATCAAAAACCAAAAGCCGCATCAACTCTACTGAAGTGCAGTAACCAAAATAAACATGTTATAGAAGTTGCAGCGATGACGACAACCACAAACCTTGTAGCAGGTGGCTCTGTTTCCAGTGTGAGCGGTGTAAAGCATACATGCTGAGGAGATGCTTCTCAGGATAAAGAGCTTAAGTAAGTCAGCATAGTATTGGTCAAGCAATCATGTGACAGCAAAGTCAGATGACAGTCATGTGCGGTCATACGGTTCTCCGGCGTTTGCAAGCTTGACTCCATGGCCTAACAGAATTTACGTCAAAGCTCCATTAGATGGAACACTATTTTATGGGTTTCCTTTAGGCTCCCTATTTCTCATGCTCCCAGACACATCTCCACAATGAGAAATCATCCCACACCTCACACTCAGCCAAGCTCACTGGCCACAGTGTGTGACAATCAACCAAAAACTCAGGTGGCACAGTGTGTGGCAATCAACCAAAATCACAGGCCACTGTGTGCGACAATCAGGCAAACTCACAGGCAACAATGTGTGACAATCAACCAGACTCGCAAGCCATAGAGTTACAACCAACCAAACTCACAAGCCATGGTGTTACAATCAGGCAAAGTCACAAGCCATAGTGTATAACATTCATGTGTGTTTTCACAGGCCACTAGCCATCAGCCTGAAACTGAAGTACTGTTTTAAAGAAGATGGCATCTGTGGAAGACAAGCAGAAACCAGCTGGTAAGCAAATTAACATCATGGGCCTGAAATTACTTCCCAGCTGCCGTCCCCTGGATGTGTGCTTTCTGCAAAACCTAAAGTACCAACTGAATACTGACCATTCTCCTCGATAGCAAGTTGAGAACAATCAATCTTGAGGTTATTAATCCAAATCCTGGATTATGTGCACTAAGACATACACTTTTCCAGAAGTAAACCATATTCCTGAAAGGAATGGCTTGAGACTCCAAATGCAGTTCAGCAATGGCAGGGCGTTTATTAGGTGAGCTCATGGTCATACAGAACAGAAATCAAAGCCAGGCAACAGGAATGGTTTAGGCAAGGCAGAATCGTAAATCAAGGGACAAGCAGAAAGATCTATAAACCAGGATGTCAGTCCGCACAAAGACAGTAACACAGGGAAATACTAAAGGGATTGGATGGGGAAGGAAAAGGGGAGTTGGAGAGGATAAGGGTAGCACAAAGGAAATCTCTAACAAAGTTGGTACAATGGGAATAAAGGGTAAACGTGGTACTCACAATCACTATCTCAATCACACAACGCAAACAACAACGTAAACAAGACTCACGGGAGAAATCACGAAATACAAACTTGCAGAAATCGAGAGAAAAGATGCAGAAACGAGACTTGACCAAAGCGAGCTAGGCGGAAGAAACGAGTCGACAAGAAGCAGCAGGAAAGTGGGTCTTTTATACACAAACAAATTAAGTGGAGGCCCAGCTAAACTCAGAACAGGTGAGAGGAGAGGCGGATCTAGAAAAGCAAGGACGGTGATAGGAGAGAGGGAGAGGAAGTAGGTGGGATCCTAACTTTGAACTAACTAATCACCCGTGCCTAACTGAACTGCTCTAAGTGTGGATAGTCCAATCAGAACAGCAAGAGAGAAGGAAGAGGAATTACCAAACCGAAATGGAAAAGAAAGAGTGAGAATCTTTTAAAGACACCACACAAAGAAACAAGAGGAAAGTAAGACATGAGACTGCAAGCATTCATTCTCTAAACATGAAACATGTAACTCAGAATAAATATATAAATACAATAAATACACTAGAAATATGCTAGAATGGACTAAAACCAACTAAAACCAAGCATACAAACATCACTTCTTAACAATTCCGAGAGTATGAGGCAGCACCATTTTACGTCCATTCACTGTCAGAAAGATCTTAGGAGAGGAAGCAGGTGCATTTTATTACAATGGCAAAAACCATATGACACACCCATACAACTTTCAGAAAACGGAATGGTGGGAAATTTGCACTCTCAGCATTGTATGTGTCAGTGATTAGCACATGACCACACACAGCTGAGCCACTGGGATATAGATATAATTTGGGTGTTATAAATATGCATTTCAATAACTTTTTCATCTGAGGAAGCATGTCAGTCATGTCAGACACAGCCCTGGTTTCACAAAAGGGTAACGTGAGTCATCCGGAGTTATAGTGAACAAATGTGCTTGAGCAGAGGTGTTAGGAATGAGGTCAGGTGGACACCAGGTGCAGGATCCAGAAGTGTTTAACACAACACAACACTGAGGAAATAGGCGTGCAGGCCAGAAACAAAACACCGTGCACATGCACTGAACAACAGGGAGAACAAAGGTACACTGCCCAAGGCAGGGGGGAACAGAAGTACTCACTCAAGGAGTGGCTAGACTAAGGAAACAAAAACTAGAAGTAAATAAACTGACGGGAACACTGGGAGACTTAGACAAGGGGCAGACAAGACATGGGCGCAGCAAACACGAGGGTAGGGGAAACTCAGAATGCAAAACAACAAAGTCCCGTCTGACGTCTCTTCAATCTTCCCTGCTTAAATACCCATGGGAGGAGGCGGGGATACGGAAGGCAATCTCCCGTGGAAACAGAAACACATGGGATTAATGAATTACACGAGAACTGGGTTAATAATGACAAGACAATCACGCAAGCTAGACAGTTTAGATTAAGGTAATCTAAACGTGACAAGCAAAAGCACCACGAGAACAGCAAAGGAAAGCACAGCTTTAAACGCAGTTAATTAGGGAAAGCTTAGGAAGGAATTTACAAAAGCTAGAAACACTCGCACTCGCTAATGAGTTAATTAGGTTAGTACTATGTGACAATATATACACACCCTTAAATAAGTGCTGGTTAGTATGGGTTAGTAATGGCCCTATCAGAGAACGCATTCACTCAGAGTTTTGCGAGACCCAGAATGAGCGCAGGTGGAAGCAATGAATGAAATACCGCAGCCGAAACCGAAAGAGGAAATGTGATTGGACAACGAGACTCAGGCATGCTGAAGGCTGTCACACGACATCACAGGAGTCAGGGCAAGAGGGAATCAATGGCCAGACCGCGGGAATAGAGCTGAAAAACAAGAGACATGGGGAAAACGCATAAGCACAAACAAGCACACGAGGCAGAACTATAACAAGAGGTAAATTACCACATTAACACTGATAGTAGAAAGTGGTGGTTGCTAGTGGTGAAATCATACAGTAGGTGGAATTGTTCGCACATTTGGACACATTGGCTTTGGAGCAAGAATTGTATATGCACACATGTAGACATTAGCACTGATGCTCGGACCAGGTGGAATTGTTTGCAGGAGAAGGCATTAGTGTTGCTGCTGGTGGTAGCTGAATTGCCCTATGTTTGCTTGCAGCTGCAGCGCTCCTGTGCTTGCGGGGGGGATCGTATTCTATCCAAACTCCGTACGGCTTCCAGCTGGACCTGGGCTTCCTGAAGTATGTGGAGGAGATTGAGCGCGGCTCTCAGGCCTGGACTCCCAGTAGGCCCCTGCAGCGAGCTTCCCAGCGGGGCCCCCCTAGGGGATGTGTTCGCAGCTCCATGCCTAAAAAGATCCCATTCCCAGGGAGGGAATGCCAACCGCCCATGGGGAACAGGGTGGGGCAGACTCTGATGGAGGTCAGCCACAGACTGCAGCAGGAACAGGCAGAGAGCCTGGATGGGTCAGTCTCCTCAGAGCTCAGTCAATCCTTCCCACCCTCCCCCCTTAGCCCCGCCAGCAGCCCTGTGTACGGTCATGAGCGGCCTGACAGTCAGGACTCAGGGGTGGGGTCAGACCAGGCTGCGCTTGGGCGTAAGGAGGCATCAGTCTGGGAGGAGGCAGGCCGATTCGGGTCAGGGTGCAGGTCTGCTGCCATGGGGGCCATACGGGATGTTGCCACAGAAACTGAGCTTGTGGAAACCTGTGAAATTGGTGTTGGGACGGACGAGGTCTGCCTTGTGCCAGATGGCGAGATGGAGAGAGAGCTACAGGCCCTGCATCACATGGTGGAGATTCAGTGCCAACGCATCCAATACCTGGAGTCCCAGCTATGCCATGCTCAGCAGAAACAGGAAGTGCTGGAGGAACAAAAAGCAAAGATAGGCAAGGCTATAATAGAAATAGATCCCTGCCCGCGCTGCACCAGGGCAGGTCATATCTTCGACTCACCTGGAGGATCAGGTCACGAGGAGGGGCGAGGGTCTCTCAGGAAAGGTGTTGCCAGCACACAGAGTTCCATAATTTGGAACCATGATCAGAGCACACAAGCAAGTTTCACTGGCAGCAAGAGCAGAACTGCACCACCAGAGGTAACCAGCAGGGGGAGTCAGTGGGAGAGCCCAGAAGAGGAGGAAACTGAGAGCACGAACATACAATCCTCCGAACCAGCTGCCGTTGCGTGTGTGTGTGTGTGTGTGTGTGTGTGTGTGTGTGTGTGAGCGTGTGCACATTTTAAGAGTTATGAAAGAGGGCATGGCAAAATCATACGGGGGGGGGCTAACCCACACTAAGGAAAAAGGACACCTCTGTTGTGTGCAACGATGCGCCCCACATATGACAAATAATTCAAGTGGTATGGAAAGAGGTGCGGAAAAAGTGAAGCGGAGAGGCATACTGTCTTCAATGAAAAAAAATTTCTATTATACTATCAGCTATTGTATCCTTGCCCAGCTGTATTTCCAATAACATGTCTCATCCCTCAATACACCACAACCATCAGTGCAGAGAAAAAAACTGCCGCCGACTGGATGTTATTGTGGAGAGGGGGAGTACATCTTTGTGAGGTTCTGGAGTTATTTGTCTGTGGTACGCAAAAGAGCAGAAAGAATGTCTAAAGTAACGTCATTGTAAGATGCGTGTATTGGTTGATCCTCAAATGCAGACTCAACACCTCACATGCAGAATTGCAGATTTACAAATGATTTTTCATGACAAATGCACCCACAAGCATGCAGTATTTTTAAAAATGGCAAAACATGTATTTGCAAACAGATATATATATTTGCACAGGACCTGGCACATTAATTCAAATGCAAACTTAAGTCATGAGAAAGAAATTTTGCGGTTGCGGATCGCAAAGCACATTTGTAAACTGTGGAATATTTGTAGATTGTGGAATGTGCATTTTTGAATAATTTTTAGACATTTTGCTCTGCATAATTGCTTCCTCTAATAGCATTTCTCTGCTCTGCAGCTTTGTTAAAGTCCATTATGAAAAGGCCTGGAGGGAGCAGAGCTTTGGCACTGAAGGCTCGACAGACAAAGAGCCTGAAATTTGTCGGGATCCTTAAAGGAGGGTGAGTCTCAAACACACACACACACACACACACACACACACACACACACACACACACACACCCAAGCATACACACACACAGACACACACACACTCACACAGGTATTAACACTCACCCAAACCCTCATCCTGCACACATTATGACACTTTACACATAACGAAATAGAGTTCCTAAATGTGTTAAATTTGTTTCTTGTTGATGTGACCACACTCTAAGGCAACCTGCAAAGAACTACTGAGAAAGGTTTCTGTAAATGTTTGGGTGTCAAATCCACTTAAGCTGTTGGACTGTGTCGATTTATTTTGCAGGTACGAGTCAACCTCCAGCGAAGAAGAGGAGTTTGAGGAAGACAGCAGCTCCTTGGATAGGAGCGATGACGAAGACACGTTCTTCGAGGACAGATTAACTAACTCGGACATTCAGAGCGAAGCAGAGAGTGAGGAGGGAACAGAGAAGAGTGCCCCGTACGGCCCGCACTGCATGAAACCTCCAGTACTGCACAGTAAAGTCATGACAGTTTCCTGATATCCAGTCATCTGATCATGAGTTAATAAGGGGAATATGCAGTGCTCACAGGGGGATGCTGGGATGGAAGAGGAATATTAGCAGAGGGCGTTGCAGCACACCAACAGGCAAAGGCATTTTGCTGGAGAGCAGCTTAAATTGCCCATTAACCAGAGGAGTGTAGCAAAGATTTGCACAGGAACATTCAGGACAATGAGGGCATGTGTTCAGTTGTTTGCCTGGACTAACTCTGCAAGCTACACCCTATGTGACGGATTAGAAACAGTGATAGCATTTCTGAATATTTTTCATATTCCACCTCTTAAATTAAATCAAGTCATATACTTGTTATGGGGTCAACTAACCTTCATTTGCAGGCGCGTAAGAGAGAGGAAATCTTAAGTTTCTAATCCTAGCTGTGGAGTGAACAGCCTCATGTGAAAATGAGTAGGGGAGACTGGGGTCCGATGAGCCATGGGGACCAATGAGCCATATCACTATTTTGTGATCAATTGATGCCAAAGGTGTTTAAAATAGGCAAAATAGTGATATGGCTCATTTATCCCCATGACTCATCAGTCAATGGTCAAATATTTTGCCTATTTTTAGCAGCTCTGTCATCGATTGATCGCAAAATAGTGATATGGCTCATTGGTCCCCATGGCTCATCGGACCCCAGTCTCCCCTATCAGTGTTGTAGGCTCAAGCTGAGTGGTGATTGGATGACATTATGGAATTGAGTGCTGTTTGGGATGTTGGGTTGCAATTTTCATCTGAGAGCCAATTGGACATTTGTGCTGCTGGTTTGAATGCTGATTGGATGAGATTTTGGAGCCTTATGCAGATTGGGTGGGAGTGTGTAGATAAGTGCTTATTGGCTGAGAATGTGGTCCTGAAGACTGATTGGGTGGGAGAGTTGAAGTTTAGCGCTAATTTGAGGGTGTGTAGCAGAATGACATGCTGATTGGGTGTGTTGCAGCTTTGAGCTTAATGCTGATTAGTTTGTGTTTCAGGTTTGTGCACTAATTGGGTGGCTGTGTTCCAAAATTGTCTGCAGATTGGATGGTTTCGTTGCAGGATTTTATGAGTACTAATGGGGTGAGACTGTGTGGCTAAGTGATGATTGGGTGAGACTGCCGATGTGTTTGATGATTGGGTGGTTGTGTTGTGGCTTTCATGCTGATTGGGTGATTGTGCCGCAGGCTTGTGTACTGAATGGGTGGATTTGTTGCAGCTATGAGCTAAAGCTGCATTCATGTGGTGTCGAGATATTCGGAAAAACGACTTTCCGACTGGGAAAATTCGCATGAACGCCACCTCAAGTCGGAAAAACAACTCAGCATCTCGGCGATAATTTTGGTACACGAGTTGCCGACTTGACTTGATATTGACATCACATTCACAGAAAAATGGCGGATGTAAAACAGTGGGTAGTTTACTTTTAAGCAAATGCAGACATTTTTCTGATTAAAATACATTGTATGAAATTAATCATATTTCATGGCTCACCTGATCCGTTTCGGTTGTTCTTCAGTGTCACGAAAAAACTGGAAATAGCTGTCAGTGTTTTCTTTAAAGGCTCTGAGCATTAAAATACAACTCAACTTCTTTGCAGCAACCATGTTTTTCCCACATTACGACTTCAAATCACATGAACACAACAAAGTCGGAAAAATGACTTGCCGACTTGGGAACTCCGACCTTCCGACATCACATGAATGCAGCATAAATGTAATCTAGTGGGTGGGTTGCAGGTTTTTGCACTGATTGGCTGCTTGTGTTGCAGGTCTGTGTGGTGATTGGGTGGTTTTGTTGCAGGTTTGAGTTCAGTGCTGAAATGCAGGAGGCCTGTCTGATACTAAAGAGCCACCTGGATGTTGACATCAGTCCCAAGTATGCGGATGATGACATCAAGGCTCAATACGGGGACGATGTTGTGCGTATCCCTGCGTACCTTTCACTACCTGCTTTTAATGACCACATTGCCCATGTTATGCTCAAGTGTTGGTGAGCCCAGAATAAATCCCAATGCTTCCTAGATTTATGGGTGAATAACATAACATAAAATAACATGATTGGCGAGAACAGGCCGTTCAGCCCAACTAGCCTCGCCAGTTTCTTAGTACTATTGTTAATTTATCACTTCAGATACTCAGTGACTCAATGGTTTCGAGCTTTAAGTCAAGCCTGCTCTTGGAAAATTCCCAAGGTTTCTGCCTCAATATGGTCAGGCAAGCTATTCCACACTGAGATTACTCTCTAGGTGGAAAAAATATTTCCTAATATCTGTGCTATATTTTCTCTTGGGCAACTTCTATTTGTGACCCTGAGTTCTACTAGCAAAAATTAGCCTAAGTGGGGTGGGTTGGAGTCATAGAAAATAAATAATTAATTCTGGGAAGTATCATCATTTTTATTGTAGCAATTCTACCTGTTATTGAGAGTGGTAAGTTCATCCAGCGGAGGAGGTTGTCGGTTGTTGTCTTAAGCAAGGGGGTGTAATTGAGGTTAAATAATTCTGACAGCCTGCGTGAAATATTGATACCTAAATAAGTAATGTGACTAGTGCATAGAGGAATTGGTGGGGTGTACACTGCCATATCCCAACTGTTAGGCTGTAGAGGTAAGATTGAGGATTTATGCCAGTTTATTGAATAATTGGAGATTTGAGAGACTGTTTCTAGTAGTGATTAGTGGGAATTTCGTGAAAAAAAAAAAGCAGAATATCGTCAGCATAGAGTGTAATTTTATGATGTTCATTTTGTGTTTTCAATCCTTGAATGTTGACGTTTTGGCGGATGGCTGCTGCTAATGGTTCAATAAAATATTATATTCATCACCATCCTCTTCACAAAGCCATTTCTCTGTAATCCCAACTATGTCATAGCCCTCACTAATCATAACGGCCTCAAGTTCTGAGAATTTTTTTTATGCTTCTGGCATTTAAATAAAAACATTTTAGGCTATTACGACTTACATTACCCCTTGGTTCCCCAGCTGCCCGCTGCTCCAAGCTCCTCACTATCCTTTGTTGCTTTAAAAAGACATCAATAGTCCATGTACCACTGTTAGGGCAATGCAGACTGCCCTGATGAGAGCTATTTATTACACTCTTTAACCTCCCTGCCCCCCAAGTCCCTAGTTTAAATAATCCTGTGCTACCTTCAACATGCACTGACCCAGTGCAAAGGTACCCCTCTGGTTCAGGTGTAGCCCGTCAGGTTTGTACAGGTCACCCCTGTCCCAGAAGTAGTTCCAGTGCCCCATAAACCTATACCCCTCTTTCCTACACCAGGTTCGTAGCCACGTGTTAAACTTTTAGACAAAATTCTGCTTCCCTCTGCTTGCACGTGGTACCAGTAGAATCCCGGAGAACACTACCGTGGAGGATCTGCTCCTAAGCTTTTCAGCTAATTCCACAAATTTGCCTTGCAGAACCTCAAACCTACCCTTACCTATGCCATTTGTCCCAACATGGACCATGACCACTGGATCCCTCCCCGCTCTGGCCAGGAGCTTGTTCGTACGCTCCAGGAGGTCTCCTACCTGGGCACCAGGCAGGCAACACACCGTACGAGACTCCTTGTCGCGCGAACAGTGTCAAGTGGATCTAACTGCTTAGCAGTACTCAGGCTTTCCCCACTTGCTGGATGCACCTCATCAGAATTTCACTAGATTTCACTTATTGAACACACCTCTGGAATTCCTTTTGGTTCTTTTATTTCTGCGTGTTCATTCAGACAAACAGGTAAAAAACCTTTAAACAAACACAAAACGCCATATTAAATACACTTATTTAAAACCCATAATCATACATATAATCTATTTCAACCTACAAACCCTACAATCATTAGTGAAAGAAAGCAGACAAAACAAAATTATATACTTTACGTTACAATTTACCTATTTCAATATATTCAATACATACATTTTATAATACAGTATAAATTGCAATTTCGTTTTCTCTACAATCATCACATTAAATAAAATACGGTCATTTTAATCATTTATCCTAGTTTAGCACTTAGTTACATATCTTACAAATACACACATTTCCAAATTCCCCCCCTAAGCCATTACTGAGAATTTTCCAAACTGAAACCCCTTTAACGTGCAAAAAAAGTCTTTTGCCAATTTACCGGCTGCATCTGTGAGGTGAAAGAGTCCTGAGATTCAAAGTTGTATCCAAGTCTTCAAGAGCACATGTGTAGTGTTGCTTCTTGCTGCACGAAAGAATGTGCTTCTTTGAACCCCAGGTGCAGCTGGCCAGCTAATTAGCTGATCACTCTCACCTGCTGCTGCACTGGCTGCTGCACTGGCTGAGGTCTCTGGCAGGGTGGGGGATGGGCACGCAGTTTGCCACAACAAACAGTCTACACTGTCCATTCCTCTAATAATTGAGTCCCCCACTATCACTAACTCTCTTTTCTGAGGCGAAGAGGCCAATAGGGTTCCCTGAGGCTCATCAGTCCCCCCACTCTCAGGGTCAGGGGCGAAGTAGAGTTCCTGCAAGGGCCAGAATCGGTTGGACACCTCAACCTCTGGAGAAACTGTCGCTGTACAGCATGCATGCCCTTTCCTGCGCTGTCGACCTACAGTCACCCAACTTTCTCTCCCTGCCTGTTCTGGGCTCTACCCTTACCCTGCTGTGGCGTACACACCATTTCTGTAAATGACAAACTACTCAGTTCCTCTAGGAACTCTACCGATTGTGAACTATGTCGTGCCGCCAACTGGCCCTGAAGATAAAGGATCTTGCTCTCCAGATGCTCAATTAGCTGGCACCGGTGGCAGAGCAAACCCACCCTGGAAATCCCTTTCCAGAAGTGTGATCATTCTGCAACAGTCACATAATTTTGGCCATATTTTGGACCCACTACCTCTGTACCTATCACACCCTAGATCTTGAATTAATCTTCAACTAGCACTTTGCCCCTGGGGATCCACAGGTTCTAGATTCAACCCACATGGGACCCAATTTTCAGTCCAAGTTTAAATTTAATTGTTTTATGTAACTTCACCTTTACATTATAGTGAACAATGCACCATTATGATGTCATCACATGCACCTCTATGATGTCATCATGTTGCTATGGTTTTTCCATAAACGCTGCGCTGACATTCCGCGCTCAGTGGAACATGAAGTCGCCTGCAAGATGGAGCAAAATAGCGTCGCTCGCGCTACGCTGCAGATACGCGCCCGGTGGAATCTAGCACTGATTGGCTGGGCACGCACGCATGCACGCACGCACGCACATAGAGTCCACTCGGCTATTATAATATAGATTAATTAAAATGGGCCGAATCAATAACTCATTTACTATGAGAGCTATCTAAACACGGTATCCCCCAACAGGTTGTAGATAAACGCTCAAACACGCAACAAAACTTTGACAAGCTGATAAAGGCACAGCGACCAGAGGAAAATACTACAACGTACTAAATGTGTTTACGCGCAAGATCTGTCTGGTAAAAAGGAGACACAAAAAAAGACTAAAACCCTGGTTAACGTTAATATTTAATTCAAGCGAGCCAAGTGAACGTCCCGCTTATAACGCGAGCTAACTGAACACAACTTGACTTTGATAAGCTGATCCAGACACAACGACCAGAAGGGAACACTAAATATCTAACTTGGCAATATGTTTATGCGATAAAAAAGAGAGACCGAAATGGAATAAAAACCCTGGTGAACGTCAATATTTATTTTAAGCAGGCAGAGTGAGCAACTCTCTTACTATGTGAGCTAAATAAATACTGCATTCCAGAACAGGTCGTGGCTAAGCACTTAACTAAACAACGCAACTTGACTCTGACGAGCTGATCAAGCCACAACGACCAGAAGAGAACACTAAAAAATTGTATTTATGAGTATATTTATGCACAAAAATGAGTGTTTATTCATCACTCTCACTAAGTGGCATGGTGGCTGTGTTCGAGAAATGATGACTGGTACAGGACATTAGGATGATGCCTTATCTCCTGATTGGGTGCTGAGCTGTGATGGAAAGGGGATTTTAAAATTTTGAAAAGAAACACTGTGTAAAAGAGGTGAGGCACAGAAAAAGGACTGAGCAGAGCGAGTGTATGGTGGAATGTTCCTGAACATAAGTGCCAACCTGGAAAACCAAACATCCGCATTTTGATCAGCCAGGCTATTTTCATCCATCAACCTTCATGAGAGCTACTGTTATGCTTTAAGAAACTATCTTACATGAACTAAACTCGGTAGTAAGCAAGAGTAGGAGCAGTATGGAAGGAAGGTAGAAGGAACAATGAATGAGTGATGCCTGGGTAATAAAAGCTCACTGACTGGGCGTGAGATGCTGAAGTCCAGAATAATTGGACAGAAAGGGGCTTGTGACTAAGACTGACTTCTGTGCCTGCCTAAGATAATGCTAAGGCTGTATTTAAGTTAATCCTAATCCATTCATCTATTGTAATTAATCAAAAGTGGAAAAAATTCTAATTAGAAGTACTATTGTATTAAAATTAATCAAAAATTGGAACAAAATAAAAACCCCCATAAAAACACTGGTGCATATTTTCTTAACTGCCCAATCCTGATTTCAAGATGTGCTGCTTACGGAAACAGGAAACTTTTCAACAGCCCCCCCCACACTCCATCCAACATCTCCAAACATCTCCAAGTGGTATTATTGTCTCTGCCGCTGCCACAAAAACAACCAGATCACTTCCCATTTTCCACAGAGCCTAGCTATTGTCCAAAGCAAGAAAAAACTGTAAGAATCCCAATTTCAACTTGAAACCCTGATATCTGTGCTAAGATAAAGACAGAGTAAAACATCCTGTTGGATGACTAGCAGTAAATAGAATGCAAACTGAATGTTGGTCTGGTACCCTCTCATGTCCCAGAGCTCTTTCCAGCGAGTGAATTCCTGTCCAAGATGCACTCTTGAGCAGCGTTCGAACAGTCTTTTTTACTTAAGAAAGTTCCTAACTCCTCAAACATGAGCCAGAACCATTTACATGGCAGCCATGATAAGAGTGTTCAAATTCTCTGAATGTAAAGGAGAGGTGTGTCAATGCTTCCTTATCACCATACACATCAGGTACACTGAACTAATCTTTACGAAAAGAAAGGAGATAAAGCCGCTCCACGATACTGTGCGGCAGCAATATTTAGAGTGATGACCATCCATCAGGCCAGTCACAAAAACAAACATTCAGATTCTCTTAGTAGCGCTGTTGTCTTCCTAAGCCATAATGAATTCCCATTTACATCTTTCCTTTACCACGTGACAAAAGTGGTTAGGAATTAGACAATAAGGCATTATTTTTTTGACTATTCAAATGCAGTCTTGTTCCATTCCATTTTTACTGACTGCCAGAGGCAGTGCTTAACAACAATGGATGTTATCCATCTGCCACATGTGCAGGTCGAGTATGTAGTGTCAACAAAGTCACATGTGACATGGGATAACATAGGGTAGCCCTGGCTATATTGGCTTATGTCATCCTCTAAGATGTCCCTCGTATCTTCTCACAGGTAACACGCGAATGCAGGTTTGTATACTATTGATGGCTTGAGTAAAGCAGATGGTCAGTGACTTTCACTGGTAGCCGTGTATCTGCATGGTGGAGCAAAGGTTTCTGTCCTCCAAGGGCTGCGATTTGTCATTTACAGCTAAATATTCACTTATAACTGAGCTGACAGCTTGCATTTTTGCTAGAAAAACTGAGTATCTATAGTTTGGTGTAAGTACAGGCTAATGCTACTCAGAGCTAGCTTTGAACCTGCTTAAAAGGTAAGTGATACTCTTTTGAGAGGTACCTGCTTGCAATTTGTTTATGCTGTCGAAGCTAAGTGTTTGCACTTACAGTAGTTGGTGAGATAAATGATGGGATGGTTGTAGCCAGTTTGGCCTCATTGCAGTCCCATGCAGAGTTTTGTTAATTTTTTATGCTTTCTTACTCTGTGCACTTGTTGCTGATGAGCGTCTTCATTCTAGAAACACTTGTCGCTTGGAAGAGAGTGACATTTGATAGATGTAATCGCTAGTAATGTACTTTTGAGATTTTGCAACCACTTTGCTGAGTTAGGTTGCATGTTAGCTTCTGGCCATGTCATGCTAAGCGCACATAATTTCCGGTCCTGCATGGCTCCGCTGCTAGCAGCAGGTGGACATTAAACGTGCCCTGCATGCCTTAGTGTTAGTGTTGCTCACCTGAGTGAGGCACTTTCCGAGAATCAGTGCATGAATTGCAGTTCTATGCCTCTCCTGCTGGCGGTATCCCGACTTGCGGAGGTAGAGGATCACAGTTCACATAGGGATGACCCCCATCTGGTATTGTGTCAGAGGTGCAGGGTTGCTCTCCTCCTTGGGCTGCCCTGGCCAGGAAAAGGGCCAAGAAGATTGACCGTTTGGCAACTTAAGTTGACACACTGATGTCAGACTTTACTAAGATTTAAGAATTGCTTCTTAATCTTCATACACAAAGGGGTATGCCAACCAAGGGAGACAGCCCACAGGTTGAGGCCCTTACTTTGCCAGAATGGGAGGAGGATGCCCTGTCCATAAGGCCTTCCTGTGGCCAATTCGGTGAGGACAGATCTGAACATGGGGAGGTAGGGTGCTCAACCCATAGTTCTGACACCAGCTTCAAGCACACAGAAAGTGGCTCTGGGGTAGGTTCGGAGACCTAAAGCTGGATGAGGCGCCAGCACTAAGCGTGCCGGCTAGCACGTGCTTTCGGCTGGAATCACCAAAATCTGCTTTTTCTGTACCACCCTCCAAGCCATATATTCAGGAGCTCTACAGATGCTGGCCAGATTCCTGAGCTTTTTGTCACCACACCAATGGCAGTTGGGCTTTGGCTTCCATGCAGAATGCCACCAGCTATGGATTAGACCGAATGCCAGCCGTAGAGCCATCCATTGCCTCCCTCATTGTGCCACCTGAGGAGGTCTTGAGGCCTGCGACTTGCTGCCCCATGTTTCAAAGTTGCATTATTGATGAGCTCTTATGAAGTGTTATGTAAAGCAGCATGCATGGGCGGTATTGGTATCTCTTTATCTCACTTGATGTTGGCTCTGCCCCAGTCTTTGCAGTCCTCTAATGTGGACATGTCCGGAGTCTCGGTGATGTATCTCTGCAGGCATTTGCCTTTGTGAACTGTGAGCTTGGGAGACTGATGTTAACTCTTACTTTGACTCGCTGCCAGGTATGGCTGGCCTAATCTTCGCTTTTGGAGTCGTATCAGAGGACCCTCCAGACTCTCCCTATAGTTTCAGGGAAACCTTTTGGGTCCGCAGCACAACGAGCCTTGAAGCAAGGAAGGTGGGGGCACCAACCACCTCAGCTACCAGATTGCCCTGGTGACTACCTGAGATGCTAGCAACTCTATGAGTGGCACGGCCACCTCCATCAGGATTCCATTCGGCCCATATTTCAGACTCCGAGGGGCTGGGGATTGAGTAACCCCCCCCAAAGGTTCAAAAGGCTGACAACAGTCAGTGATGCCACAAAACACCAAACAATCTGCCTGGGGATATCCACTCCTCTGGAGAAGGATGCAATCGAAGGCATGGATCATGGCTATTCAACATTATCCCGCAAGGGCCGGGGTGGGTGAAGGCTTTCATTCCAACCACGCACTTATACACCTGTTACAATTAATTAAGCTCTTTAGCAAAGACTCTTGGGGTTGATTAGTGGCATCATGTGTGTCCGAGCTTGGTTGGAATGAAAGCCTGCACCCAAACCGGCTCTTTCTGGTTGAATAGCCCTGGCATAGATCCTCAGACACAGCAGGTGAGTTCTATTCAGTTTATGTTTTGATCTCAAAAAAGACAGTTGGTTTTGCCCTATGCTGGACTTACGAGGGCTGAACAAATTTCTGAAAGTGTTGCCCTTCCGCATGCTAAGAACAGCAGATGTACTCCAAGCCATAACACCACAGAGTTGGTTCACAACAGTTGATTGAAAGGAGTCATATTTTCAAATCTCAATATTGCCGTATCACTGGCAGTAGCTGCGCTTTGCATTCAAAGGGCAGGTCTACCAGTTCAAGGTACTTCCGTTCGGCTTCAGGCCCACGAATCTTCACAAGGTGGATGTGGATGGTGCTCACCTCCATGCAAGCCAGGAGAATGTAAATTCTCCCATATTTAGATAATTAGCTGATTTGTGCTCTGAACAATGGATGGGCAGAGCTGGACACTGCAGCCCCTCTAAGGTATGTGATGCGCATGGGCCTCACTGTCAATTGAGCGAAAAGCTGCCTCATTCCCTGCCAAAAGGTAGTGTTCATTGGGATAACTCTGGACTCCCTCCAGATGCTTGCTTTCCTGAGTCAAGGGTGAATAGAGGCTATACTCCAGCTGCTCCTCTGTTTCCAAAGGGGCAGGCTTTTGAGGTACAACCTTTATTTTAGACTGATGGGGATTGTCGCGTCCATAATATCAGAGGTGCCGCTGGGCCTCCTGTACTTGCAAATATTCCAAGTTTGGCTCAATGGCTTCCACCTAGATCCGAGTTCACAAGGATCCAAGAAGGTAAGAGCTTCCTGCAGGTGTCTCCTGTCTTTTTGGTCATGGAGGAAATGGACATTCCTGGCCAAACATGTCCTCTTGAGTTCAATCTCCTCACATTGGGGAGTAGTGTGGAGGCACTGAGCTATGAGGGGGCTCTAGAGTGCACAGGAGATGGCAAAATACATAAATGTACTTGAGCTCCGTGCTATATATTTGGCGCTCCCACGATAATTGAGCGGCAGGCCTGGCCTGGCATTATCCCATAGCAGGCCAGCTGCCTACCATCGCGGCCATCACGGGCGGCTTGATGTCCTCTTGCATGGGCTTTACCCCACTTTCTCAACCTAAGGGCTATGTACCTTCCAGGGCCACAGAACATGGTGGCAAACTTTCTCTCCTGCCAGAAACCTCCTTCAGGGGAATGGAGACTCCACCCAGAGGTAGTAGAGGCAATATGGGGCAGATATGGCACAGCAGCGGTGGACCTGCTTGCTTCAGAGTCCTTGACACATTGCCACTCTTGGTTCTCTCTAATGGTGGTATTGAGTCCATGGGAACAAAATGCTTTGTCGCATCTATGGCCAGATTGCCTCCTTTATGCCTTCCCACCGTTTCATCTGGTAGGGATGGCTCTACAGAGTTCAGCAAAGCAACCATAGACTGCTGTTAGTTGCTCCAAAGTGGCTCAGGAGACCCTGATTTCCAGTGATTTATGGGCTTATGGATGGCAATCCGTGTGCCTGCCCAGGAGGCAGGACTTGCCACATCTGGCATCCGAGTCCAGAATGCCTGCAACTAGGGGTGGGCCCCTGAGGGGCCCGATCCATTCCTAATTGTGATATTCACTGTTTATAAACAATGACGTCATGGTTGTGCATGCACAGTTTGGCGGTTGACAAAATGTGTGATCATAGCACAAAGAAACATGGCAAGTAGCCACTTTAGTTCTTCGCTTAGAATCCTCAAAAATGTGATTCCTGAACTCTTAGCGAACCTGTTGGCGCAACCTAACACAAATGCCTGACAGGCATCACTATTTTAGATCTTTTATCAAGTACATATAAAGACGGAGATATACTGGTAAACTTAGTGTAAGAGCCTTTTTGAAAACCATGTGACAAACCATGTGACATCATTGTGAATATCGCTATGGCATGCGACCAGAAAGTATTCGTAACCATCTTGAATGCAAGAGCTCCCTCCTCAGGGGCATTTTATGTGAACAGGTACGAGATATTTGCAGAGTGGTGTATGTCTCACGGAGTCCTTGTGTCAGTCCTTGTGTCCTGTGTCTGTAATAATACTTCCTAACAAGTCCTTGTTAGAAAAGAAGCTTGCTTCTTCTTTAACCCCAATTCCAATAAAGTTGGGACGTTGTGTAAAATGTGAAAAAAACAGAATGCTATTTTTTGCAAATCTCATAAACCCACATTTTATTCATAATAGAACATAGACAACATATGAGATGTTGAAAGTGGGACATTTTAGCATTTTGTGAAAAATATTAGCTGATTTTGAATTTGATGGCAGCAACACATCTCAAAAAAGTTGGGACAGGGCCATTTACCATTGTGTAACATCCCCTCTACTTTTAACAACAGTCTGTAAACATCTGGGAAGTAAGGAGACCAATTGCTGGAGTTTTAGGAGAGGAATGTTTCCCACTCTAGCCTGATGAAGGATTCTAGCTGCTAAACAGTCCTGGGTCTTAGTCCAAAAAGGTTCATACTGTCTGTAGTACCGAAATAGATTTAACGTTCTTATTTTCTGAGAGAAAAGGTTTTATCCTACCTTAACATGTTTCGACGGAATCTTCCGTCCTCTTCAGAAGAGTCACTGATGTTGTGAGTGACGTGTCTTATCGGCTGATGTTAACGAGGCGTGGCCGCCCTGTCAAATTTGGCAAAAAAGAAGGATTCCCCATGGGTGACCCACTGTCTGCCATCATGTGTGGTTTTTTTTCATGGAGGACCTAGAAACTAGGGCCATAATATCGGCACCGGAACGAAATTGCCCCACGCTCTGGAAAAGATACGTGGACGACCTCTTAGGAAAAAAAAAATAAAATCAGGACATACGCAACAACTTACAGATTATTTAAACAGCATGGACCGCACTGGAAAAATACAATTCACACATGAAGAAGAGACAGACAAAACCATAGCGTTTCTGGGCATAAACATACATCACACTAATGAAGGAGACATTAAAATTAAAATATACAGAAAGCCCACCCACACTGATCAATACCTGCTTTGGTCATCTGAACACCCCATAAATCACAAACTTTCCATGGTAAGAACCCTGTTTGATCGTGCATCTATCATCACAGAATACACGGACAAAACAGAGGAAGAGGAACATATAACTAACGCACTAAAGAAATGCCAGTACCCGCTATGGGCCATAAACACAGGCAAACAACAAGCACAGCTGAAACAAAACACCGGCGCATTCAGAAAGAAACAAAACCGAAACAAAAGGAGTCGTTACGTTGCCATACCTAAGAGGCGTCACAGAGCAGATTCAACGGGCCATGAGAAAATTCCACATCAACACCTTGGTAAAACCATACTTAAAATTATGACAACTACTGGTACCCCCGAAAGACCAAATTGACAACAGTAACAAATGTGACGTCATGTATGAAATTCCATGCCTGTCATGCCATAAAACATGCATTGGGGAAACAGGGAGACCTTTTCACGCATGTAAAAAAGAACACCAAAAAGAATGTGAGGAGACAACAATAAGACAGACACGCTCACTTAAAGTACAAGTACAACAGGAAAACCTCAAATCAGCAATCACAGACCATTGCAAGAGAGAAAATCATATTATGGACTGGGACAAGGCCAAAATCATCGGCACACAGAACAACCGATATGAACGCTGGACCATGGCGGCAATTGAAATCAGGAAGCGGGCCCACAGGACTATGAACCGGGATGAGGGGGCATATATGCTTTCCCACACCTGGAGTACCATCTTGGAGGAGCGGCCGGACAGCAAGAGGCGTGGCCGCCCTGTCAAATTTGACAGGGCGGCCACGCCTCGTTAACATCAGCCGATAAGACACGTCACTCACAACATCAGTGACTCTTCTGAAGAGGACGGAAGATTCCGTCGAAACATGTTAAGGTAGGATAAAACCTTTTCTGTCGGAAAATAAGAACATTAAATCTAGTCCTGCGTCGTCTTTGCCGGATTTTTCATTTGTATAATGCGCCAAATGTTTTCTATTGGTGAAAGGTCTGTACTGCAGGTAGGTAAGTTCAGCACCCGGACTCTTCTACTGCAAAGCCATGCTGTTGTGATGCATGTGGTTTAGCATTGTATTAACGCTATAAGCAAGGCCTGCCCTGAAAGAGACTGAAAGAGAGATTGTCTGGATGGGAGCATTATGTTGTTGTAAAACCTCTATATACCTTTCAGCATTGATAGTGCCTTTCCTGACGTGTAAGCTCCCCACGCCACAGGCACTAATGCAACTCCATACCATCAGAGATGCAGGCTTTTGAACTGAGCGCTGATAACAAGCTGGACGGTCCCTCTCCTCTTTAGTCTGCATGACACGGCGTCCATGGTTTCCAAAAGCAATTTCAAATTTTGATTCATCTGACCGCAGAACAGTTTTCCATTTTGCCTCAGTCCATTTTAAATGAGCTTTGGCCCAGAGAAGACGATGGCGTTTCTGCATCGTGTTCACATATGGCTTCTTCTTTGCATGACACAGCTTTAGCTTGCATTTGTGGATTGCACGGCAGACTGTCTTCACAGAAAATGATTTCTGGAAGTGCTCCTGAGCCCTTGTTCCAGTGCAGAATCAGGCCTGTTTTAATGCAGTGCTGTCTGAGGGCCCGAAGATCATGAGCATCCAATATTGACCTTCGGCCCAGTCCCTTGCGCACAGAGATTTCTCCAGATTCTCTGAATCTTTTGATGATATTATGTACTGTAGATGGTGGGATATTCAAAGTCTTCACAATTTTACATCGAGGAACATTTTTCTGAAATTGTTCCCCAATTTTTAGACGCAGTTTTACACAGATTGGTAAACCTCTGCCCATCTTTACTTCTGAGAGACTCTGCCTCTCCAAAATGCTATTTTTACACCCAGTCATGTTACTGACCTGTTGCCAATTAACCTAAATAGCTGCAAAATGCTTCTCCAGTTATTTTTTTTATTGGTAACACTTACTTTTCCAGCCTTTTGTCGCCCCCGTCCCAACTTTTTTGAGATGTGTTGTTGCCATCAATTTCAAGATGAGTTAATATTTTCCATGAAGTGGTAAAATGTCTCACTTTCAACACGTGATATGTTGTCTATGTCCTATTGTGAATAAAATGTGGGTTTATAAGATTTGCAAATCATTGCTTTCTGTTTTTATCACGTTTTACACAACGTCCCAACTTTATTGGAATTGAGGTTTGCATTTTGAGAGTCCATGTGGCTGCAATTTCAGCCAGGCATGTTAGAGTCGATAACCAGACTGTAGGGTCTCTGTTTTCTTAAAAGCAGCGTTCTTGATAATAGCCGGTAACCGGTTATTTTTTTCCGGCTGTGAAACGCAAAGTTACCGGCTATTGCTTTGGTAAATATCAATAAATAAAAGGGAAAAAAATAAAAAGAAAAAAAAATACATTTTTCCAAATGCACATGGACTATATGGACAATGCAAAAGCAAAATATCCTATTTTAGTGTCCCTCTGGAGCTGTCGTCACATTTCTCCGTCGAAATCTTGAATTTCAGGTCCAAATTGTCCGCCTTGTGCTCGCGATCGCTCACACACACACACACACACACACACACACACACACACACACACACACACGCACGCACGCACCCACACACACACGTCCACTCGAGCTCTTCGCACAGCATAAACAGTGCATGCAGTGCAGCACAGCTAATAACGTGCAGATGGTCTTCGTTTCTTTTCATGTTACAGCCTACAAACCTCAAACTGCAAAGTCACATAAACTAGATACAAACTCAGTACACAGCATAGTACGGTGACAAACAAAGGACAGCGTCTCATCAATATTGTTCTCCAGCATCCTGTCCTCTATGAGTAGTGGTGGGATGATTACTTGAACAACGAGCTGAAAGACCAGCTCTGGGCATCAATAATGAAAACACTCGGTGGCTACGGAGATGACCGTCTGTCACGCAAAAGTAGACGTGAGGCTAAGGTTATCGTTCAGATGCTTTAAAAACATGTCATCGTCGCTGCTGCGGCTCTCATGGTCTAATTTGATTAAATATCCCGCAGATTTGTTTGTCTGTTGTGCGAAATTGGAACGCAAGATCGCGGAATTTCGCGCCGAGTTCGGTGTGAATGGTTTCACGCGGAATTTTCGTGCAGCGAATATTCTGCAAATCCGTGCCCTTTTTTTGCTTTTCCCCGGTCTGAATGGGCCTTAAGTAATATATGCAGAACTAGCCATAAAGTCCATCAGTGTATTTTTAACTAATGGGACTTGCTTCAGAGTGGGTGTGCTTACTGCGGTTGCTTTGAGTGAACGAAGAGGATGGCTGGCCCACAGCAACAGCAGCCGCAGTTGACAGAGATATTTTAACCGTAAGACAATCGAAGGTAGTGCATTATTATTTAAGTTGGTGCACAATGCGGATGTGCTTGGCCATGGAGGTTGTGTTTCCCCCTTCAATAGATTATTTTGCAAAATAAATTGCATTTTGCTTTCTCCATATCTTTTTCTTTGGTAAAAATGTAGCCAAACTTTATACCTCTTCACACAATCTGCCATCCTCGCAAGCAGGTGACCCGAATTCATCTTCATGTACTGTAATACCTGTTGGCTGGCATTTCAGTTTTTTTTCCCCCAAAAATGTTGTTAGACAACTGGCGTATGTTTGTGCACCAGTGATTGCATTTAAATGACGTGACTCGACTCGAGACATAACATTACGTCAATGGAACCACGAGACTCGATAGCAGTATCAATAAACTCAAAGGTTATTGATTTTCGGTTTTTGAAAAATGCAGATCAGGGTCCGTCCTGGAACCGGGTTTCGATCCCCATCCCTAGTCTTTTATCAACAATGATTGTCAGATTACGCCTGTATGTACTGTAGCCTGCCTGAAAGAGTATCTGATACTCCTACAGCACAATCTGACCATCATTGTTGATGAAGAAGGGCAATTCCACGGTAACGATATTACAATCAACAGTAATTTTAATGTCATTTTTACCTGCCATCTATTACTCTGATGCAGTAGCTACTTGCCTGTGCTTTTATCAGTTCCACTGGCATGCCTACTGAGCTGTATAACACAAAGTTTAAGGTAATCTATTTTGTAGAAGGCTATACGAAGGTGAAAGTGTTGGTAACCGATTTATGGCAGAAAAAATGCCATTATTTTTGCCTTTACTTTGACAGGCATTTCTCTGAAATCTGGCAATGATAGGCAGTAGGTTTAAGCTTAAGTTGGTGGCCTAGGATGTTGACCAGGCCATGGTAAATTTATGTCGACTGGTATGTTCACAGATATTTTGTAGGATGCCATTTATGAGAAAGAGACACTGGTAATGGAATTACAAAATGGTAACAGAATTACATCTATATTATAATAGCCGAGTGGCCTCTGTGTGCGTGTGTGTGGATCCGGCCACTCAGTGCTAGATTCCACCGAGCGCGTATCTGCTGCATAGCGTGAGCGACGCTATTTGGCTCTGTGTTGCAGGCGACTGTGTCAGGCCAATCAGTGCTAGACTCCGCCGGGCGCGTATCAGCGCTAGATTCCACCGGGCACGTATCTGCAGCATAGCAGGAGCGACGCTGTTTGGCTCCGTCTTGCAGGCGACTGTGTACGGCCAATCAGTGCTAGACTCCGCCGGGCGCGTATCTACAGCGTAACTTGAGCGACGCTATTATACTATAGACATACAGGGGGAATCCCCTGGTATCCCCCTCTCCTGGGGATTCCCCCTTTTGAACCTAAGCCAATTCATCCACAGGAGTCCCGAATCCCAAAAAAAAAGATGCCAGGCTGTAAGAGAAAGTAGCGCGTAATCTGCAGCATAATGTGAGCGACGCTATTATGCTCCGTCTTGCAGGCAACTTCGTGTTCCACAGAGCGCGGAATGTCAGTGCAGCGCATTCCCCTTGATAGTTACTTAGTTTTAGTTAAAAACATCGGTCGCGTGACAGCCACCTTGGTGTTTATGGAAACACCATAGCAACGTGATGACATCATAGAGGTGCATGTGATGACATCATAATGCTGCACGAAGTTACATAAAATAGATCCCGTGGATCCCGGGCAGAGTGCTAGTTTTCTGATAATCTACTAAATTTATTTTTAATGGCCGAAAGAGTAGGGAGGCCAAATGCAGGAGAGAGAGAGAACGAGACCAGCAAGGACTGAAAATACCCACAGAGAGAAATATAAACGAGGCAACAGAAACAGCTCTCGCGCTTCCAAACAGGACGCCCAAAAATCCGAACCAGGAAGCAAAGCGAGAGAGGAAAAACAAACGGGGGAGAGCGAAAGGGAAATATCTCAAGGACCGAGAAAGACAAAGCACCTTAATTGGTGCGACACCAAAGAAAGAGAGGGAAGGAATCAAAAAGGAAATTTACCTAAAGAAATATAAATCACAAAAAAACCGCGAAGGCTTTCGCCACAAATCCCTTACTAGAGATATCTTCTGGATGCAACGAAAACTGAAATCAGGCACTCCAGCAAAGGAGGCGTGATGGACATCCGGCTTATGTAGACTTTGGGGAACGCGCCGCCCACGCCTGATGAACCAGCTGAGAAAAGAATCGGATAGAAAAGGAATTCAATATCGTCCCGGGACGAGAGCCACAAAGAAAGATCCTTAACACACGCACACCACCTAAACCATGACATTATTATACTCAAAACAACAAAGAAATTGAAAATTGGTATCATAAATGATGTTTGTGTTGCTGACCTCATTGAAAAATTACCAATTTCACAATGAGCCACTAGAATTGTGTGTTTCAATTTCCTGCAATGACTTAGAGTCTCAAATACTTTGGCTACCAATGTATGGAAGTACAGTAAATACCAGGAAATAGCTAAATATCTTTTAGGAGTTGTCAGCTTTGGAAAAATAACCTTTGATCCTTGTCTTGGAGCTAAAAAAAATATTACAAAATTCTAATATAAATTTTGAGAAGACCGTCAAAGATATTTCAAAACGGTTTTCAGTGTCTGATTTGGTAATGAGTCATCTACATGAAAACCTATATATTTCTAATATAAAACACTTCTTAAAAATTGCTGTTTTAGCAACTCACATGTGGAATTGCACAGAAGCTGCTGAAAGCTGAGGACACTCATGTGGTGCAGAAATAGAATCTTTGCGTCAAGATTTTAAAATTGATACTGCATACATTATTGGTCAAACCATGGTTTTCACAATTGTTTTGTAAAATTGTTCATATTGTCAATGATTTATTTCAAGAATTGGTAAAATAATTCTATTTAGCTCTTTTCCCTCCATTAAGATGGTAATGATTGATTTGCATTGCACATTATTCACTCAGATGTAGCTGTGGGGGGGTCCACATAAAATAAGTTTGTTAATGAAGTAAAAAAGAAGTGAAAAAACAAATTAGTCATACATGCATTACAGGTTGTGTAGATCAGCTTATTTCACCATATCACTTTGTGAAAAATGTGTAGCTCCCAGGGGCCGCTGCCCCTTGACCCTGCTGGGGGCTCACACAGCCCCCAGATCCCGGCGTCTTGTAACCACCTATAGCAATTCGATTTCCTGCTGTCAGAAAAATTAACAAGAACCCTGTAAAGGCGTCCCAGCAGCAGAACCCTCCACAGGTTCCCAAGGCTCCCTCATGGGACCTGCCTCTGGTTATAGAAGCCCTTTGTCTCGCCCCCTTCAAGCCTCTGGGGGAGTTGGGGCTAAAGTGGCTTTCGGCAAGAGTTGCCTTTTTTTCTGGCAATGGCGTCAGTGAAGCAAGTAAGGGTGTATTCACACATGTGGCTCGCTTGCTTTGTTCAGGGGCAAAAATGATGCAATTGTTGCATTTGTCCTTTGGCTCGTTTGTGTTCACATGGCAGCGGTCTCTACCGGTCCAAAGTTGTAAACAAATACCATGCGCAAACAAACTGTTCTCTCATTGGTCAGAAATCTTACCCGGAAAGGAAGGGTACTGTGGAGGTGTGTGAACTACAACCAAAGACAATAGAGGAAGGCAGTCGTGTGGGTGCCCTGCCTCTTTAGACAGACTTGCGGCGAGTCCTGAATGAATTGATTCCAATGGGGAGAAGTGAACGTGAGCACAGATTATCACCAATTATTTTTTCCCATTGTCACAGAATTAAATATTGGACTTATTTTTCACAGGCCACATATCTTCCAAACATTCTGGCGCTGCAATGGCATTTTTAAGACCAACAGATCAGGAGAAAATGAAAGTTGTTCGAGACCTGTGTCTCTCTCAGCAGCGCTCGCGTAACATCTGGCAATACAGAAATACAGCATGGGCTGCAGGAAACCACGAATATGAATTTAAACTGAAATAATGCTTGTATTTATATGTTCAGTGATACTGTTATGGTCATCGATGTTTAATCTTTTTTAAAGGGAAAAAGGAATATATTTGATCGCCATGATCTTGTACTGGATTGATATCAGATATTAAACAAGCGGCAAAATAAGGCGCAAAAATTAAATGTGAAACGTGTCTTGCGTTGGCCATCCACATTAAAAATGCCGAAACTTTGTGCAGCAATATGTTGCAATAATAGGAACAAGCTATCCATCTTTTCTTTTCCGAAGTATCCAGACAGATAAGGAATAGATAAGCAACTGTCGTATTACAGACCAGCTTTATAGGCTTAACCTAGCTGATGCAATTATGCCCTTCAAGCTATAGCCAATGCCAATTACAGTAAAATACGTTACGTAATTTGAGTATTATTTAATTTAGCCTTTATTATACCGGGGAGTCCCACTGAAATTTAAAAAAAAAAATACAGACCTGGCCAAACATTATCCTGTTCAAAACCTAACAACCACTCCAAGAGTAAACACTAGCAAGCCACAATCTAATTTTTAAGCTCATGTCAAATAACATTTACGAACACAGTAGCTGGGCAGCTACCTCAAATTCGTAATGCTGAGTACAGCCGTTAGCTGTGTTGTAAAATGCCTGATGTTGAAAAGTAAAAGGAAATATACACGTAACATGCAGGTATAAGATAGATATTTATATATCCCTATGTTTAATTACTACCATTTAGCAATCACTTCTGACAACAAGATCCGCGACTGCGCCCACTTAGGAGACAGGAAGTGTGACCAATTTCTTATATTGGGGGTCTATCGGGGATGAAGAGTCTCGCTAAACTGTCTTTGCAACAGCTATGAGTCAGTTGTGCCGGTTGCTGCGACGATTGTGTTCTCACTGCAAACGAACCGCTCCAGGGTTCGAATGGACGCGAGCCGAGACCACCCTTTTTTGGTGATCTCGACCTGCTTGTTTTGTTCCGCATCAGAGTGCGTTTGCTGTGTTCCCACCAGCCCAAACTAACCGATCTCTGGGCGAAAATACTCCCTGTGTTGGAACAATTGCTCCAAACGAGCCAAGTGTGAATACACCCTAAGTGAGCTTCATGCCTTGTTGGCGAGTGAAGGGTGCATACACTGGAACCCAGAGGGCACAGGGGTGGCCCTTAGTCTAACTCATCATTGTTCCTAAAGAGACAAGCACTGGCCTCTTCAATCAGGTCAGTGTACTCGCAGCATGTGACCCCTCGGCTGTAGGGAGTGTTACGACCCTGGCTCAAAGGGAAGCAACAAAAAGAGGGAACACGCACCATTTATAGGAAATCTTACAAATTTTATTCACCCCAAAATCAATACCTACTTCACAAGACCTAAAACAATTAAAAACACAACACAAAGGCCGGCCACTAAACCAAAAACCCCAAACTGGCCGCCCCCCCAGGCATGGACTAAGGCCGCCTTTTAAAACCCCCAAAGAGGAGCCAGATACCCAACCCCCAATTTACCAATCAAAGGGTGGAAAGAATCCCAGCTGACGAGCCTCTGGGTCGTCACAGGAGTGAGGTAGCTCGGTCCGCAGAAGCTGATCTGCCCGGTGAGGGCCTTGAGGCATTATAGTGCCATGAAAAAGTATTTTCCCCCTTCCTGATTCCTTATTTTTTTGCATATTTGTCACACTTAAATGTTTCAGATCATCAAACAAATTTTATTATGAGACGAAGATAACCTGAGTAAATACAAAATGCAGTTTTTAAATGATGATTTCATTTATTGAGGGAAAAAAGCTATCCAAACCTACCTTGCCTAATGTGAAAAAGTAATTGCCCTCCCCCCCTTTTAAATCACAAATGAACTGTGATTAACCACATTTTTTTTAGTTCAATTTCCCAGGCCTGATTACTGCCAGACTTGTTGAATCAAGAAATCACTTAAATATAACCTGTCTGACAAAGTGAAGCAGGCTAAAAGATCTCAAAAAGCAACTCATCATGCAGTGATTCAAAGAAATTCAAGAACAGATGAGAAACAAAGTCACCGACATCTGTCAATCTGGAAAGGGTTACAAAGCCATTTCTAAGGCTTTGGGACTCCAGCGAACCATGGTGAGAGCCATTATCCACAGATGGAGAAAACTTGTAAGAGTGGTGAACCTTCCCAGCAGTGGCCAGCCTACCAAAATTACTCCAAGAGCGCATCAACAACTCATCCAGGAGGTCACTAAAGAACCCAGAACAACATCTAAAGAACTGCAGGCCTCACTTGCCTCAGTTAAAGTGAGTGTTCATGAGTCAACGATAAGAAAGAGACTGGGCAAAAATGGCATCCATGGGAGAGTTCCAAAGTGAAAACTGCTGCTGACCAGAAAGAACACAAAGGCTCATCTCCCATTTGCCCAAAAGCATCTTAATGATCCCCAAGACTTTTGGAAAATATTCTGAGGACTAACAAGACAAATGTTGAACTTTTTGGAAGGTGTGTGCTGCGTTACATCTGGCGTAAAAATAACACAGCATTTCATAAAAAGAACATCATACCAACAGTCAAACATGATGGTGGTAGTGTGATGGTCTGGGGCTGCTTTGCTGCTTCAGGACCTGGACGACTTGCTGTAATTGATGGAACCATGAATTCTGCTCTCTTCCAGAGAATCCTGAAGGAGAATGTCCAACCATCAGCTTGTGACCTCAAGCTCAAGCGCACTTGTGTTATGCAACCCAATAGCAATTTTTAATTTTTGGTGACCTTTGACCTAATTTAAGTTTTGTGACACATATGTCGCTCTAAGTTTCTAGGATATAAAGAGAACTTTTGTCCATCTTTGTTTTGGTAGTTGACATATAGCTGAAGTATTAGGCATAGCTTATTTTTCATTAGCTTACCTGTTTGCCTACTTTATCCAGTGATGAATGGGTGCTGATCTATCATGTGGATTCCACCATGGGGGCGGCCATATTGGAAAGGTTAGCTGGTGCAGCCAGTGTAGTGTCAGTTCCACTTTTATGCATCAGATGGCAGCACTGATGGTCTAAATATGTCACTATGGGCATTAGGTTGCAAAATTTATGTGGGGTCAGTGGTTTTGACAACCCCCAAATTCGTGTGACAAATTTGTCACAAGGGGCATTTAAGGGTTAAAACTATTCCCCTAAGAAGAATGGGCCAAAATTTCTCCACAGCGATGTGAAAGACTCATTGCCAGTTATCGCAAATGCTTGATTGCAGTTGTTGTCGCCAAGGGTGGCACAACCAGTTATTAGGTTTAGGGGGCAATTACTTTTTCACATAGGGCCAGGTAGGTTTGGATAGCTTTTTCCTCTCAAGAAATGAAATCATCATTTAAAAACTGCATTTTGGATTTACTTTGTCTAATATTAAATTTTGCTTGATCTGAACCATTTAAGTGTGACAAGTATGCAAAAAAATAAGAAATCAGGAAGGGGAAAATACTTTTTCACGGCACTGTATATGCAGGCAACCGCTGGACTCCCAACGCGCTGATTGCCTGTTTATCTGCTGCGATGACCATAGGAAAGGGCAAGCCCTGTCTGAACAGAGACTTTCCAAATGGACTGTTGAAGTGATTGAGGATGCATACAGGTCAAAGGGGCTGCCTTGGCTGTTTAATGTCAGGGGTCACTCCACCAGGAATGTCTCCACTTCCTGGGCAGCGCTATGGGGGTAGCCTCCGAGTGAGAGTTGTGCAGCAACCAGTAGGGCCTCACCATGTAACTTAGCCCGTTTTTACAGGGTCAATAATGCTGCCACTTAATTGGTAGCAGCAGCTGTCCTGCAGGCATCCACAGGTCGTTCCCAGTAAGGTGGGTAGTGGATTCCTTGTGACTATGTTAGGATCTGGCAGTCAGTAAGAATGAAATAGAATGTCGGTTACATGCCTCTACAGTTCTATGAATTCTGGTTGATTGCCAGAGTTCTCTGTCACTCGCAATCTTGACGAGAAGATTCTGAAGGGACATCTTAGAGGGTGGCGTAGATGGCCCAATGTCATGCCATGTCACATGAGACTTTGTTGATACTAAATACTCGACCTGCGCATACACGAGATGGATAACATCCAGTTTTAAGCACTGTCTCTGGTGGTCATCCAGAATTCATAGAACCGTTTGTACATACTTAACGCTGGTTTTACCTCTGTTTCTACCACTCTTCATCTTCATCTTTTTTACCTCCTCCATGAACGGGGTTCTTTAACTCTTTCAGAGTTTCCTCTGTCTCTTCGGTCTTTCCACAATCCTCCATTCCACTCCTGGGAGTGAAGACCAATGGGAAATAAAAGTGCTGTCCTCTTACTCTTTTGGGTGTGCAATGGCTGACACACTTCCCTAGTAAATTGAGAATTTATTTTCCTGAGAGATTGTGCCTGGTGGCAAACAGAATTGTAAAGAGAAAGTGAGGCTCATAGGGAACCAATCTAAATGCCAAATGAAAGCTATGGGTGTTGACAGTGATGGGACAGTAATTTTGCAGTTATGGTAATGCTGTGATTACATTTCCGGTGCATTGCAGATGTCTAGCAGTCGCACAGTAGAGCGAGAGTGGTTTGCAGTGTGCGGCTGTAATGCGGCCAGCCCCGTTCGGGTGTTTGGCTTCCTGGCGGCATTTTCCCAGCTGTTTCCCGGGTTGGTGGAGTGCCTGCTTAACATGGCCGACCTCGACGGAAATACAGCTCTGCACTACAGCCTCTACTACTCTAACTTTGCTGTGGTTCGGGTGCTGCTGCAGACTGGTGAGTCCAACATATCAAACCTGAGAGAGGCGACCACTGTCCCCAATTCCTGACGTAAACAACCATCACACTACATACCTCTGTCTGTACAAGTACAGCGTGCACACACATACTGCCTGTAAATGTTTGTATATAAAAATCATCAGGAACCCTGCCAAAAATACCTACTTTGTGAAGCTCACATTGTACTGATTTTATTGAGACTAGTTAAGGTCTGGATTGATTTGATTCTGAGGTGATTTTTTTGAGCTGTAATTCTGTAGTTTTGCAGTTCTGCTAACTATCCTACCCAGTGGCGGAGCTAGAAATGGGAATTGGGGTGGCACAGACACATCCCTTTATGACAACAGTCAGTCCTGGCTAGTTCTCAATAATTTTCCTTTATTGACGAGTTTTCCAATTATCGTAATTGGCAACTCAAGACACAGTTTCTCTCCATATGCGATCTAACAGCAATGAAATCATAGGCTAAATTCAGTTCAGAAAAATAATGTACTTAGTAGTTACTATTTAACTCGGTAGTTAAATAGGCTATGAAAAGTGTGCGGCTCAAGCTATTTGCGCGGGTATGCAATTTTGAATAACGTTGATTTAAATACAGAAAATACGCGTCCAGATGAACGATTGTCGTCTTACCTAATCAGGCAGAACAATCAGCACCTGTTAAGTGTGGAGTGCTCTCGGAGTGAACGTTTTGTTGATCATGAAAATGACTGAGAACAGGTCAGGACTAATAATTGTTTTAAACGGATGTTTGGTGCACCCAATTCTCAGTTCTGGTTCGCCACTGTACTGAATTTAGCCCATCATTTCATCGCTGTTAGATCGCATATGGAGAGAAACAGTGTCTTCAGTTGCCAATTACGATAATTGGAAAAAGCGTCAAGAAAGGAAAATGATTGAGAACTAGCCAGGACTAACTGTTGTCATAAAGGGACGTGTCTGTGCCACCCCAATTCCCATTTCTAGCTCCGCCACTGATCCTACCAAGTATATCTTGCTGTAGTTTGACTTGTGGCTGCAATTTTTTTTAATTTTTGTTGTTTTCTGGTGTTTAGCATATTAAGTCAAAATTTTTGAAGGAGTTCACCCTGCTTTCAGAATTAATTTTTCCACCTTGTACATGTATGGGTGTGTGTATATGCTTTTGTGTATTGAGTGTCCATATAAGGTCATCTATGCTGCTGGTGTAAGTGAACATGTGTGTTTGAGTGTGCATGCGTTTGTTTGGACAACGCTGTGTGTATGCACTTCAATATACAGTGAGACTCATTTTGGTTCTGCACTCCAGCACTTTGAGCTTAAAAGGATATCATGACAGTGAAGTTAAATTAAAGGGTGTTCTCTTCAATATTGGATGAATGATTTAGAAATAACAGCACCTTAAGTACATAATCTAGAACAGTGTTTCCCAAACTTTTTTCTCTCACGGCACACTTTTTACTTGAAAAAATCTCACGGCACACTGCTATGATATTATAGCGTTCGCTCGCGCTACCTACCCCGCAGCGCGACCGAATGACGAGACAACCACTCAAGCTTTCCAACCAGGTTTCAGGCTTTCATGCAGTCATAAAATAAACTAGAAAATTCCGGTAGAAATTTTGAATGTGCCTGCTGCTCTACACGTACAGTGTTCGAGGTGCTTGCCAGGGATCTGGTAAACCGTTGATATGGTGTTCTGGGTGCTCTATAGGGCGTTGCTGGGTGGTTGCTATGAAGTTCCAGGTGGTTGCTAGGGCATTGCAAGGCGGTTGCTATGGTGTTCTGGGTGGTTGCTAGGGCGTTGCTAGGCGGTTGCTATGGTGTTCTGGGTGGTTGCTAGGGCGTTTCTAGGTGGTTGCTATGGTGTTCTGGGTGGTTGCTAGGGCATTGCTAGGCGGTTGCTATTGTGTTCTGGGTGGTTGCTAGGGCATTGCTAGGCAGTTGCTATGGTGTTCTGGGTGGTTGCTAGGGCGTTGCTAGGTGGTTGCTATGGTGTTCTGGGTGGTTGCTAGGGCGTTGCTAGGCGGGTGCTATGGTGTTCTGGGTGGTTGCTAGGGCGTTGCTAGGCGGTTGCTATGGTGTTCTGGGTGGTTGCTAGGGCGTTGCTAGGCGGTTGCTACGGTGTTCTGGGTGGTTGCTAGAGCATTGCTAGGCGGTTGCTATTGTGTTCTGGGTGGTTGCTAGGGCGTGCTAGGCGGTTGCTATGGTGGTCTGGGCGGTTGCTAGGGTGTTGCTAGGCAGTTGCTATTGTGTTCTGGGTGGTTGCTAGGGCGTTGCGAGGCAGTTGCTATGGTGTTCTGGGTGGTTGCTAGGGCGTTTCTAGGTGGTTGCTATGGTGTTCTGGGTGGTTGCTAGGGCGTGCTAGGCGGTTGCTATGGTGTTCTGGGTGGTTGCTAGGGCATTGCTAGGTGGTTGCTATGGTGTTCTGGGTGGTTGCTAGGCGTTGCTAGGCGGTTGCTATGGTGTTCTGGGTGGTTGCTAGGGCGTTGCTAGGCAGTTGCTATTGTGTTCTGGGTGGTTGCTAGGGCATTGGTAGGCAGTTGCTATGGTGTTCTGGGTGGTTGCTAGGGCGTTGCTAGGCAGTTGCTATGGTGTTCTGGGTGGTTGCTAGGGCGTTGCTAGGCGGTTGCTATGGTGTTCTGGGTGGTTGCTAGGGCGTTGCTAGGCGGTTGCTATGGTGTTCTGGGTGGTTGCTAGGGCGTTGCTAGGCGGTTGCTATGGTGTTCTGGGTGGTTGCTAGGGCGTTGCTAGGCGGTTGCTATGGTGTTCTGGGTGGTTGCTAGGGCATGCTAGGCGGTTGCTATGGTGTTCTGGGTGGTTGCTAGGGCGTTGCTAGGCGGTTGCTATGGTGTTCTGGGTGGTTGCTAGGGCATTGCTAGGCAGTTGCTACTGTGTTCTGGGTGGTTGCTAGGGCATTGCTAGGCAGTTGCTATGGTGTTCTGGGTGGTTGCTAGGGCATTGCTAGGTGGTTGCTGGTTCATTGCTGGGTGGTTGCTAGGGCGTTGCTAGTGGTTTGCTATGGTGTTCTGGGTGGTTGCTAGGGCGTTGCTAGGCGGTTGCTATGGTGTTCTGGGTGGTTGCTAGGGCTCATTGCTAGGCAGTTGCTATGGTGTTCTGGGTGGTTGCTAGGGCTCTGCTAGGCAGGTTGCTATGGTGTTCTGGGTGGTTGCTAGGGCGTTGCTAGGCGGTTGCTATGGTGTTCTGGTGGTTGCTAGGGCGTTGCTAGGTTGCTATGGTGTTCTTGGTTGCTAGGGGCGTTGCTAGGCGGTTGCTATGGTGTTCTGGGTGGTTGCTAGGGCGTTGCTAGGCGGTTGCTATGGTGTTCTGGGTGGTTGCTAGGGCGTGCTAGGGCGGTTGCTATGGTGGTCTGGGTGGTTGCTAGGGTGGGCAGTTGCTTTGTGTTCTGGGTGGTTGCTAGGGCATTGCTAGGCAGTTGCTATGGTGTTCTGGGTGGTTGCTAGGGCGTTTCTAGGCAGTTGCTATGGTGTTCTGGGTGGTTGCTAGGGCATTGCTAGGCAGTTGCTATGGTGTTCTGGGTGGTTGCTAGGGCATTGCTAGGCGGTTGCTATGGTGTTCTGGGTGGTTGCTAGGGCGTTGCTAGGCAGTTGCTATGGTGTTCTGGGTGGTTGCTAGGGCATTGCTAGGCAGTTGCTATGGTGTTCTGGGTGGTTGCTAGGGCATTGCTAGGCAGTTGCTATGGTGTTCTGGGTGGTTGCTAGGGCATTGCTAGGCAGTTGCTATGTTGTTATGGTGTTCTGGGTGGTTGCTAGGGCGTTGCTAGGCAGTTGCTATGGTGTTCTGGGTGGTTGCTAGGGCGTTGCTAGGCAGTTGCTATGGTGTTCTGGGTGGTTGCTAGGGTGTTGCTAGGCAGTTGCTATGGTGTTCTGGGTGGTTGCTAGGGTGTTGCTAGGCAGTTGCTATGGTGTTCTGGGTGGTTGTTAGGGCGTTGCTAGGCGGTTGCTATGGTGTTCTGGGTGGTTGCTAGGGCTTTGCTATTTGGTTGCCATGGTGTTCTGGGTGGTTGTTAGGGCCTTTCTAGGCGGTTGCTATGGTCTTCTGGGTGGTTGCTAGGGCGTTCTGGGCGGTTGCTATGGTGGTCTGGGTGGCTGCTAGGTCATTGCTAGGTGGTTGCGATGCTGTTCCTAATGGTTGCTTGGGCGTTGCTTGTCAATGTTTGGGAGTTGGAACAGAGTTTCTACGTGAATATATGAGTTCATGGTGAGAGGGTGAAGATGAGTGAGTTTGAAGGATTTTCTCATTGACTTCCATTATAACGAGGTTTCAGAAGTCCATGTTTTTCGGGAATTGTGGGAAATCTGTAAGTCGGATCGCTTAGAAAAGTCATAGCACACTCCGCACAAGGGAGCCGCACGTTTTCATGTGTAATGTGTGGAGATCGGGTGAAAACTGTGGGAGGAGTAGCGCACCGTGCGATTACGGAAGAATATGGAATAATAATAATAACTAGAAAATTCCGGTAGAAATTTTGAATGTGCCTGCTGCTCTAGACGTACAGTGTTCAAGGTGCTTGCCAGAGATCTGGTAAGCCGTTGATATGGTGTTCTGGGTGCTCTACAGGGCATTGCTGGGCGGTTGCTATGGAGTTCCAGGTGGTTGCTAGGGCATTGCTAGGCGGTTGCTATGGTGTTCTGGGTGGTTGATAGCGCGTTGCTAGGCGGTTGCTATGGTGTTCTGGGTGGTTGCTAGGGCGTTGCTAGGCGGTTGCTATGGTGTTCTGGGTGGTTGCTAGGGCGTTGCTAGACAGTTGCTATGGTGTTCTGGGTGGTTGCTAGGGCGTTGCTAGGCGGTTGCTATGGTGATCTGGGTGGTTGCTTGGGCGTTGGTAGGCGGTTGCTATGGTGTTTTGGGTGGTTGCTAGGGCGTTGCTAGGCAGTTGCTATGGTGTTCTGGGTGGTTGCTAGGGCTTTGCTAAGTGGTTGCCATGGTGCTCTGGGTGGTTTCTAGGGCGTTTCTAGGTGGTTGCTATGGTGTTCTGGGTGGTTGCTAGGGCGTTCTGGGTGGTTGCTATGGTGTTCTGGGTGGTTGCTAGGTCGTTGCTAGGCGGTTGCTATGCTGTTCCTAATGGTTGCCTGGGCGTTGCTTGTCAATGTTTGGGAGTTGGAACAGAGTTGCTACGTGAATATATGAGTTCACGGTGAGAGGGTGAAGATGAGGGAGTTTTCTCATTGACTTCCATTATAACGAGGTTTCAGAAGTCCATGTTTTTCGGGAATTGTGGGAAATCCCTAAGTCGGATCGCTTAGAAAAGTCATAGCACACTCCTCAAAAGGGAGCCGCACGTTTTCATGTGTAATGTGTGGGGATCGGGTGAAAACTGTGGGAGGAGTAGCGAACCGTGCGATTATGGAAGAATATGGAATAATAATAATAAAGAAGTATGCAGGATTATAATATGTGTCTGCATTGCTGCAGGCACATAATAAAGAAGTATGCAGGATTATAATATGTGTCTGCATTGCTGCAGGCACATAATAATAAAGAAGTATGCAGGATTATAATATGTGTCTGCATTGCTGCTGGCACATAATAAAGAAGTATGCAGGATTATAATATGTGTCTGCATTGCTGCAGGCACATAATGACTCTACGCAATCTTTCCAGTTCAACCCCCACTTCTCCAGATACTCAGATGTCACTCGAAACGCCTCCTCACCTGCAGTTTTCGCCGGCAAAATTCGATAAAAAAGTAATTTTCTTCAATTGTCTCCCCATCGACATATGGGTCATTCCATACTAAACTGTACAAATGTGTTACAGTGGTGATGAAAATTCAAATACACCTTTTCCAAAGTTTTTCATTACAGTGGTGAAACCCCATCCATGGGCATCACAAAGAAGCAAGCAAGAAGATAAACCGAGTGATCACTTCATTTCAGTGACCCCATAATGTACTAAGGTGGAGGGCGTTGTGGGTGTAACGAGGACACAAGACAGATATTGAATTCCTGAAAATCAGATAGATTTCAAAGTCAATTCTTTTGTATGATAAATGGCCTCAGTCTATCAGTGACATTTACGGACAATTACGGCCAGTCAATGTTTTTTATGTCTATTGTCCTCAATGTTTGTGTTCCTTTCACCTGACTTCAGTGCAAAGCATTGTTAAAATTTTGTAACTTGTTACCTGTTGCTCTAAATCACCAAGGGAATAATTTATTTTATTCACAAGAAGGCATTTCAAAGAATAAGAATGAAATAATAAATCAGGTGGCAAAGTAGGGTCATTTTCTCACAGACTTCAGTAGCATTGAACTTCTTTCTGCAACCACCGACGTCACCATCTGCTGGCCATTAAATATAATGCAAATTTTTGATATTTCCGCATCGGCCTCACTTTTTAGATCCGAGTGCAGCGTCCATCTTTTCATACAGTCTATGCACAGGACACGATCTACGCATATTTCTTGATGTTGTAATGGTCGTAACACGATATTAGGACACGGAAAAATGTTCTTTTTTCAATCATTATTTTTTAAACCATGGTTTAAATGATTGTCTGACGCCTTGTGACATGTCATGAGCATTTCATGAAGTTGGCTGCCAAAGTTTGTAACAAAATATGGCTTTCACAATGCCTTGGCTGACATCAGGACACCACTTTTTCTGCTGTGTTGTTGGACCGATGACTCTATTTTTTTCTTATGTATATCTTCAATCTGGGAGTGAATAAATATGAACAATGCAAGTCATTTAATTCTCTTAGAAAAAATGTATTGACCATTCTTACACAATACAGTGAATTGTACAGTTTAGTATGGAGTGACCCATATTTGACATTGGCCAGTAATTGTGCATGTCCACTGACATCGGTTGTTTCATCCACCTGCAGCGCAAATTTCCCACTCCCTTTAATTTCTCCATTACAACATTCTCTATATCTGCCGACATTTCTCCTATTCGTCTGCCAATTGTATTGTATGAGAGAGGAACCTTGGATATTTCATTGGCAGCATTTTGACCCAACATGGTCCCGACGATAGCTTTGGATGCTGGCAGGATAAGAGATTCGGTGTCTTTGATTTTGCTACTAGTTCTGTGACCAGATAGCTACCTTCTAATGCTTTTTCTGACACTGCAGCCGTTTTCATCAAGAAACTAGCTTGTTTGTTCGTCTGGCTTCTCAACCGCATTAAATATTCACTGTCTTTTTTTTTTTTTTTTTTGCGAGAGAAGCGTGTTTGGTTGAAAGATGTCTTTTTAGTTTATTTGGCGGCTTTTCGCCGCAAGCAAGACACAGTGGTATTGGGGTAGCGGGATCTCCGGTGAATGTAAACCCATAAGTCAGATATTCCTCACTGTAAAGTCTGCTCACCACTTTGATTTTCTTTTTCTGGCCTGCGCAGCAAGAGTGAGGTGGTTCAGGGTCTTAGTCGGACGGCCTTTTCGAGGTTTTGATCAGGAATTTATCCATTTTCGTTGTTTCTATTCAACTAGCCTACACTGCTGTTTTAGCTGAATTTTACCGAGGAATGTTTAATTTTTCGCGTTAGACGATGTGCGATTGGCTAATCACGTGAAGGAATTGTACAGTAGAATACATGATGCAGAAATATCGAGAAGGAATTTTAAAAAGGCATTATAATAAACTGAATTGAATGAATTGATAATAACATGAATTGTTATTTTTATATCTTGTTAGTTCAGCCATTTTATATTATTAGGCTATCAGGAAAAAAACAGTAAGTGGGTTTTCTCGTGGCACACCTAGGAAGCTCTCACGGCACACAGTTTGGGAAACACTGATCTAGAATATGGAAATGATTTTGCGACAAATTTTGCGACATTTGCTCGCATGGAATAACTGCGTGAAATCTGTGATGTATAGATATCAACAGAGCCTGGGTATCGTCCCTGGTGATGCATCGCCACGCCTGAGCTGCAGCATCGTCAGCTCCTGTTTGTACAGTTCCAGGGAATTATGGCCTTCAGCCTCCCCTTCCGCATGTTCAATTAGATATAGAGCTTTAATATGTTTTGTAATGTGCATGAGCATCTGAGCTGAGGCATGTGCACATGGGTATGAGCATACTGTGTTTGTGTACATGTGAATTCATATATGTGTTTAGGTGCCTCTGTGATGCAGGTTTACTCATATTTGTGTTATTTGTGTGTATTGTGTATTTCCATTTGTGTGCATTTATGAATGTTAATGCATGGATATGTATATTTTTGAAGTTGTGTATCTGCGTCAACAATACAATACTTAATTGTATTTGTTTTGACTGCTTCAAGCCTCACATGAATACATAAAAACATCCAATATGCATATAAAATGGATGTATACATCCAATACATACTGTATAACGCATACAGTACCATTTAGTGTGCCAGTTTACGCACATCCCTGCCCCAGGTGTGTGTGATGTGGACTTGCGGAACAAGGCTGGATACTCACCTGTCATGCTGGCGGCTGTGGCCTCCCTGAGGACAGCGGAGGACATGCAGACGACCCGAAGAGTCTTCAGTCAGGGTGACATCAATGCCAAAGCCACCCAGGTAAGCCCTCTCATCCCCCACCTCGCCCCTGAAATGGCAGAAATAACATTGTATTACACTTCCCTTCCTACTAACTAAAATAAGAAGAAACGAAAAGTTAATTAATTGAAGAGAATTGGCATCAAAAATCCAGCGACACTATTTATGTTGTGTTATGTATGAGTATTTTGTGTACAGCACTGTATATCATTTGTAAATGAAGATTTGTTACATGCTGTTTTTGCTGCTTTACTGGTCAGTTATTTGTTTATTTTGTTCATCATTTGGTGATGGTGGTATGACTGCAGAAAAACATGATCTGATGCAATACCACTTCTTTGCGATGACATAGACTTGTGCTTTTTAGAAGCTTCTGGCATCTTCTTGCCTGGAGGGGGCCGGATCACCCAGGAATCCTGTAGATCTTTCCAGATGTAGATGTTGCTAGTCTATATAAATGCTGTGATTTTGGTCAGTAGGGGCAGATTTTTTGTTTTGGCAACAGAGTTACATAGTGGCATTAGAGTGTTATTATAGGATTAAACAGCGGATTATTTGTAGAAGTTTTTTTTTTTAAATCAGTGAAGAATAAATTTGTTTAAATTGTCATCGCTGGTTTTCTTTGTTGTGATTTTCAAGTCATAACAAATTGGAGGTTTCACCGAGATAAACTATTCATTGGATCAACCATTGGATTCACCAAAGATTAAAACTGAACTATTATTTTAAATCTTGTGACTATTTGAAAAACCAGCAATCATGACTTTTGATGTTGAAAGTTTCCTGAAAACTCCAACCCAGGAATCAATAGTGCTGGCAAAGCGGAAGGACTTGCTGCAAATAGCCTAAAACCTTGGATTATCTGATGTGAAATCATCAATGAAGAAACAAGAAATATTGAACATTTTGGTGCAACATTTCATCGATGAAGAGATCTTTGGGGAAGAAGCAGCAGAATTGATTAAAGATGTGGAAGTGTCTGCAACAGAGCTGCAAAGACTTGAGGTGCAGCTACGCCTGAAACAACTGGAACTGGAAGAAAGAAGGTTGGAGAGAGAACTGGAAGAAAGAAGGTTGGAGAAGGAGAGAGAACTAGAAGAAAGAAGACTGGAAGAAAGAAGGTTGGAGAAGGAGAGAGAACTGGAAGAAAGAAGGATGCACTAGCAGTACAAATTGGAAATGAAGAAAATAGAAGCAGGTGCTGTAACAAAATCTTTTGGACTTTCTGATCATTTTGATGTGGTTAAACACATCAGACTTTTTCCTCCCTTCCTAGAAAATGATGTAGACCAATACTTTACCCATTTTGAGAAAATTGCTGAAAATTTTAAATGGCCAAAAGAGCATTCGACAATGATGTTACAAAGTGTTCTTACTGGTAAAGCTAGGAAAATCTAGAACCAGTTATCTGTCCAACAGTGTTCTAATTATGATTTTGTCAAATCTGCCATTCTGAAGGGTTATGAATTGGTCCCCGAGGCTTACAGGCAAAAATTTGGGAATTCTCGCAAGGGAGCCAGTCAAACTCATGTTGTATTTGGCAGGTTGAAGGAACAGTTGTTTGATCAGTGGTGCAATTCCATGAAAGTTGAGAAAGATTTTGACAGAATGAGGCAACTTATTCTGGTTGAGGAATTCAAAAGGTGTATCCAGCCTGATATCAAGACTTTCCTTGAGGAGAAACAAGCTAATACTTTGCAAGATGTTTCCACCCTGGCTGATAGTTATGCATTGACTCATAAGTCTATTTTTGTCCAAAAATCCACTTTTTCTAAATTTCAAGGCAAGTCTCAGTCCAAGACTTCTTCTAATAACACTTCTAATGATTCCAAGGCCACTTCTGAGAGGAAACCTTCCAGTGAGAAGCAATCCTCTGACTCTTTACCTTCTGTGTCTTAACAATACTGCAAAAAGCAAGGTCACCTTATTCCTGAGAGTTATGCTCTCAAGAAAAAACAACAACGAGAAGAAACCAAGCCAACTGCTTTCACTTGGAGAGAATCCCTTGTATCAAAGGTCAGTTCACCTAATCTTCTACCTTCTGTGTCTGATTCTGTTATGGAGGGTTTTGAGCCATTCATCACCGATGTTTTTGTCTCACTTTCACATGATTTTTCCTCATCTGCTCCTGTTCAAATTCTAAGGGATACTGGGTCTTCCCAATCTCTTATTCTTGCAGATGTTCTGTCTTTTTCGGACAAAACGTCTACTCAGGCTAATGTCCTTATTCAAGGAGTAGAATGTGGTTTTACAAGTGTACCTCTTCATAATGTTCATCTCAAATCAGACTTAGTCTCTGGGCCTGTTACTGTTGGTGTTAAGTCTTCTCTTCCTTACAAAGGTATTCATTTGCTTCTTGGTAATGATCTTGCTGGGGATAAGGTTGTGCCCTACCCTGTTGTAACTGACACTCCTTTGATTGATCAAGAATCTGACTCTATAGAGGAGGAAATTCCAGACCTCTATCTTTCATGTGCAGTTACTCATTCTATGGTCAAAAGGGCTATTCAAGATGATGCTGACCTGGACTTCAACCTGGCTGACACCTTCATTGGGCAGTCTTTTCATCAGGAACCTTCCAGTTCTGAGATGTCTGGGAAATCTTCAGACTTGTCCTTGTCAGGTCATTCTAATGACATTCTGTCTCGGAAACAACTTATTCAGGAGCAACAATAAGCTTGTGATCTAGTGCATCTTCTACCACAGGCTGCAAGTGAACAAGAGGCTACTCAAGTTCCTGTCTGTTTTTACTACAAAAATGGTGTGCTTATAAGAAAGTGGCGTCCACCTGATGTTTCTGCAGACGAAGAGTGGGTGATCACCCATCAAATTGTTCTTCCAAAGTCTTATTGTGAAGAAACTCTTAGTCTGTCCCATGACAATCCTATGTCAGGTCATTTGGGTATCAAGAAGACCCTTCAACGTGTCAGGAACCATTTCTTCTGGCCTTCCATGAGGTCCGATGTACAGGAGTACTGCAAATCCTGTCATACTTGTCAAATGGTTGGGAAGCTGAACCAGAATATTCCAAAGGCTCGACTTAAGCCCGTTCCCGCTTTTGAAGAACCTTTCAGTCGAATCATCATTGACTGTGTTGGACCATTGCCGAAGACTAAATCTGGTTGTGAGTACCTACTGACTATCATGTGTGCTTCCACCCAGTTTCCTGAGGCAATTCCACTTCGTAATATCAAGGTGAAGACTATCATCAAGGCTCTTACCAAGTTTTTCTGCTTTGTTGGTCTTCCTAAGTTTATTCAGTCTGATCAAGGGTCAAATTTCATGTCTGGCCTATTTCAACAAGTTATGCACGAGCTTGGTATTAAATGATACAGGTCATCAGCTTACCATCCTGAGAGTCAAGGTGCTTTGGAGCGGTTCCATCAAACCCTGAAGAACATGATAAGGACCTACTGCCTTGACACAGAGAAAGACTGGGATGATGATGTCCATCTTCTTCTGTTTGCTGCCCGTGAAGCTGTTCAGGAGTCCTTTTGAGCTTGTTTTTGGGCATACAGTCCGTGGACCTCTGAAGCTTCTGAAAGAAAAATTGCTGGCCTAAGATGATGTCCCAATGAACTTGCTTCAGTATGTCTCTGACTTCCGTAATCGTCTCTCTAAGGCTTGTGACTTTGCTAAGTCTAATCTCAAAGAGGATCAGGGCAAAATGAAAGCCAGATATGACCTTCATTCCCAAGACAGAAGTTTTAAAGCTGATGACAAAGTCCTTGCACTTTTGCCAGTTCCTGGAAACCCTCTAAGAGCCCAATATTTCGGCCCTTACACTGTCCTCAAAAAGATCAGTGATCTAAATTATGTCATTTTAACCCCTGGAAGGAGGAAACAAAAACAAATGTGTCACATCAACATGCTGAAAGAATACACTGACAGAGACACTCAGCAAAAGCCAGTCAATGTGTTAAATACAATTGAACTGGAAAATTCTGAAGAAGATTGTGACTGCCCCTTGGAAAATTAACCTGGTCCAGCCAAACTTTAAAATTCATACATTCTTCAAAATATTGACAGCAAGTTGTCCCACCTGGACCCTTTTCAACAACAACAGCTAAAGCAGCTCATATTTGAATATAATCACATATTCCCTGACGTTCCATCAAGGACTGATATGGTCTACCATGATGTCATCCTACAAGATGATGCCAAGCCTGTAAAACAGCATCCTTACAGAATGAATCCAGAGAAGCAGAAATACCTTAAACAAGAAGTCAAATACCTGCTTGAAAATGACTTTGTTGAACCAAGTAACAGTGACTAGAGTTCTCCATGCATCCTACTTTCGAAACCCAATGAAACATATAGAATGGTGACGGACTACAGGAAAGCGAATGCTTTATCAGAAACGGACTCATATCCTATTCCCAGGATTGATGACTGCCTTGACAAAGTTGGACAGTCAAAGTATGTCACAAAATTTGATCTCCTCAAAGGCTTCTGGCAGATCCCTCTAACAGACAGAGCAAAGGAGATCTCTGCTTTCATCACACCAGATGGATTATACCAATACAAGGTGATGCCCTTCGGAATGAAAAATTCTCTGGCCACCTTCCAAAGTCTGGTAAACAGAGTGATCGCTGGACTACCAAGATGTGAGGCCTATATTGATGACATTATCATCACCAGCGACAGCTTCCAAGAGCACCTCACCTACATCAGAAACTTCTTTCAGAGAGTGAGTGATGCCAAGCTGACTATCAACCTTGTTGAAAGTGACTTTTGCAAAGCTACAGTTGTTTACTTAGGTCATATTGTATGACAGGGTCAAGTCAAACCAATTGATGCAAAAGTATAAGTTATCACTGAATTTCCAGAGCCTTCAACTAAAAGACAACTAATGAGATTTCTAGGGATGGCTGGCTACTACAGAAAATTCTGTAAAAATTTCTCCATCATTTCTGAACCTTTGACAAATTTACTGAAGAAAAATGCAAAATTTGTTTGGGATGAAAAACTTCAAAATTCATTTGACTAACTGAAAGCTATCCTCAAAAAAGCATCAGTTCTCTTATCTCCTAATTTCAAAAAAGAGTTCAACTTGCCTGTTGATGCCAGTGATATTGGTGCAGGCGCAGTTTTACTGCAAGAAGACACTGATGGAGTAGATCGTCCTGTTTGTAACTTTTCCAAAAAGTTTGATAAACATCAAAAAAACTATTCAACAATTGGAAAAGAATCTTTGGCACTTGTTTTGGCTTTACAACATTTTGAAGTCTATTTGACTTGTTCAGCTACTTCCATCAAGGTCTTCAGTGATCACAATCCCCTCACATTCTTGCATAAGATCAAAAACAAGAATCAAAGATTACTGAGATGGAGTTTACTTTTGCAGGAGTGTGATTTAGATATTTCTCACATCATTTCTCACATCATATATAAATGCTGTGATTTTGGTCAGTAGGGGCAGAGTTTTTGTTTTGGCAACAGAGTTACATAGTGGCATTAGAGTGTTATTATATGATTGCACAGTGGATTACTTGTGGAAGTTTTTTTTTTAATCAGTGAAGAATAAATTTGTTTAAGTTGTCATTGCTGGTTTTCTTTGTTGTGATTTTCAAGTCATAACAGTTGTCATTATTTTCCACTTTACATTTAAAAAACCTACAATCATAATAAGGCTTTGTTTATGTACAAGACACATGAAGCTTATGCTTTCTTCAGTGACGATACCTTTTAACACAGAATTACCATCAACCTGTTCCTGAGTACTTTGCCTGAGTATAAGTCAGTGGTTCTCAAACTTGGTCTTGGTGCCCCACTGTGTATGCTGGTTTTTGTTCCAGCCGCAACTGCAAATCTAGAATTTTAAAAAGCTGTTACTTTGTCTTAATTAGCAGCATTCCATGTTTAGAGTAGTTATTTACCATCTTAAGTCACATTTTGATGGACATATCCATTCTGCCATGAAGAATAAAAACTCTTGACCATATTGTGCTTAATTTTCAATATTGTTAGGATTTTCAGGTGAAAACATTTTTAAACAGATCAAATTAGACTGAGAAAATCAGTAAGCTCCAAATTAAGTTTCTGAACACAGGTGTTTTGAGTTTTTCCCAAATAACCTGCCTGAACCAAATAAAATCAACACAAAACACAACAGGTGTGACCCCATTGTTTGCCAAGTAAATTGTTGGGTTTTGCCACCATGTATCAAGAGTTTCACCAATGAGGAACCTATTGATTGTTTATGTTGGGTATGTTTGGTTAAATTGTTTCCCTCTGCAGAAAATTACAATATATCTCAATGTGGATATTAGCATAAATGCACCTAATTAAAACAAATCAACATCTTGTTAAAATCCTAAGATTGCAAATGTGGTTGGATCAAAAACCACCATACACAGTGGGACGCCAGGACCGAGTTTGAGAACCACTGGTATAAGTCAAGCATTTCATTGACTGTCAAAATCAATCTTGTCAAACATATCATACCAGTAATGAATGCATCATGAAAAATAGTTTAACCTTAGTGCAATAGATAGATTAAAGTAAACCTGACAAAATTGACAGAAAGCTGAGCAGTTTTTTGAGCATTTAAACTAAGTATAAAGTGCAATTATGTTACCTAAATTTAAATGGGACATTCATTCTACTAATCAGCAGTATTGAACATTCAGACAAATTCATCCTGTCTTCGATTTGTTAATGAAATATTGTTTTCTTTTACTTCAGACAGATGTTGGAGATGTTACTGTTACCTTGACATGTTTCGACTGTCGTCTGCAGTCTTCCTCAAAGTGTCATCTGAACGCTGCTGCTCGTCACATGATCTTCTGTTTTTCACTGCAGGCGTGACTGGCTTAGTGAACCTCAAAAAGCGCACAAACCTCACAGTTGAAGACCTATCCCAACTCTTACATTTTGTCACCAAATCCACCTACTTCCAGTTCAAAGGAAAATATACAGACAAAAGGAAGGTTTTGCGATGGGAGATCCACTCTCAGCGATGATGAACAGTTTTTTTCATGGAGGACCTGGGAATCAGAGCCATACACACAGCTCCCACCCAATACAGCCCATCCTCTGGAAAAGATACATTGATGACACCCTGGAAAAAATAAAAGTTGGACTAACACAAGAGCTCGCAGACCATCTAAACACCATGTACAGTACTGGAAACATAAAATTCACACACGAAGAGGAATCATAGGGACATAGCTTTTCTGGACATGAAAATTCACCACAAAGATGATGGCAGCATAAAAATCACAGTATACAGAAACCGAACACGCACGGATCAGTATTTCCTCTGGACATCTGAGCACCCCACAGCACACAATGTGTCAGCAGTCAGAACTTTATATGAACGGGTCGGTATCATCACCGACAAGCAGATGAACAGGAGGAGGAAAAACACACACAAAATGCACTAACACTCTGCCAATTCCGCAAATGGACCATAAACAACAGAAAACAGCAAGTCCAGAGCAAAGAAAACAAACGAAAAGAACGAAAAACAAAACACACACAGAAAACCGAGGACAACAAAAAAGATGTAGTAACCATACCATATATCCAGGGAATAACTGAACGGATACAAAGAGTTATGAAAAAACACAGAATAATCACAGCAGTAAAACCACATCTGAAACTAAGCCAACTTCTAGTTCACCCCAAAGACGAAATAGAACAGGACAAAAAAAGCAACATAATATACCAAATACCATGCAAATCATGTGACAGAACATACATACGAGAAACAGGAAGAACATTCAATACAAGGAAAAAAGATCATCAAAAAGAATGTGAAAAGGAAACAGCAGGCGGCTCGCAAGAACACAAAGAAAAGACGGAACAATCACATCATGGGCTGGAATAACGTAAGGATCATCGGATCGGAAAGTAACAAATACAGACGTTGGATCAAGCAGGCCATTGAAATCAGGAAGCGAGCCCAGGACACCATCAGCCAGAATGAGGGGGCATTCATGCTCTCCCACACCTGGGATTCTCTTCTCCAGAGACCCTCGGACGGCGGGGGGGTGACCGGCCGCTGGATCAGACAGGTTCACCAGGCCAGACACGTCTACGGTGAAAAACAGCTGATATAATGTGATGTGCTACAGCATTCAGATGACACTTCTGAGGAAGACTGCAGACGACAGTCGAAACATATCAAGGTAACAATAACATTTCCAACTTCTGACTGAAAGAAAACAATATTCCATGAGCAGGTATTGAACTTATCAAACAAATATTTTGATTGCTAATCAAGCAAAGTGAACAGGATTAGGTGGTACATAATGGTGTTTTTGTGCTGTGTGTGCCTGCAGTATAAATGCGCATGGTGTGTGATGTGTGTAATGTGGAAAAAAAAAAAGCCATGAGATGGCAGTATTGACATTTTTTTTGTTAAGCCCAGTCTGGAGCTAGGTTTTGGGGCATGTCCTGGGCATGCCTCAGAGGTGAATGTCCCAGAGAATTGGAGAAAAGTCTGGAAGGTGGGAGGGGGCTGGAAAGAGTATATAAGGAGAAAAATTGAGAGAGGGAAAGGTAGTAGGAGAAATTGCAAGGAGAAATTGTGGAAGGATACATTTGACCAGACCTGTCACTCTTTTCAAGACCTGTGAAGCTCTTTTTTTGGATTTTTTCCTGTGTTGGAGCATTTTCCTGTCCCAGGACATCGCAACACAGCAGCCCATCTCAATTACCAAGGGACTGTAAATTTCTCTTTTTTTTTTCAATCTTGGTCAGTAGAGTAGATTGTAGATTAGTTCAAAGTGTTTGTTTAATTAAATCTGTTAAAGTTTTAAAATTTTGTCTGTCATCCCTTGCTGTCCGCTACGCCATAACAAATTGGGGCCATAACAAATTGACGCCATAACAAATTGGGGCCATAACATGTGCGAATATACATGTGTGTTGTGTGTTTTTAAATGTGCGTGTGGCATGTGTGTACTTGAGTGTTCGTTTGGTATGTACAACCCCAATTCCGAAATAGTTGGGACAAAGTGTAAATTGTGAATAAAATCAAAATGCAATGACTTTCAAATCACACCAGTCAGTATTTTATTCACAATAGAACAGAGATAACATAGCAAATGTTGAAACTGAGAAATTTTACAATTTTATCCACAAAATGAGCTCATTTCAAATTTGATGGCTGCTACAGGTCTCAAAAAAGTTGGGACAGGGGCCTGTTTACCATGGTGTAGCATCCCCTCTTCCTTTTAACACGGAGTGGAGGCGTCTGGGCATTGAGGAGACAAGTTTCTTGAGTTTAGCCTTTGGAATTTGATCCCACTCTTATTTAATACAGCCTTCCAGCTGTTGGAAAGTTTTGGGTCTCCTTTGACGGACTTTTCGTTTAATTATGTGCCAAATGTTCTCAATCGGTGAAAGATCAGGACTGCAGGCAGGCCAGTTCAGCACACGGACTCTTCTACTACGAAGACATGCTGTTGTAATAGCTGCAGTATGTGGTTTTGCATTGTCCTCCTGAAATACACAAGGCCTTCCCTGGAATAGATGTCGTCTGGAGGAGAACATATGTTGCTCTAAAACCTTTATATACCTTTCAGCATTCATGGTGCTTTTTAAAACATGCAAGTGTCCCACACCATATGCACTAATGCATCCCCGTACCATCAGAGATGCTAGCTTTTGAACTGAACGCTGATAACAGGAGGGGTGGTCTTTCTTCTCTTTAGCCCGGAGGACACGACGGCCATGATTCCCAACAAGAATGTCAAATTTGGACTCGTCTGACCACAGGACACTTTGCTACAGTCCATTTTAAATGAGCCTTGGCCTACAGAACATGGCGGCGCTTCTGGATCATGCTCAACAATGGCTTCCTTTTTGCATGATCGAGTTTAAAGTGGCATCTGTGGACGGCATGGCGGACTGTGTTTACAGACAGTGGTTTCTGGAAGTATTCCTAGGCCCATTTAGTAATGTCAATGACAGAATCATGCCGGTGAGTGATGCAGTGGCGTCTGAGGGCCCAAAGATCACGGGCATCCAGTAAAGGTCTTCGGCTTTGTCCCTTACGCACAGAAATTTTTCCAGTTTCTCTGAATCTTTTGATGATGTTATGCACTGTCGATGATGAGACCTTCAAAGCCTTTGCAATTTGATGTTGAGGAACATTATTTTTAAAGTATTCCACAATTCTTTTTACGCAAGCCTTCACAGGTTGGAGAGCCTCTGGCCATCTTTACTTCTGAGAGACTCAGCCTCTCTAAGACATCCCTTTTATAGCCAATCATGTTACATACCTGATGCCAGTTAACTTAATTACTTGCTAAATGTTCTTTCAGCTGATTCTCTTATAGATTAATCGCTTTTTCAGCCCTTTTTTGCCTGTGTCCCAACTTTTTTGAGACCTGTTGCAGCCAGAAAATTTGAAATAAGCTCATTTTGTGGATAAAAATGTAAAATGTCTCAGTTTTAACATTTGAAATGTTATCTATGTTCTATTGTAAATAACATATTGGCTCATGCGATCTGACAGTCATTGCATTTTGATTTTATTCACAATTTACACTTTGTCCCAACTATTTCGGAATTGGGGTTGTACATGTTTCTGTGGTGTGTGTGTGTGTGTGTGTGTTTGTAGCGCCCCCTTGGTTACCGTGTAGCTGGTGCTCAGGTAAGTGTAAACTAAAAAGGGGTGCCCTGAGTTCTTGTACTTAACTGTATAAATTACCAAGAATAACTAATTAACTAATTGTTGGGTTTTTTCTGTCTAAATATGCATATATCCCAGTAATCAAACACTTTCACAATTAAGTATATTAAACACACAAGTAGTTTACTGAAGAATTGTAAGTTATAAGTATAATAAAGAATGGTTAACCAAAACTCTTATTTTCCCTCTTTTCTGTTTGCACAATTGATCTCAATACCCAGTACCCAGTTGCGACACAAAATATCCCAGTATCCAAAAGTTCACAGTCAATCGACAGATCGCAGTCAAGCGCACGATTCACAGTCAATCACATTTCAGGTGAAACGCAGTTTAGTCAACACAAAATGTTACCGATGCCGGTAAATGTCTTTTGAGGCAGGCCAGTTGGCTGCTCGTGATCGGAGAGACCATAAACAGAACAGCCGCTTCGCTCTTCTGAGCAAAGTAAAAAAACCCAGGCGCCTTTACCTCGGTGCAGAATCAATGGATGCAGAGTCCCGTATGGGTCCAGCGAATTCAGCGCTACGCAGCACTGTGACTCTGTCTCCCGAACTCTTGCTTTCTGTCACTATTCTTCTTTTGTTTGCTTTGGCCAAGCGAATGATGAAGTCTGGTGTCTTCCAAACGAACACTGGCAATGTCCATGCACTTAGCACCATGTAAAACTACAGCTTGTTAGCGTGGATAGCTATAGCACCTTAGCCTAGGACTTAGCCACCTGCATTAGGCTAGCAGTGTGGTCAAACTTCTAAATTATAACCTATTAACTACTTTCACACTACCACAAATGTTTAAATGTCTAGCCGACAGTTTAAACTTTTAAACTCTATTCCCATGGGCTGGGGATAGATATAAAGCAAAAAACTTTGACGGATGTGTCACGAGAGTAGCCTGTGCGACTGCCCTCTTCGGAATCCAGGGGAATACTGAAATCTCGTGCTTTGCGCAGACTCGAATCCAATAATTCTCATCTAATCACAATAAATCCAGCATTGGGCAACCAATAAATATTAACATATACATTTGTACTGTATCTAGGTAGAACACCTTTCTCTGGGTTTTGAGAACGCCATTTTACATGGAAATGAATTGTACCATAGGCAACCATTGTTATGCATTGTAACATGAACTACCAGACACATACACTGATACATGCACAGCAACATAGACATTCCATGAAATGAAATAAAAATATGAAATATGAAAATGAAATAAACAAAATATTTTAACCCTGTTACATGTACATGTTTGGTGCACATGTGTGGCTGTATACATGTGTGGTGAGAGTGCATGAGTGTGTGTGGTGTGTGTGTGTGTGTGTGTGTGCATATGTGCATTTATACACGTGTGGTGTGTGGTATGCACGTAGACAGGCCACACAGCGCTCATGCTGGCGGTAAGGCGCAGACGACTGGATATGGCGTGGGCACTGCTGGACTGTGGAGCAGATGTGAATGCTCAGGATGTGCGGGGCTACACCGCACTGATGAGTGCCTGTCAGAATTGCCACGCCCACATGGTGTCTCTGCTGCTTCAGCACCCTGGCTGTGACATCATCAACCTGAGGAACAATGTGAGTTTCACACACTGTTAACTTATATAACTAACCTGAGGAACAAGAGTATAGCTCACTGCTGACACAAATAACCAACTTGAGGAACGAGCGTATAGCACACCGTTAACACATTTTACTAACCTGAGGAACGAGAGTATAGCCAGGGGTGCACATAACTTTTTTGGTGCGGTTCTCAAGGGAGCACCTGGAGATGCTCCCTGGTGCTCACTCTTTACACAGCGCCCATCCTACAAGGTGTCATCATCGCAGCCGTCCTTTCCTGCAGAGCACTCAATACGCATGCGTTTTCGATGCAAATCAGCCCACAAACGAGGAAGTTGAGCAAAACAAAAAAAATTAAAATATTTCTTAATGTATATTTACTTTTACTTGGAAAACAGTAAATCTTTCTTATGTTCAATTTCATCAAGGAAGAGGAGGATTTCTTCCTTAGTGAATGCTAACTTTCGTGTCCTTTTCCCCTCCATGACCGATTGTCAGACACCGTGTTGCCACATGCCAATTTATTGGAGCAATCAGGCTCCGGATTGTTTAACTGAACAATGAACTGAGCAGACAAAGGTTAAATGAGTTTTTCGTCATTATTAAACCTTTTCTTAATTATTTCTATTCTTGTGATCTTTCGTTGTAATATTTCTGTAAGCTAATTTAATTAAAAAGACTCTAAATCAATTTAGTCATACTAATGATGATCACAATGTGTTTTTAAAATATTGTATTCAGTGTTGATTGGTTAAAACGAGGGACGTTTAATCTCACAGCATCGATTTATTAACAACTAATGCTTTAGCGAGGACTCTCCGCAAAATTCCTCTTTAGGCCCGTCTAATGACTGTGTTTGGGAAACCCACGTAAGGAGAATGTGACGAACATGAGAGAATGTTCCTTGCTTAAGAATCTCTGTGCCACGCTCGTTAATCCTGAGATCCAACATTATCGGGAAACCCACTGCAGAGCTTTAAACAAGCATCATTGCCAGTCAAAACAGCCTCTGATTGCTCTCAAGTCAAGAACACACAACCTTTAAACAAACAGCCTTTGGTCTACGGACGCAATCCAAGGGAACAGTGGATTGTTAATGGATGAGAATATTTTTTTTTTCAGTGCGGGAAATGTAATACATAAAATGTGGATATTTATTATAGAAATTTTCCAATTAGGCACCGGAGTTTAAGGTAGGATTACGAAGCTTCTGACAGGGATATGCATGCATCGGTGCTCTCGTTGAAATGGGGCAACGCATAAAAAAAAAAAAAAAAAGTAAGTACTTCGCTTGTACCATTGCGGAGATTTTCAGAATTTAATATGTGGTGTGCTTTGATGTCTTATATGACATTGTCGATCGTAGAAGGTATTTTCAAAGCATTATCTAGCTAGCTCCTGCGATTTTTGTCGCATTAAATTGCTCATGAACATAATGGAGGTTTCTGGATTTGGGCCAAATTATGGTCCAGTTGCCTCCGGAACCGGGTCGGTCAAAAAAGTTTCTGATCAATAAAATTTCACAGAATCTAAATGGAAATATTAAAGATCACGTCTATTAGTTTTTAACAGTGTCTGACCAGTATTTGGTGTAAATTATAAGCCTACACCTTGAAAACGACCGTATGCTTACAACCGTTCATGAAACGGATAATGTGCGCAGATCTTAAAACTTAAAAGATAAGGCTATAAAGGCAGTTCCCGGCTACTCCATATTCAAATAGTACTTAGGAATACCGCAACAAAAGCCGACAAGAAGCGAGTTTTCTGGGACAAGTCAAAGTTCAGGCAGCTCTGCGCGCGAAACCGCATTCGGGCAGGAAATAACCGATCACGACCATGCCGATTTTCCCCTGCTTTGATGGATTTGACGTTTTGCTAATTTGGGTGAAAGCTGAGTAAACTTTAAAAGCTAATAATTAATGAACACACTTGTCATAATGTTTTCTGTCTTACCAGAGATGTATGGAGAAAAATCCTAATTCAGTAGCCGAAGTAAACCAGTCAAAAATGCCAAATATGTTGGTATGCAATTGAGCTTCCCTTCAAGTTTTCTGCCGCGCAATTTCTAATTTTTCCGTGCATGCGCACCAGCGCACCAATTATGTGCACCACTGAATAGCGCACTGTTAACACATATCACTAACCTGAGGAACGAGAGTATAGCGCACTGTTAACACATTTCACTAACCTGAGGAACGAGAGTATGGCGCACTGTTAACACATGTCACTAACCTGAGGAACGAGAGTATGGCGCACTGTTAACACATATCACTAACCTGAGGAACAACTTGAGAATAATGCAGTATTAACAAATATCACTGACCTGAGGAACAACGTGAGTTATAGCATAATGCTAACACATGTCACTGACCTGAGGAACAACGAGAGTATGGTGGACTGTCAACACATATAGACTATGCGGCATGCCGATCAGAACACTTCCCTTGCGACCCTCATATGCACACCACCTAAATTTGGTCTTAAAATCCACAGATGGTTTTATTAAATTTTATCAGTGTGTTTCCCGCATCGGGAAGTGGAGCATTTTTTTTTTTTTTAATAGTAAAATCAATGACTGAATTCATCATCGATAAAATTTATCGAAGCAAATTTCAACCAATAAAATACTCCGTTTCATCGATCTTTGTTGCCAACTAACGCTATCCTAACGCTGCCACAGTTAATTGTTCCGATTGGTGTATAAAATCTTTACACTGAAGGATATCGCCGAATGAACCAATCATGTTTGTCGTTAGTCAAACTCTGATTTGTAATCATTATATTATTTAATTTATTTATGTTATACAAGTTGTATTATTGTAAAAATGAAAGATTTGTATGATTATTGTACAAGTTACTATTTTACAGATTTGTATAATATTCATACAAATATTATCATAGACTTCTATTCATTACAGATCCATTATTTCAGGTGTAATTTACTTGTGCAATATCTAGTTTTGATAAAAGTTAATATAATGTGAGTCTCAAAAATAACATTTCAAAAGGTATGTCACCAATTTATAGATAACTCCCATGTCCTTGAAGAGCTTTTGGTGCCAAGAATAACCCTCTTTCTATACACATGTATAATGATTTGATAATTACATGAACACCCCTGCTTCTAGCTTAAAACCGCGCAGATCACGGGCATCCAAGATACTTGGATTTATGATATCATTTGCTGATTACTAAGAAAACTTGTGCATTGTTTGTAAGGATTGACAGAATTTAGTTCTGACCAATGTCTGACCCTGAAGAGACTTATTATGATAATGTTGGCAGTCGTTCAGGAACTAGATCATAGTGGTTAGGCTATCAAATACTATCAGGACTGAATTTAGTCCACCCTTACACCTTACACCAAGTGTTTAGAATGTAAGCCAATGGCTGGTATTCACAAAGAATGAATATGTTTATTCCTGGAATAAAATAAATCATGGACTAAAGTGGAGGCATCTGAGCATTGAGGAGACAAGTTTCTTGAGTTTAGCCATTGGAATTTGATCCCACTCTTGTTTAATTCAGGCTTCCAGCTGCTGGAGAGTTTTGGGTCTCCTTTGACGGACTTTTCGTTTAATTATCCGCCAAATGTTCTCAATCGGTGAAAGATCAAGACTGCAGGCAGGCCAGTTCAGCGCACGGACTCTTCTACTATGAAGCCATGCTGTTGTAATAGCTGCAGTATGTGGTTTTGCATTGTCCTACTGAAATACACAAGGGCTTTCCTGGAATAGAAGTCGTTGGAGGGAAGCATATGTTGCTCTAAAACCTTTATATACCTTTCAGCATTCATGGTGCTTTTTAAAACATGCAAGTGTCCCACACCATATGCACTAATGCATCCCCATACCATCAGAGATGCTGGCTTTTGAACTGAACACTGATAACAGGAGGGGTGGTCTTTCTCCTCTTTAGCCCGGAGGACATGACGCCCATGATTTCCAACAAGAATGTCAAATTTGGACTCATCTGACCACAGGATACTTTGCCACTTTGCTACAGTCTATTTTAAATGAGCATTGGCCCACAGAACATGGCAGCACTTCTGGATCATGCTCAACAATGGCTTCCTTTTTGCATGGTAGAGTTTTAGGTGGCATCTGTGGATGGCACAGCAGACTGTGTTTACAGACAGTGGTTTCCTGAAGCATTCCTGGGCCCATTTAGTAATGTCAATGACAGAATCATGCCGGTGAGTGATGCAGTTGCGTCTGAGGGCCCGAAGATCACGGGCATCCAGTAAAGGTCTTCGGCCTTGTCCCTTATGCACAGAGATTTTTCAAGTTTCTCTGAATCTTTTGATGATGTTATGCACTGTCGATGATGAGACCTTCAAAGCCTTTGCAATTTGACGTTGAGGAACATTGTTTTTAAAGTAATCCACAATTTTTTTACGCAAGCCTTCACAGGTTGGAGAGCCTCTGGCCATCTTTGCTTCTGAGAGACTCAGCCTCTCTAAGACGTCCCTTTTATAGCCAATCATGTTGCACACCTGATGCCAGTTAACTTAATTACTTGCTAAATGTTCTTTCAGCTGATTCTCTTTTATATTAATAGCTTTTTCAGCCCTTTTTTGCCTGTGTCCCAACTTTTTTGAGACCTTTTGCAACCAGAAAATTTGAAATGAGCTCATTTTGTGGATAAAAATGGAAAATGTCTCAGTTTCAACATTTGAAATGTTATCTATGTTCTATGGTAAATTACATATTGGCTCATGTGACCTGAAAGTCATTGCATTTTGATTTTATTCACAATTTACACTTTGTCCCAACTATTTTGGAATTGGGGTTGTATTAATCTGAGAAAATGGACAAAATGCAAGAAAGAATCCACAATCAAACAGTTGGTATACAATGTTTATTGTACAAACATTGGAAAATACAATGTTGCATCAAGTGAACATTATTTTATAAAAATCATCAAGTGAACGTTATATTCATTGACCTTGACAATAATTAAAATCTGATGCCACTTGCTAGTCAATATATACACCACAGAGTGAATCCCAACAGTTTACATATTAATGATATTGACTACTGGGGTTGTCTTTTTAGAAGAACTACTTGTTTTTTGATATTTCATTTAGGCGGGAATTCCCGGGAAATGCTCCACGTTCTGGCATGGGAAATGTGATAAGACATACATTCCCCACATTTTAAGACCAAATTCAGGTAGTGTGCAGGAGGGGGTCACAAGATTGGTTTTCTGGTAACATATTGATGCCATGCCCCATAGTCTAATATCACTAACCTGGGGAACAACATGAGGATGACGCACTGTTAACACATATGTCTAACCTGAGGAACAACGTTAGTATAGCGCCCTGTTAACATATATTGCTAACGTGAGGAACAAAGTGAGTATAGCATACTGCTAACATATCACTAACCTGCAGAACAACGTTACTATAGCGCACTTTTAACACATATCATTAACCTGAGGAACAACGTGAGTATAACACAGTATTAACAAATATCACTGACCTGAGGAACAGCGAGAATCTAGCACACTGTTCACACACATTACCATCCTGAGGAACGAGAGCAAGGCATACTATTAACACATGTCACTAACCTGAGGAACAACGAGAGTACAGCGCACTGTAAACACGCATCACTAACCTGCGGAACAACTAGAGCATAGCACACTGTTAACTCCTATCATCAAAATGAGGAACAATGAAGGAATCGTACAATGCTAACACATATGACCAAGCTGAGGAACATGTGGATAATAATAATAATAATAAAAGTTAGGAATCTCTTTGCATATCTCCTCAGCTGATCTTTCAATCAAATTTGTGGAAGTATCGCTGAGGACCCAAGGAAGCGCAGTGTAGAGTTTGAAGTCGTTTGGCTGAGAAATTCTAGAGAAATCAAGGAATCTGCCTGAAACAATACTGCTGAAGCAGCAATTCAGCGGGAACTGTACCAGCAATAACAAATCTATAATATCTACACGTGAATTCTTTGGTGCAAGTGTCTGTGAGGTTAGGACAGGCTGAAGGGAATCGCGTTGCAATTGGGGCCATTGGCCCTTCTCCAAAATAGTACTTTTTTGTTTGTTGAGAAGAAATGATTTTTTTGGGAATAATTTTCCTCTCTCTCTCTCTCTCTCTCTCTCTCTCTCTCTCCCCCCTCCTTCTTTAGGATGGTGATAATGCAATTTCCATTGCTCTGAGGGCATCCCGCCGTGACATCTCTGTGCTGCTTTATACGCACATGAACAGGAGTATCCCACCCTCTCCCTCAGTGCCCAGCTCAACCCCCTGCACCACAGAATCAGTGAGTCTGGGCTTAACTCCCAGCATTCTCAGCACCACACCCTGCACAACAGGATAAGTTAGTCTGAGCTCTACACCCTGCACTACAAAATCAGAGTCTCTGAGCTCTACAGCTTGCACTATAGAATAAGTGACTCTGAGCTCTACAGTCTGCACTATAGAATCAGTGACTCTGAGCGCTACAGTCTGCACTACAGATTCAGTGAGATGGTGGAATAGCTGAAAATTCTGTTGCCGTGGTTGCATCATTTCATTGCTTTCTATTAATGCAGGCCCTTACCAAACACGCTCAAACGACTGAATTACGTTGCAGGTGCCAGTTGTTTTAACTGAGCTCAGAAAAACGAGTTTCTCCTCCTGTGCACCTGCAACCTGGAATAAGATGCAAAACAATTTGAAGCTCACTTCATTTTTAACTATCAGGAAATGTACATTTTTAACCCTTTGTTGCATATGAACAAATGCGTCCAGTATGTTAAAATTGGTTAATGAATTTTGGACCACTCACAAAGTGGAGGAGAGTACTCGGAGGAACGACAGATAAGAGATCGGGGCGAATGTGATGTTGTATGGACTTGGTCTGTGATTGTGCGGACGTTGGGCGCCCCCAGGTGACGAGACTCAGGGTGGGGCTCGCGTCTCTTTTCGGAGTCCATGTGGCTCCCAAGCCCCCCAGGGTCCCAGGTGGTGGCTGTTTCTTGCTTCCTTCTTGGAGAGGGGAAGGGAGGGAGGGACGTAGAAGCAAGACGAGCGGGGATTGTGGGAATGTAGGAGGTATATATAGGCGTAAGGACGAATAGGAAGGTGCATTGGGAGTGGCCCTGTTCATTAACCTACGTTTTCAGGAACTCCCTATATCAAGTGTACGTTTGGGAAAATGTGATGGGATTTGGTGCAATATTGTTTTTGGGAGGGGCACAAGAGAGTGGTCAGTCTGCCTTTATTTTGTTTTCTGGGTGTCTATGAGCGTAGATGGCATAAACCCCACTTAAAATATGTCCAAAATATTGGACAAAATGCAACAAAGGGTTAACTTCATCTTAATTCACTTTCAGCTGTTCTTGTTTTAGAGGGAGTTCCCGATAACATAGGTTACTGAACAGGGCCACTCCCAAAGCGCCTTCCTATTCCTCCTTATGCCTATATATACCTCCTACATTACATTACATTACAGGTTCTTAGCAGACGCTCTTATCCAGAGCGACGTACAAAAGGGCAAAAGATCAATCCAAAAGTGCAGAGCTCCTAGGGGACAAGTACAAGTGCTAACAGTAATTGACAGAACACATTCCGTTGTTAAGGATCTAAACCAATAAGCAATCACCAAAAATACTGATAAGACCAAGTAAAACGGCAACAAAATCAAAGGGCAACAAATCAAGTAAAAAAAGGGCAAAAAAACTCAACAAAAGTAACTGAAAACAAAAATCAAACAAAATCAAAAAACTCAAGTAATTGCAACAAAAGGGCAGCAAAATCAAGTGCAAATCAAAAAAGGAGGACAACAAAATCAAGTGCAACAAAAGGGCAACAAAATCAAGTGCAACAAAAGGGCAACAAAGTCAAGTGCAACAAAAGGGCAACAAAATCAAAAAGGGCAACAAATCAAGTGCAACAAAAGGCAACATGATCAAGGGCAAATAAAAGGGCAAATGCAACAAAAAGGGCAACAAAATCTAGTGCAACAAAAGGGCAACAAAATCAAGTGCAACAAAAGGGCAACAAAATCAAGTGCAACAAAAGGGCAACATGATCAAGTGCAACAAAAGGGCAACATAATCAAGTGCAACAAAAGGGCAACAAAATCAAATGCAACAAAATCAAGTGCAACAAAAGGGCAACATAATCAAGTGCAACAAAAGGGCAACATAATCAAGTGCAACAAAAGGGCAACAAAGTCAAGTGCAACAAAAGGACAACATAATCAAGTGCAACAAAAGGACAACATAATCAAGTGCAACAAAAGGACAACATAATCAAGTGCAACAAAAGGGCAACATAATCAAGTGCAACAAAAGGACAACATAATTAAGTGCAACAAAAGGGCAACATAATCAAGTGCAACAAAAGGGCAACATAATCAAGTGCAACAAAAGGGCAACAAAAAAGGGCAACAAAATCAAGTGCAACAAAAGGACAACATAATCAAGTGCAACAAAAGGGCAACATAATCAAGTGCAACAAAAGGGCAACATAATCAAGTGCAACAAAAGGGCAACAAAATCAAGTGCAACAAAAGGGCAACATAATCAAGTGCAACAAAAGGGCAACAAAAGGGCAACAAATCATTAACAAAAGGGCAACATGCAACAAAAAGGGCAACAAAATCAAGTGCAACAAAAGGGCAACAAAACAAAAAGGGCAACAAAAAAGGGCAACATAATCCAAGCAACAAAAGTCAAGTGCAACAAAAGGGCAACAAAATCAAGTGCAACAAAAGGCAACAAAAGGGCAACATAATCAAGTGCAACAAAAGGGCAACAAAATCAAGTGCAACAAAAGGGCAACATAATCAAGTGCAACAAAAGGGCAACAAAATCAAGTGCAACAAAAGGGCAACAAAGTCAAGGCAACAAAAATCAAGGCAACAAAATCCAACATAATCAAGTGCAACAAAAGGGCAACAAATCAAGTGCAACAAAAGGGCAACAAATCAAGTGCAACAAAAGGGCAACATAATGCAACAAAAGGGCAACAAAACTGGGCAACATAATCAAGTGCAACAAAAGGGCAACAAAACAAAAGGGCAACATAATCAAGTGCAACAAAAGGGCAACAAAATCAAGTGCAACAAAAGGGCAACAAAATCAAGTGCAACAAAAGGGCAACATAATCAAGTGCAACAAAAGGGCAACAAAATCAAGTGCAACAAAAGGGCAACAAAATCAAGTGCAACAAAAGGGCAACAAAATCAAGTGCAACAAAAGGGCAAAAAATCAAGGCAAAAGGGCAAAAAATCAAGTGCAACAAAAGGGCAACAAAATCAAGTGCAACAAAAAAGGGCAACATAATCAATGCAAAAAAGGGCAACAAAATCAAGGCAACAAAAAGGGCAACATAATCAAGTGCAACAAAAAAGGGCAACATAATCAGAAGTGCAACAAAAAGGGCAACATAATCAAACAAAAGGGCAACAAAATCAAGTGCAACAAAAGGGCAAAATAAAAAGGGCAACATAATCAAGTGCAACAAAAGGGCAACAAAATCAAGTGCAACAAAAGGGCAACAAAATCAAGTGCAACAAAAGGGCAACATAATCAAGTGCAACAAAAACAAAAGGGCAACAAATAAAAGGGCAACAAAATCAAGTGCAACAAAAAGGACAACAAAATCAAAACAAAAGGGCAACATAATGCAACAAAAGGGCAACAAAATCAAGTGCAACAAAAGGGCAAACATAATCAAAATGCAACAAAAGGGCAACAAATGCAACAAAAGGGCAACATAATCAAGAATTGCAAAAAAGGGCAACAAAGTCAATCAGTGCAACAAAAGGGCAACAAATCATCAAAACAAAAGGGCAACAAATCAAAAAAAAAGGGCAACATAATCAACAAAATCAAGTGCAACAAAAGGGCAAAAAGGCAACAAAAAGGGCAACAAAATCAAGTGCAACAAAAGGGCAACAAAATCAAACAAAAGTGCAACAAAAAGGACAACATAATCAAGTGCAACAAAAGGGCAACAAAATCAAACAAAAGTGCAACATAATCAAGTGCAAAAAAAGGGCAACATAATCAAAAGTGCAAACAAAAGGGCAACAAAAAAAAGGGCAACATAATCAAGTGCAACAAAAAACAAATCAAGTGGCAACATAATCAAGTGCAACAAAAGGGCAACAAAATCCAGAAGTGCAACAAAAGGGCAACAAAAGGGCAACATCAAGTGCAACAAAAGGGCAACAAAATCAAAAAAAAAAGGCAACAAAGTCAAGTGGGCAACATAACAAAAACAAAAGGGCAACATAATCAAGTGCAACAAAAGGGCAACATAATCAAAGTGCAACAAAAGGGCAACAAAATCAAGTGCAACAAAAGGGCAACATAATCAAGTGCAACAAAAGGGCAACATAATCAAGTGCAACAAAAAAGGGCAAAAAAGGGCAACAAAATCAACAAAATCAAGTGCAACAAAAATCAAGGGCAACAAAATCAAGTGCAACAAAAAGGGCAAAAGGGCAAAATCATGTGCAACAAAAGGGCAACATAATCAACAAAAGGGCAACAAAATCAAGCAACAAAAGGGCAACAAAATCAAATGCAAGGGCAACAAACAAAGTGCAACAAAATTGAAAAAAGGGCAAAATCAAACAAAAGTGCAACAAAAGGACAACATAATCAAGGCAACATAATCAAGTGCAACAAAAAGGGCAACATAAAAGGGCAACATAATCAAGTGCAACAAAAGGGCAACAAAATCAAGGGCAACAAAAAAGGCAAAAAAGGGCAAATAAAATCAAGTTCAACAAAAGGGCAACAAATCCAAGTGTCAACAAAATGCAACAAAAGGGCAACAAAACAAAAAGTCAAAAGGGCAACAAAATCAAGTGCAACAAAAGGGCAGCAAAATCAAGTGCAACAAAAGGGAAACAAAATCAAGTGCAACAAAAGGGCAACATAATCAAGTGCAATAAAAGGGCAACATAATAAATCAAGTGCAACAAAAGGGCAACAAAATCCAGTGTAACAAAAGGGCAAAAAAATCCAAGTGCAAGTGCAACAAAAAAAAGGGCAACAAAGTCAAGTGCAACAAAAGGGCAACAAAGTCAAGTGCAACAAAAAAAAAGGGCAAGTTCAAACAAAAGGGCAACAAAAAAGGGCAACAAATCAGGAGTGCAACAAAAGGGCAACAAAATCAAAGGGCAACAAAACTGGTCGTTCAACAAAAGGGCAAAAGTCAAAATCAAGTAAACTGACAAAAGGGAAATCGAACAAAAGGGCAACAAAATCCAGTGCAACAAAAGGGCAAAAAAAAAGTGAAGGGCAACCAAATCAAGTAAAGTAGTAACAAAATCAGGAAAAAAATCAAGGTACAAAATTAAGTGCAGCAAGATCATGTAAAAGGGCAACAAATCAAGGGATGCAAGGACAGGATTCAGGGCAGTGGAGTAGGGGAAAGGTGAAGCCTGAAGAGGTGGGTTTTCAGGCAGCGCTTGAAGGTGCTCAATGATTCTGCCGTTGGGACCTTGATAGGTAGATCATTCCACCAACGAGGTACCAGGACAGACAGCAGCCTTGAGCGAGAAGGGGAGGGGCGGAGAGGGGGTGGAGCCAGGTGACCAGAAGTAGCAGAGCGGAGTGCTCTGGCAGGCGTGTAAGGTCTGAACAGTCTGTGGATGCGTGCTGGAGCTGTTCCGTTGACTCCCTGGTAGGCTAGCATCAATGACTTAAATTTGATGCGAGCTGCAACAGGGAGCCAGTAGAGTCTTGTGAGCAGGGGGGTGACGTGGGCGTGCCTCGGGAGGTTGTGGACCAGGTGAGCTGCAGCGTTCTGGATGAGCTGCAGGGGTCTGATGGCAGATGCTGGGAGGCCGGCGAAAAGGGAGTTGCAGTAGTCCAGGCGGGAGAGGATCAACGCTTGGACTAGGAGCTGCGTTGAGTAGCTGGTGAGGAAGGGCCGGAGTCTACGAATGTTGTAGAGGAAGAACCTGCAGGTCCGGGTCACTGTTGCGATGTTCGAAGCAGAGGAGAGCCTGTTGTCCAACAGGACCCCGAGGTTCTTCACACTCAGCGAGGGAGAGATAGTGGTATTCCCCAGGGTGATGGTCAGGTCCAGAAGAGGGGAGGATGGAGCAGGGATGTAGATCATCTCCGTCTTGCTTGGGTTGAGCTTCAGGTGATGGTTGTCAATCCAGGTCTGGATGTCTTGCAGGCAGGCGGAGATGCGGGTGGAGACCTGGACATCAGGGGGAAAAGAGAGAAAAAGTTGAGTGTAATCAGCATAAAAGTAATACGAAAAACCATGAGCAGAAATGACAGGACCGAGAGACTGGATATAAAGAGAGAAGAGGAGTGGACCAAGAACTGAGCCTTGGGGGACGCCTGTGGTAAGGGGGCAGGGTGTTGATACTTCACCAGCCCAGGCAACCTGGTAGGAGCGACCGTAGAGGTACGACTTCAACCAGATGAGGGCTGTACCACAGATCCCCAGTGCAGACAGGGAAGACAGGAGGATGGAGTGGTCGACAGTGTCAAATGCGGCAGAGAGGTCGAGGAGGATCAGGATGGATGAGAGGGAGGCGGCACGTGCAGTGTGAAGCGTCTCATTGATGGAGATGAGTGCGGTCTCCGTGGAGTGGGCAGCTCTGAAGCCAGACTGGTGAGGGTCCAGGAGGTTGTTCTCTGCAAGAAAAGAGGAGAGTTGGTTAGCAACAGCATGTCTAAGGGTTTTTGAAAGGAAGGGGAGGAGGGAGACTGGGCGGAAGTTCTGAATGACTGAGGGGTCAAGGGAGGGTTTTTTCAGGAGAGGGGTGATCATGGTCTGTTTGAAGGGAGGTGGGAAAGCATCCAGAGCACAAAGAGGAGTTAATAAGGGAGGTGACAAAAGGGAGGATGTTGGGTGTGATAGACTGGAGAAGGGGTGAGGGGATAGAGTCAAGAGCACATCCCCGCTCGTCTCATTTCTATTTCGTTTACTCGCAAACTAAACAGCCCAGCGCACAGCAAGAGTTCCCTTACCCGAAGCATGACATCCGAAATCCTACCGAGTCCCTCGGATGCAGAATAATTCCAAGACTCTGATGCTTCAGAGGAATCTTCTCAATCCGTTCCCGCAAATCCCGTTTCTCCTCCACGCACCCGCCTGCGCTCCACCATCTTCGTACCTTCACCACGAAGTGTCACCCGCTCGCCCCAACCAGGGTGCTCACATTACGGACCACGCTCCCCCCACGATGACGACCGAGCCTGGGCTCAGCGCCGCAGGAATTCCAGACCGCTGTTTCGCAGTAGCTACGCCCCTCGTCAACCGTGGAGCTCAGAAGCGAGAGCCCGCGGCTCCCCAGCAAGGCTTACCACGGCTCGCACTTCAAGCTCATCCGAGGCTCCACGTTGGACCGTCACCAGACTCCATCGGGCACGCAAGCAGAATACAATCCCCTTCCACCGCTCCGACAACAAGGCCAGACTACTAAAATTATTCACCGACTCCCACGCTAACGCAGCTGATCCTCCCCACGAGCAGACCAGATGTATGCAGACCGCACAGCACTACCAGGTTCCACCATCAACGTCCCCAGATTCAGATTCAGATTCAGATTCACTTTATTATCATTGTTACAGAATAACGAGATTACGTTTGGAGAGAAAGTGCTCCGGGCCACTGCAACGTGTGTCGCGCCGCCAACTCCACATTTCTTCGAAAATTAAGGTTGCAGTTGCAGAACACAGAAAAAAAAAAAACATTAATAACACATATTGATGACATCAGACATAATACACATCAGGTTTATAACACGACACGCTGGAAACGTGTAGGAATTTTTTCATGGGAATGGGGGGGGATGGGAGGTGGGGGAAGAAGGGGTTAATGAAAAATGCGGAGGCAGCCTGTGGCAGAGGGAGGGGGGGTGGAATGTAGAGTTCAGAAGTTCTTATCAGGGGCAGAATGTTCTGTCCTTGCCAGAGGGGATAAGGAAATGTTGTTGATGAGGACCGGTCCATGTGAGGCTGAGGAAGACTGAGGGGAGACACGGGGGGGAGGGGGGTGTGCCGAATTCTATTCAATTTCGGGTGGAACAAGCAATTTCGATTGATCCGCTATCCATTTTGTAAATTTTGTACTTCGCGCTTCAGGGCCACAAGTTCTCCCATCATCTCATCCTGTCTCTTGCCCAAATTCACAGTCAAATGCACAAACTCCCCACACTGACTCAAAACAGCGTCCATCTTTCTATGCATTTCTGCAGATGATCCCAGAGTCTTTTTGAGCAGCTCTCCATTCTCTGATGCCCGCCGATGTAAATTCATCGCCCGTTCACTCGTTACTCCACTGAGGCGCTCCATAATAATTTCGGTGCTAGGCAGCGCGTTGGGCATTTTCCTCGCTCCCAGCTCGCACACTTTGCGGTAGATCAGAGCAACTCCCATGCCAATTAGGAGAAATCCCGTCACCATAAATCCAAATAGGTAAACATCCTCCACGTCTTCAAGGGATAGTGCCGCCAGACAAAGAACTTGCCATCTCGACCACGTGTCCCGAACGTAGCCAGCAGCAAAAGTCGCGTCAGGGCAGCGCGGTTCACCAGGTGCTCCGCTTCTTGGTGAAAAAATTCTGTCAATCGCATTCAGGGACCAGCTAATTAATTCCATCTTTACTTGAAGAGCCTCAGAAGCAGACGCAGGGTCCAAAAAAAAAGAAAAAAAGAGGGGGGGTAACAGAACAATACAGGACAAAGAAAGAAGACGCAGGCAGGAGCAGAGATAGGGTGCGACTGCTCTCCTCAGAAGGCGGAAGAAGAACCAGCGCCAACGTCATCACGCTCGGGGACGTCCTCCCGCTCCAGATTCGGCAGAAGTCTCTCCTTCCGCAAACCAGCCAGTTGCCCCCCCGCCCCGTGCCTGCTCCCTCCATTTACGACCTCTTTAGTCTCTTTTCTTCCCCTTTTTTCATCCCCGTGTTCGCAGGCTGCACTTTTGCCCTATGCACATGCATCCCGTTCCCCCCCCATCACTTCCGCCGGATAAAACCCGGCTTCTGTGCTCCTGCAGCCCACAAACGAATTCTCCAAGGCTCCAGCAGTTCCGGTGTTAAACCACCTACACCCGGCTAAGCACCCGGTGTTGCCTCATCCGCTGCCTCTTTCCTCCGCACTATCTTTCCCGCCCCCTCCCTTCCCCGTTTCCCATGTTACTAATTCTGTGCTTCCTCTGACAGGTCCGCCCCTCCCATCAACTTCTTCGGCTCCTCGCAGTTTTCCCCTCACCACAGTTTCAGCACACACTAGCCACCGTCCTACCTTCCATACGCCCCTCGTAGCCTATTCCCTTCGCCATTATATCCCAAGCTTAGACAACAGATTTTATCGGGTATGCACGTCCACCTGGCCCAGCTCATTCAACCATCCTATTTCCGCATTCATATTTTAGTCGTGAAAAAAAAAACCAATCCAAACCGTCATCGAACCCGCGCAGCTCAAACACCCAACCACCGCTCTTTCCGCAAAGTTCATGTGAACCGAGTTCGCCTTTTGGCGTCCCACTTTACCGAGACACAATCCCCCAGTCCTTTAATCATCGGAGGCAAGAACTGAACGATTACCTTACACTTGTTCTCGATCTCGCTTTACCCTTCGGCCGTACGTTAAGCGATTGCCTGTTGGCTATGTTGATATAATTGATGTGACTCCACAAGGATAGCAATCTGCAAAATCCGAAGCTATCGCTGACTTTGCAGCAACTAAATTCGCCATCACTCTGCTGTGCATCGTAACTAACAACGCTATTTAGCCATCACTTCATTCAGACTGTAGAACGGATTCTCATGGCTTATTGCTCTATGAGCCTCGCAAACTCATTTATGCAAATCTGTGTTTCACGAGCTACATGAACACAGAAGTTATAAAGACTTCTTGATATTTTTCATAGCCATCGATGTGCGGAGGAAAACTCCATATAATTTTGTAGTGCAAAGTATAACAAGGCTTTCAAAAATAAATTAGACTTTCGTCGTTTCTACCGATTAGTCTGAGCAACTCTTGCTATATATGCACGCCGTGTTTTTCGCAAATTAAATCTCATACATTTATGGTGCGTTGAATGATTGCCATGTTTATTCTAAAATTGTCAAACCTTTACAAATGCTGACGTTCTTTGCCTCGTCGGCAAACATTCACGGATACTACGTGTATCCACCCCATGCCACTCGCAGTGGCGCAGCTCAGTAGATCCTCGCTAGCGCTTCAGTTATTGGTACACTTTGCCTCATCGGCAAAAATTCACGAATACTACGTGTATCCACTTCATGGCCACTCGCAGTGGCTCTGCTCACTAGCGCCTTGCTAGCGCTTCAGTTATTGGTACACTTTGCCTCATCGGCAAACATTCACGGATACTTTGCGTATCCATCTCAAGGCCATTCGCAGTGGCGCAGCTCTCTAGCGCTCAGCTAGCGCTTAGGCTATGGGTGCACTTTGCCTCGTGGACAAACATTCAAGGATACTGTATGCGTGTACTTAAGTCTCAGTTATACCATCGCCTGGCTCCGTTAGCGGTTTGCGCGCGCACCTCAACAGAGCATGGAGGCGTTTATACTTGGCGCATTCTCCGCAGCAGTATTCGCCGCAAAGACAGGGGGCAGTAGAAAAGAAAAACTATAGGAAGTAGTAGAAGCAGAAGCAAGCGGAAAACATTTCAAACTGGACGACACTAGCGCGGCTTGCGAAAAGTTTCAAAAGTGGTTAACCCTTTACCGACTGTCCTTCGTCTCACCACTCTCATCCGTCTCACCGGTTGCGGCGCCTGGTTGGCTAAGGCCGTTATCGCAAACGCTCAGTCCCACTTCACCCATGTTTTCTTGGGGGTTCCTTTGGCGTTTCCTGGAAGGGGCGCTATTACTTCGCCGCTCGCCTTATCGTATCCCATCATCGTTCCTCCCTCATTCGGGGTCACAAATGGGCTGCCAAATGAATAACCATACACTGCGATAACTCGACCACAGTAGACATCATCAAAAAAGATTGTTCCCGCTTCCTCTCATTCATGCCATTCCTCAGGAAACTAACCTTAATTTCCCCAAAACACCAGTTCATGCTCAAGGCCGCACGTATTCCCGGGTATAAAATGCCTTCGCTGATGCCCCATCTCGTTTCTCTTGGCAGAGATTCAGACGCTTGGCTCCCAACTCGGACATTCGCCCCACTCTGGTTCCTCCTTTTTCTGCGTCCGTCTACCCCTGACTCCACAACTCAAGCCACTTGCCGCTTTATCTCGACATGCCATTCTAAACGGGTTTGCTCCACGCTCCTGTTCCTCATACCTCACAGGATGGAAGCAATTTAAGAAATTCCATTCAGCCCTCCTACTGGTAGTCCCGGCACTCGACGTCGTTTCCATTACGAGCTTCATTTCGTACATTCACTCCATACACCTCGTTCAACCAGCCTCAATACAAGTCTACCTAAGCGGCATCAACTTCTTTGTCAAATTAGCCACTGGTTATCCGTGCCCGTCTATTTTCCACTCTCACGTGCGATCACTACTGAAGGTTTACGCTAAACAAGAATCTCCCACTCCGACCAAACGTTTACCCCTGACGGCAGTCCTCCTCTTTTGCCGCATCCAGACGCTGCGTTCAGGGTACCATTCTCTTTCCACGGATTCCACCCTAGAAGCCATGTTTCTATTGGCCTTCTTTGTTTTTTTGAGATGTGCCGAGTTCGCTCCGCTCTCCGCTAATTATAATCCTTCTTGTCGCGCCAGCCTAAACGACATCTCATTCTACTCCTCCGACTGCCTCATGTTCAAGATAAAGAGTAGTAAAACGGATCAGTTTGCCATTTCTCAGCCCATATTCCTATTTCGCCTAGACTCTGCCCTCAGTCCGTTCGAGCCAATATCAAACTACGTCATCTCAAGATACAATAACCACGCTTCTCCCCAAGACCCATTATTCACGATCGACACCGGGGCCATGGCCACTGGCCACTGGTTCCTCTACCATTTCTGTCATGTTTTAATTAGATCCGACATTCCACCCAAATACTTCTCCGGGCACCCTTTCCGCATCGGCGCCACCACCACAGCATCCAAGCGAGGCGTGCCGGACCACCTGATTAAAATCCTCGGCCGCTGGACATCAAACTCGTATGCAAGCTATATTCGCAATAACGTCGATGACGTACGAAGAGCCCATCTCTCGTTGATCCATTTACACTTTTTGGGGGCTTAGGAGCGACACGGACTCTGACGAGACGAGAGCCCCACCCTGAGTCTCGCCACCTGGGGACGTCCAACGTTTGCATAATCACAGACCAAGTCCAACATCACATTCGCCGCGATCTCCTATCCGCAGTTCCCTCCAATACTCTCCTCCACTTTGGGAGTGGTCCAGAATTCATTAATTGATTCATTTGTTGTTATCTAAAGTTACTTATGTATTCTTTTGGTTCATTATTGTTTTATTCTGTCTTTTTATTGTTTTTGCTTCTCACTGCCATTACCTCATCTAATTTTTAAATTATGGCGTCTAAGATCTTGTTTATTTATTGTTCAGTTGGCTATATTGTAAATGAGGTATCGGCCTGAATGTATTTCTGAGTTAACCCTTTCACTACCGCTTACTGGGAATAAGACAACCCTTGCTTACCGTAAATTTTTGTGCTATCGCAGCATGATATTGCATGTGGATTTTCACCCCCTTTTTCGAACTAAAAACGCCAGAAATGGACAATTTTATGTACAGAAAACATGTTCAAAATACATTTACCTTTCCATTGACACATATCTTTGCCTAGTTTTTCCAAAAGTAAAAACAGAAAATGAGGATAAAAACCGTATTTCGGTTTGCCAAGACAAGACGATTTCTCCTCCATGGGATATATGTACAAACGGAGATACACGCGCATTTCTGTACAAACGGAGATACGTGCATTAGTGTACAAACGGAAATACAGGTGCAGCAGCATGCACTGCCTGCAATGGCGGTGAAGTCAGCGAGGGACCGTGCATAACCGGAGGATTGGGAACTACGGGAAGCCTGTTGACATCACTGACGTGTTGTGTGATAGCAGACTCGTCCAAAGGGGTGTTTTGTTGCGGAGCTTTGACAGTTTTTGTGAGGGACTTTCTCTAGGCGCAAAATAGCGACAATGGTAAGGAAAGGGTTAAAATAAAGGTTCAGTGAATGAATTGAATGAGTATACATAATGTATGGTACTGTTAGATTGCCGCTACACTGCCCTGTTAATGCATGCCTGACTCAAGTGGGAGAGCAAACGGTTTTTGACCACAATGAAAAATTTTATTCTGAAAAGCTAATCTCTGACAATATGGACTGAAAATTTTGGAAATGATTACATTTGTCTTTTTTCAATAAATTTGTACAGTTGGAATTTTGAATTTTAAAATGCTCCACCAAAAGTATAATACTATTAATTTTAGTATTTCCTCATCTTTGTCTGCAACTATGCAGCAATCTGTCTGTCAATCTCACACTGCCTCACTCCACCCATGTGTATAAATGGGTACCAGCAAATAGTCAGGGAAACCTGACTCAGAGCTGGGGGAGTACCTGCGATGGACTGGCATCCCATCCAGGGGGAGTACTAATACTCTAGTCGCTTCATGCCACAGAAACCAGGGTTAAGCACCGGCCCGATGGGCCACTAGGCTCGGAACAGACTTACTTGTGCAGAAATACTGGGGCAAAGCAGAACAAATAAATGCAAAAAAAGAAGAAAAGCTGTGCATCAGTTGAATTTTAATTTAGAATTTGATTGTTATTGTGTGTGTATTTTTACCACCATCCGACACTATCACTCTTGAACCGTTATCCAAACCTCTGCTGTTCAAATGCTTTAAATAGCCTTTTCACCCTGAAATTTTTATCATTTTATTTCAGGAGAGTGCCAAAGCTGTCCCAGGAAGGCCCCCCCTGCCCAAAACGATTGGGACACAGAGGCTGCAAAGACGTAAAAACTGACTGGGTGTTTCCCTCTTTTCATAAACTGCAAAACTGACCATTCAAGACACATGGAGGCACAAGATTTTCCATCTCTGTTCTCCCATTAAACAACCAGAATAAGTGCACAGTTACTGTTGTATCAACCAAGTCATTTACTTGCTTTGAGTTTACAAAAATGTGAAAAAATTTTCAAATATCTTGGCTATTAGTGCAAATCAAAAGTTACTTACTGGTCCAACAGAAATTAATGCAGAGTTCCGATCTTTTTATTCTGTATTGTACAAATCAGATATAACACTAGATAAGACGAAATGTTATTCCTTTTTATATGATTTAAGACTACATACTCTTTCCCAAGAGGAAGCTGAGCGACTTGGTGAACCAATCACTCTGACTGAATTGAAAAATGCTATTTCGGGTATGAAAAAAGGTAAATCGCTGGGTTGGGATGGGATTCCCTCAGAGCTTTATCTCTCTTTTTGGGAGGAGCTTGGACAGTATTTTATGGCCATGATTCATAAATCTCTTGAAGTTGGTGCCTTTTTTAATGACTTGAATTCTGCTTTAATAGCTGTACTACCTAATCCCAATGAGGACATCACTAAATGCAAAAATTACAGACCATTATCTATCCTTAATTCTGAAATAAAAGTGTTTGCTCAGATATTGGCCTCTCGTTTGGAACCCCATATAACTAAATTAATTGAGATCAGACTGGGTTTATAAGATCAGGTCTGGCAGCTTATAATGTGCAGGGACTCTGCTCCATGTGATTCATGCAGCTAAAGATATTCCTGCTCCTTGTGCTGTGTTGAGTCTTGATGCTGGAAAGGCCTGTGATAGGCTAGGATGGGAGTACTGGAAAGGCCTAAGATAGGCTAGAATGGGAGTACTGGAAAGGCCTATGATAGGCTAGAACGGGAGTACCTATGGGAGATCTTACAACATTTTCAGTTTGGTCCCAATTTCATAAAATTAGTTAAATTACTTTATAATAGTCCATCTGCAATGATAAACACCAATGGCATTATATCAAACAAGTTTACTCTATCTTGTTCTCGTCGACAAGGTTGCCCTATAAGCCCCTTTCTGTTATGATTCTGCCATGTCTGACCATGTTTTTGCTTATGTTCTGTTCCATGCCATGTTTTTGTTTTTGCTTTGTCTGTATTCCTGCCATTGTCCATTCCCACAGTTATATTCCGGTTCTTGTTTTGCTCCATGCCATGCAATGCACTTTGTCTCCCCGGTCTGGTCTTATGTCATGTGACAGCTTATTGCCCCAGTATTGCGTGCCACGCTTCGGGTGATTTCATGGTTTCTGGGTTTTCAATTATTCCTTCTAATCTCGTTTGCTTCCTTCGCCTTGCTGTTCTGTCATTACTAACAGTACTAACAGTTTGTTATTTTAGTTAAATCTACTAAGCAAGACTAACATTGTTTATAGTACTAACTTACTAACGAGCACTAGGGATTGTATAGCTGCACTTTACTAATTGACTAACGAGCTCTCAGCACTCGCCCTATTCTAGTCTCCGCCCCTTGTCTTTACTCAATTTACTTTGCTGCGCTTCAGCGGATTCTCCGCACCTGGTTTACTCTGTTCTGCCTCATCGTCTGTGCACGTTAGAACTCCCTAACCGGAGCTGTGTGTTTGTCAATAGGCTGTCATTGTGATCCCTGTCCGCGTTTTGGCTTTTGCCAATTTCATGTGGTTAGGTTCTTCCTCATGTCTGTTCCCTCGTTAATCAGTCTGATCCAAGTCACCTGTTCCCTATCATAGCATGTGACTTCCCCTACATGTATTTAAGCAGTCTATTCACTTCCAGTCCCCGTCAGAACATTTCCCTTGGTTTGCCTGTGCTACGATCGTTTATGCCTTGTACTCTTTGTGATTCTCTTCTGACTGGACCATCCCTGTTTTTGATTTGGGCTTTGTCTTGGATTTGTCCGCACCTGTGTATCGAACCTTTTTTGCCCGACCACGAGTATTGTGTTTGCTGCCCTGTGTACAACTTGGATTACGTCCCTGGGATACTGATTTTGGATTGTGGACTCTGTACCGTTGCTTCCTGCCCTGCGGGGGTTCACCCCCCAGCCTTAATAAAATTCAAGTTTGTTGGATTACTTGGTTCTCGCGCCTGGTTCCTGAGCGTAACCTTACACTTTCTGTTTGTATTATTACTTGAACCTCCTGCCCAAAATTCGTCAGCACCCATCTATCACCCCTGTCACTTTTAATAACACCGCTCATTCTATATCATATGCCCATGATGTATTGTTATATTTTCATGAAGTAGTTACATCACTTCCTTGTATTTTAGAGACCTTCGAGGAATTTGCTTCATTATCTGGTTATGAAATTAACTGGACTAAATTATTATTATTTTCATTAAACTCAAGAATGGAACCTAGTTTTTTGCCCCAACATATTCCAGTGGTCAGTCAGTTTAAGTATTTGGGAGTAGATGTTTTTCCATCATTAATTTGCATTGCCAATAGAAATTTTCTGGGCATTTATAACAAAATTGAATCGGACCTGAATAGATGGTCTTGCCTCCCGAAATCGCTTCAAGCTTGTGTGTCAATTGTTAAAATGGATATTTTACCTCGGGTTAATTTTTTTCTTTCATGTTATCATTGGCACCACCAATTGATTTTTGGGATAAAATTCACTCTTTGGTATCTAAATTTATTTGGAGTGGGAAACGACCTTGTGTAAAGTTGACAACGCTTCAAAGGCATATAACATAAGGTGGTCTTTCGGTTCCAAATTTTAAACATTACTTTTGGTCTTTTGTTTTGAAACCACTATCAGATTGGCTTAATCCTGACTCTGTCACATGTTGGAAAACTATAGAAAGTAATTTAGCGCACCCACACAGATTGAAAGATTTGGTAAATTCTTCTGTCCCCTTGAAATGCGCTAAACTAAGATTTGGCCCCATAATGAGTTTTCTGTTGTCCATATGGCGTATAGTTGAGAAGGAAACAAATAATATCTGTAAATGGCACCTAAATAGTCCAATCTATAACAATTACTCTCTACTTACTCAGGGGGTCCAATTCACAAACCCAACCTGGAGTAGTAAAGGTATTCATACATTTGCTAATATTTATAATGAGTATGGGCTCCAAAATTTTAATGATTTGAGACTGTCTTACTCTTAAGTTAATCTTTTTTCTTGTATCTTCAACTGCGCTCAGCCATGAAAGCTTATGGAGAACCATGGAAAACTCCGCTCACTGCACATCCTTTGCATGCCTTATTAGATAAGAAAGGAAAGGAAAAAAGGGCTGGTATCTCAACTATATTCACTTCACCGATCTTCCTCTTATAAAGTGCTCCCGATTGTACATGTAGGGTCTGAGGATCTGAAGTATTATATAGGGGATGATCTACTTGACTGGAAAAAAATTTGGGAATCGATTGTCATTGCTTCTAAAAACCCAGATCACCAGTTGATTCATTTTAATTATATTCATTAGACTTACCTCACACCGAGGAAGGCCTGTCTTATGAAACAGAGATCATCCCCCATTTGTACCTTATGCACAGAGGGTCTTACTGGTTCATTCATGCATATGTATTGGGAATGTAATGATGTAAGAGTATTTTGGAGAAAAATTTGTACTACTTTGCCTGATGTTTTAAATGTGGATGTGCCATGTTCCCCCATTGTGCTTCTCTTAAATGATACCTCTATATTTAAATTATCATCTGGTAAGAGGCGTACTCTTTTAACTGGAATTACGGCTGCAAGAAAGATGTTGGCATTACGGTGGAAACCTCCACATACAGTTACAAAATCTGAATAGATCGACAGATATCTTGACATAATAAATCTGGAAGTGTCAATAGCGAGAATGCATGGGGCTGGAGCTGATACCATTTTATCATGGCAGACTATGGCTGACAAAATCAAGGAATTATTATAAATATTCTTTTTTGTTCTTTTGACTCCTGCAGCAATCATATAAAGATCCATTGGGGGGGTGATGCCACTTTTTATGATTTGCAGTTATATAATTTGGGTTGGTTTTTTTTCCCCTTTGTTTTGTTAAATGTCTCAATGTATGTGTTCTGTAAGTTATTTTTGGTTAGTGTATATTTTGTATACAACCCCAACTCCGAAACAGTTGGGACAAAGTGTAAATTGTGAATAAAATCAAAACGCAATGACTTTCAAATCACACCAGCCAGTATTTTATTTACAATAGAACAGAGATAAAATAGCAAATGTTGAAACTGAATAATTTTACAATTTTATCCACAAAATGCGCTCATTTCAAATTTGATGGTTGCCACAGGTCTCAAAAAAGTTGGGACAGGGGCCTGTTTACCATGGTGTAGCATTCCCTCTTCTTTTTAACACAGAGTGGAGGCGTCTGGGCATTGAGGAGACAAGTTTCTTGAGTTTAGCCATTGGAATTTGATCCCACTCTTATTTAATACAGGCTTCCAGCTGCTGGAGAGTTTTGGGTCTCCTTTGACGGACTTTTCATTTAATACTTGAACTCCTCCACTTGGGGTAATAACTTACCCCTTACTTGCAGGGGACAATCCACCTTTTTCCGGGAGAGAACCACGGCCTCAGATTTGGAGGTGCTGATCCTCATTCTGACCGCTTCACACTCAGCTGCGAACCGCTCCAGTGTGCGTTAGAGGTCACAGCGTGATGAACCGCTCCAGTGTGCGTTAGAGGTCACAGCGTGATGAACCGCTCCATTGTGCGTTAGAGGTCACAGCCTGATGAAGCCAACAGGACCACATCATCTGCAAACAACAGAGATGTAATCCTGAGGCCACTAAACTGGACACCATCTAAACCTCGCCTTGATATCCTGTCCATGACAATCATGAACAGAATAGGTGACACACAGGATACCTCTTTCGACATGGTCATAACTCTTCTCCAAGTCCACAAAACACATGTAGACTGAGGAATAAAAAAGCATATGCTGAAAAGTACACCTTGCCCACAGTGAAGAATTGTGGGGGCTTTTTGATGCTCTGCAGCTGCCTTGCTTCCTCTGGCACTGGAAATCTGCAGAGTGGAGGGCAAGATGGATTCAGTTAAGTACCAGGATATCCAAGGAGAAAATGTCATGCTGTCTATAGGGAAGCTGATGCTTGGGCATCATTGGACCTTCCAAAAGGACAATGATCCTAAGCATACCTCAACATCCACCAAGGCTTAGTTTCAGAAGAGGTCTGGGAAGATTCTAGAGTGCCCATCACATTCGCCTCACTTGAACCACATAAAAAATCTCTGGTAGTACTTGAAGAAGACAGTTGCAGCATGCAAACCCTAGAATATTAGTGAACTGGAGGCCATTGTCCATGAGGACTGGGCTAAGATTCCTTGGGCCTGATACCATTGAGCCATACTTCTTAAAAATTGCAGCACCAATTGTGGCTCAGCCAGTTATTGATATTTTTAATCTTTCCATTTCCACTCAAACTTTACCTGTAGTTTGGAAACAAGCCTTTGTCTCTCCTCTTTTGAAAGGTGGTGATCCTTCTGATTTAAACAATTATAGACCAATTTCAAATCTTTCTGCCTTAGCTAAGATCTTGGAGTCTTTAATTTCTGACCAGATTAAATTATTTTCAGATTTGCATATTGTCTTAAATCCCATGCAATCTGGCTTTAGATCCAAGCACAGTACGGTTACGGCTAGCTTGAAAGTCCCAGATGATATTAAAGCAGCTGTTGACAATAAATTCTTTTGCGTTGCAATATTCATTGATTTAACCAAGGCATTTGATACAGTAGATCACCACATATTAATTAACATTTTTTCAAAGGTCGGTTTTGGCCATAGTGCGATTGGCTGGTTTCAGAGTTATTTATCCAACCAGTCTCAACATGTTAAGCTTGGTGATACTGTTTCCGACCCTGTGAGGATAGATAAGGGTGTTCCACAAGGCTCCATTTTGGGACCATTGCTTTTTTTTTACTATATGTACTGTATGTATATTGACTAAGAAACGCAAGTTTACACTGGGTTTCTTATATAGATTAAATTCTTGCTTTTCTTCTTTTTTTCGCAAACGGCTAGTAAATAATGTATTTTTGTCTCAACTTGATTATGGCGATACTGTTTACCGATTTGCATGTCCCACTTTCCTGGCTAAACTCAATCCACTCCATCATTCTGCACTGAGGTACATTTCTAACTCACCTTACAGGATGCATCACTGTACACTTTAGTCGGCTGGCCTTCACTAGCTATGCACAGGCTGCACCGCTGGTATGTTTTAATATACAAGGCTATTTTTAGGCAAACTACCCCAGTACATTTGCTCTAAATTTGTTTTGATTCAGAACTCTTACAACCTCAGATCCAATGTCTGGTTGCGATTCAAGGTGCCTCCTGTGCGATCTGACGCTGGTAGAAGGAGTCTGTTTTACTTTGGCCCTTGGTTATGGAATGACCTTCAAATTCATCTCAAAATTGCTGCTCCCATCTCCATACCAAGTTTCAGACAAAATATTTCTGAGGCCTTTCCCATTAGCTGCTCCTGTCGTACTGTTTAGATATATTTTTCTACTGTTTTTATATTGAGCTATTTTTAGAACTTTTTTTTTTCTGTAAATTTAGTTTTGTCCTGTCAGATGGTAGTCTTTATTCTATCCCTTGTTTTTGTATTATACTGTACTGTTTTACCGATATTGTCTTGAACGGTGTTGTGTTCATGTAATACTAGTGTGTGACTTGCTGCGTTCTGCCAGATCACCATTGAAAAAGAGACTTTGGTCTCAATTGGTTTCATCTGGTTAAAAAATGGATTTGATTGATTGAATGCTGCCAGAAGCTGTTGTCTGCCTATACATCACATTTCCAGCAGGTCATACCAGCAAAAGGGTGCTCTACTAAGTATTAAAGAGGCTTGTCATGAAGGGGTTGAATAATTTTTAGCCTGCAGTAGTTATTAAAAGTGGCATTTAGCATTGAATTTGGAGAAGCCACTTGTAATATTTGTTGTGTTGTGCCATTTAAATAGTTCTTGTTTTATTTGTTCATTACAAACAGCTGAAAGTTCGTAAATTTTGCCATTAAACCTAATTTGCAATGGGGGTTGAATAATTTTGATTGCAATTGTATATATATGCAGTGCTGTGAAAAAAGTATTTGCCCCCCTTCCTGATTTCTTATTTTTTTGCATATTTGTCACAATTAAATGTTTTAGATCATCAAACAAATTTTAGTATTAGACAAAGATAACCCCAGTAAATACAAAATGCAGTTTTTAAATGATGATTTCATTTAAAAAGCTATCCAAACCTCCTTGGCCCCATGTGAAAAAGTAATTGTCCCCCTTGTTAAATCATGAATTAACTGTGATAAGCCACATTTTTTCAGTTCAATTTCACTAGCCACACTGAGGCCTGATTACTGCCAGACCTGTTGAATCAAGAAATCACTTAAAAAGAACCTGTCTGACGAGTGAAGTAGGCTTTAAAATCTCAAAAAGCAACACATCATGCCTTGATCTAAAGAAATTCAAGAACAGATGAGAAACAAAGTCATTGACGTCTATCAGTCTGGAAAGGGTAACAAAGCCATTTCTAAGGCTTTGGGACTCCAGCGAACCACGGTGAGAGCCATTATCCACAAATGGAGAAAACTTGGAACAGTGGTGAACCTTCCCAGGAGTGGCCAGCCTACCAAAATTACTTCAATTGACGAGTCGTCCAAGAGGTCACAAAAGAACCCAGAACAACATCTAAAGAACTGCAGGCCTCACTTGCCTCATTTAAAATGAGTGTTCATGATTTAACAATAAGAAAGAGACTGGGCAAAAAATGGCATCAATGGGAGAGTTCCAAGGTAAAAACCACTGCTGACCAAAAAGAACATAAAGGGTCATCTCACATTTGCCAAAAAAACATCCTCATGATGCCCAAGACTATTGGGAAAATATTCTGTGGACTGATGAGACAAAGTTTAACTTTTTGGAAGGTGCGCATCTTGTTACATCTGGCGTAAAACTAACACAGAATATCATAGAAAGAACATCATACCAACAGTCAAACGTGGTGGTGGTAGTTGATGGTCTGGGGCTGCTTTGCTGCTTCAGGACCGGGACGACTTGCCATAATTGATGGAACCATGAATTCTGCTCTCTACCAGAAAATTCTGCTGGAGAATGTCCGACCATCAGTTCGTGACCTCAAGCTCAAGCGCACTTAGGTTATGCAGCAGGACAATGATCCAAAAGACACCGGCAAGTCAACGTCTGAATGGCTTGGAAAAAAACAAAATGAAGGTTTTGGAGTGGCCTAGTCAAAGTCCGGACTTAAATCCGATCGAGATGCTGTGGCATGACCTTAAACGGGTCGTTCATGCTCAAAAACCCTCCAATGTGGCTGAATTAAAACAATTCTGCTAAGAAGAGTGGGCCAAAATTCCTCCACAGCAATGTAAAAGACTCATTGCCAGTTATCACAGACGCTTGATTGCAATTGTTGTCGCCGAAGGTGGCACAACCAATTATTAGGTTTAGGGGGCAATTACTTCTTCACAAAGGGCCAGGTAGGTTTGGATAGCTTTTTCCCCACAATAAATGAAATCATCATTTAAAAAATGCATTTTGTATTTACTCGGGTTATCTTTGCCTAATATTAAAATTTGATTGATGATCTGAAAGATTTAAGTGTGACAAATATGCAAAAAAAAGAAATCAGGAGGGGGGCATATACTTTTTCCACAGCACTGTGTATGTATATATATATATATATATATATATATATATATATATATATATGCTCAGCACCATTAAAAACGCACAGATGAGGTATGTACTATATTTGTGGCAAATTGAAGAATCGATTGATTTCTATTGCTTTTCCAGTGAGGCATGAGAGGAAATAAAGAAAAGCGCGTGGAATTGTAATCCTGACACGCACCACATGCACGCGCCAAGCACTTCAGTAATAACAAACATTGAGCTGTTCGTGATGTGTACCGTGACACTTGACTTGTTCTTTTTGGTGTGGTCAATAGCCTACATAAAGCCAACAAAAAAAAAGAAAAATGCTACTGCATCAGGTAATGGAAAAGCTTGTGACTCAGGAGGGAGAAAAAGAGCCTTTGGCATGTTACGGGCAGGTCTCAGCCGCCGAGAGGTGGTGCGTCATTTGCACAGTCACCGTTCAACATTCAGTCAGCTGTCTATCCGAGAATGGAACACAGACACTGTCACTGACCGACCCCGCTTAGGGCAGCCACGAGTGACGATAGCGGCTCAAGAGCGCCACATCTGGTTACAGCCTGTACGTGACAGATTCCGGACAGCAACCAAAACTGATCATAGTAAGTAAGTAAGTAAGTTTAATTTATAGAGCACATTTACACACAGCATACACTGACCAAAGTGCTGTACAATGTCATTAAATGAGAGGACAAATAACAAAATATAATACAATGCAATAATACAATTACATAAAAATGTCAAAAACAAAAAACAAAAAAAGGGGAGCCTTCAATGTCAGGGCACACCACACAGACATCAACAGAAGGTAAATGGTTAGGGACCGAGGAAGGCCAGGGAGTAAAGGTGGGTTTATAGCCTGGATTTGAAAGCAGAAATGGAGGGGGCAGATCTAATGTCCAGGAGGAGCTGGTTCCACAAACGTGGAGCAGCGACGGCAAAGGCTCTGTCACCTCTCTGCTTGAGCCGTGAGCGTGGCACATGCAGAAGCCCTTTGCTAGAGGATCTAAGGGATCTTTGGGCCGAATGGGGCTGTACAAAGTCAGTGATGTAGGCTGGGGCCAGCCCATTAAGTGCCTTAAAAACAAATAATGAAACCTTGAACTGGATTCTAAAAAAAACTGGGAGCCAGTGCAAGGAAGCCAGAATGGGGGTGATGTGCTCACGTCTCCTGGTGCCAGTTAAAAGACAAGCAGCTGCATTTTGGACCAGCTGCAAACGTCTGAGTGAGGATTGAGGGAGGCCGAGGTAGAGGGAATTGCAGTAATCCAGCCGCGATGTAATAAAGGCATGGATAACTATCTCAAGGTCGTTGTGAGATAGGAAGGATTTGAGGCGGGAGATCACTCTAAGCTGGTAGAAACTATTTTTGACAACAGTGCTAATCTGTTTGTCGAGACAAAGTTTTGAGTCAAGAATGACACCCAGGTTTCTGGTGTGAGGTTTGACAAATGGGGTGAGGTGACCTAAATTATTCAGTACAGTACAACCTGCCTTGGGGGGACCAAAAATGATGACTTCTGTCTTGTCACCATTTAGCTGGAGGAAGTTGTTAGCCATCTAGTTTCTGATGTCTTCAAGACAGACCAGGAGAGATTGAATGGAGTCCTTAGATTTTAAAGGCAAGTACAGCTGAGAATCATCGGTATAGAGGTGAAAAGAGATGTTATGCTTTCTTATAATGTCACCCAATGGGAGCATATACAGGCTGAAGAGCATGGGACCCAGGATGGACCCATGAGGGACCCCATAAGAGACAGGGGCAGATGATGAAGAGAACTGACCCATAGTAACAGAGAAAGTCCTGTGTTTAAGGAAAGAGCCGAACCAAAGTAGCGCAGTCTCCCTAATGCCCACATGCTGGTCAAGGCGAGTGAGGAGGATGTTGTGGTCTACAGTGTCAAAGGCGGAACTAAGGTCAAGTAAAATCAAAATGGCATTTTCACCAGAATCCAACGTGAGGAGCAGATCATTAATTACCTTAAGCAGGGCTGTTTCAGTGCTATGCAAGGGTCAAAAACCTGACTGAAAGGGTTTAAGTGTATTGTGGGTGGTGTTATGGCCCCAATTTGTTATGGCGTAGCGGACAGCAAGGGATGACAGACAAAATTTTAAAACTTTAACAGATTTAATTAAACAAACACTGAACTAATCGACAACCTACTCTACTGACCAAGATTGAAATAAAAAAAATGAGATATTTACAGTCCCTTGGTAATTGGGATGGGGCTGCTATTTTGCGATGTCCTGGGACAGGAAAATGCTCCAACACAGGCAAAAATCCACAAAAAGCTTCACAGGTCTTGAAAAGAGTGACTAGTCTGGTCAAATGTATCTTTCCACAATTTCTCCTTGCAATTTCTCCTACTACCTTTCACTCTCTCAATTTTTCTCCTTATATACTCTTTTCCAGCCCCCTCCCACCTTCCAGACTTTTCTCCAATTCTCTGGGACATTCCCCTCTGAGGCATGCCCAGGACATGCCCCAAAACCTAGCTCCAGACTGGGCTTAACAAAAATAAAATTGTCAATACTGCCATCTAGTGGCGCTTTTTTTTTCCACATTACACCTCTATTCCAAAAGGGAAAATTTTGACTCATAAAGGCAAAATTTTTCTTTTCGATACAAAAATGGTTAAGTAGACACTTGTATATATATATACATATAATACAATATGCTAATAAACACGTGATATATATACACATACTAAAACACGGGATAAGTAATCAGCAATTACATTGTCAGTACCCTTTACATGCTTAATTTCCAAGTCAAACTCCTGTAAAATCAAACTCCAATTCAACAATCTCCAATTCTTGTTTTTTCATCTTACTCAAAAACATTAACGGATTGTGGTTAGTATATACAATCATTGGCTTTTGCCCTGTACAAACATAAACCTCAAAGTGTTGTAAGGATAGAACCAGAGCCAACAGCTCCTTCTCAATTGTGGAATAGTTCTTTTGGTGGCGATTGAACTTCCTGGAGAAGTATGCCATGGGATGCTCAATGTCATCAGAGTCACTTCTCTGTAGGAGCACAGATCCACAAGCTTGGTCGCTAGCATCGACCGCCATGGAGAACGGTTTGTTGAAGTCAGGAGATTTGAGCACGGCGAAGTGACACAGCAGAGACTTCAGGCGATCGAAGGCCCCTTGGCATGCTTCATCCCAAGTGAACTTTACGCCTTTCTTCAGTTAGTTGGTGAGACTGAGAGCAATCTCAGCAAAGTTCTTGCAGAACTTGCGGTAGTACCCGATCATTCCAAGGAAGCGGCGCAAAGCTTTTTTGTTGTCAGGAACTGGAAAGTCCATGATGGCTTGGACTTTAGCATTTATGGGTGTCACCTTACCCTGGCCTATGACGTAGCCAAGATACGTGACAGTAGCACAACCAAAGTCACTCTTGTTCAGGTTAACAGTCAGGTTAGCCTGGGTCAAGCGCTGGAACAACGTCTCTACATCTTTCAGATGTTCTTCCCAGGAGTCACTCCATGTGATCAGGTCGTCGATGTATGCACCCGTGTGTGGCAATCCGGCGATTGTAGACTGTGTCATCCTTTGGAACGTGGCTGGGGCATTTTTCATGCCAAAGGGCAGGACTTCATACTGGTATAACCCAGATGGCGTGGCAAAAGCAGAGATGCTCTTGGCCCTCTCAGTTAAAGGCACACACCAATAACCCTTCAATAAATCAATCTTGGTCAGAAACTTTGCTTGCCCTACTCTATCGATACAATCATCAATCCTAGGTATTGGAAACACATCAGTTCTAGTTACAGCATTGACTTTGCGATAATCTGTACAGAATCTAGTACTTCCATCAGGTTTTGGAACTAGAACACAGGGTGAACTCCAATCTGAGTTAGAGGGTCTGATAATATCATGTTCTAACATGTACTCAACCTCTTTCTCAGCAATCTTTCTCTTTTCAGGATTCATCCGATGCGGATGCTGTTTTATTGGTTCGGCATCACCAACATCTACATCATGAGAGGCTATAGAAACTCTCTTTGGAACATCAGGAAATAGATCTTTATATTTCTTGATCAACCTCTCAAACTGATCTTTCTGTGAGGGTTCTAAGTGCTGGAGTTTTACATCAAGATTTTGCAACGCTTCAGAATTTGACAATTTACATGAAAAAACTTCAGCTTTAATTCTAGGTTCATCATCTTGAAACTCCCCCTCATCTTCACAAGTCTCGGCCATAGGAGGATCTGAAGTGACAGCTGCAACCTTAGCTTTCCTATCATGATAAGGCTTCAGCATGTTAATGTGACACAACTGTTTTGGCTTTCTCCTATCTGGAGTCTTCACAATGTAATTGAGATCATTGAGTTTTGTCAGAATTTCATATGGACCATGAAATCTAGCCTGCAATGGATTGGACTGCAAGGGAAACAACACAAGGACCTTGTCTCCTGGTTTAAACTCACGGCTTCTAGCCTTATGATCATACCAAGTTTTCATTTTTCCCTGACTTGATTTCAAGTTCTCTTTGGCTAGGTCACAAGCTGCACGCAGTCTTTCCTTGAACTTGCTAACATAGTCTAACAGACTGATATGTGGCTCTTTCTCTTGCCATTGTTCACTCAACAGTAGCAAAGGTCCTCTCACTTCATAGCCAAACACTAGCTCAAATGGACTGAATCCAGTAGACTCCTGCACTGCTTCTCGAGCTGCAAACAACAGCAAATGAACACCTTCATCCCAGCCTTTCTCATGGTCATAACAATAAGTCCTCATCATTGTCTTGAGAGTGGAATGAAACCGCTCTAAGGCACCCTGACTCTCTGGATGACAGGCACTGGAAAGAATCTGCTTCGCACCTAGTTCATACACAACTTGCTGAAACAATCCGGAAGTGAAATTGCGACCTTGATCTGACTGAATTTCCCTGGGAAGGCCAAACAACATGAAGAACTTTATCAAAGCCTTCGAGATTGCAGTGGCCTTGATGTTGCGTAGAGGTATAGCTTCAGGGAATCTGGTAGATGCACACATGATTGTCAACAAGTACTGATTTCCAGATCTAGTCTTGGGTAATGGACCAACACAATCAACGATGACCTTGGAGAAGGGCTCCCCAAATGCTGGGATAGGCTGCAATGGAGCTACAGGTGGGTCTAACTGTTGTTTTCCAACTACCTGACAAGAGTGACAGGTTTTGCAAAAGTTGGAAACATCTCTCCGAAGTCCAGGCCAGAAGAAGTGTTTCATGATCTTGTCAACAGTCTTGTTAACACCAAGATGACCTCCTAAAGGCAAACTATGAGCCATTGTTAAGATCTCATTCCTGTAGACCTTGGGAACAACAATTTGCTTGACCACTGCCCAATCTGCATTGGCAGGGATATCAGGAGGGCGCCATTTCCACATCAACACTCCATCCTTGAGATAATACCCAACTGGAACTGCGTCTATTTCTTCATCAGGAAGGGCTCTCTTCTTTAGTACACAAATTTCAGGATCATTGGTTTGCTCCTGGATCAACCGCTTTCTGGACAGAGACAAGTCTCCAGACTCATCAGAATCACCAGACCCATCTGGCTGGCTGAACAGAGAACTGATAAAAGTGTCTGATAAGTCCTCAAACGGAGAAACCATAGTAGGCTGAACAGAGTCATGAGGCGAACCACCTGAGTCATGACTATTCAATGTGCTGGACGGCACCACATCATCTTCTTCTTGAGCCTTCTTGGCCATAGCACGGGTCACTGCACAGGAAGGATACAGAGATGGGTCTTCATCGCCATCTTCAGTGCTCGGCTGTGAAGTAAGATGAACAGGGGGAACTACATTGCCCCCAGCCAGGTCATTGCCTAGCAACAGAGAAACACCCTTGATAGGTAGACTTGACATAAGTCCCACCTTTACCTGTCCTGTAACTAAATCTGACTTCAAGAATACAGAGCGCAGGGGTACAGATACAGTCCTCCCTTCAATACCTTGTACAAGTATGAAATCCCCAGAAGCGGTCTCATCACATAACTCCAAGGAGTCCATCAACAAAAGTGACTGAGAAGCTCCGGTATCCCTTAGGATATATATGGGTACAAGAGGAGAATGCTCATTCAGAGCCACAAATCCCTCTGACACAAATGGAAGAAATTCCTCCCTCACAAAGTCAGCAGTATCAGGCTTCTTAGCCTCACAAGGAGCAGGCAATTTAGCAGATCGGTCATCTACTACAGGGGTTTCTAACCTTGTCTTCACCAAGGCATTGGGTTTGGTACCCTTTTCTTTTTCTTTCTTAGCTTTAAGGAACCAACAGTTAGTTGTAACATGACCAGATTTCTTGCAATAATTGCAAATTAGACCACTTTTGTCACTGTCAGCTTTCACACTTTGATCAGACCTTTGACTGGATTTCTGAGCACCATCACCAGATTTGTCTTTGTCTTTGGGTGAGGAATCTTGGGTATCACCGTTACCTTTCTTCTGAAATTGGGACCATCTATTCTTACTGCTGGACTGAAATTTGGACTTATGTGTGAGAACATATTCGTCTGCAAACTTGGCAGCTGATTGCAAATTCAGTGCTTGCTTCTCATTAAGGTAGGTCTTAATATCATCCTTGACACAGTTCTTGAATTCTTCAACTAACACCAACTCTTTTAGTGAGTTGAAATCATCCTTGACCTCCATAGAAGTACACCAGCGCTCAAAGCAAACCTTCTTCTCGTTAGGAAATTCCACATAAGTCTGATTGTCAGATTTCTTCAGACCTCTGAATTTCTGTCGGTAAGCCTCTGGAACCAGCTCATAAGCTGTCAAAATAACCTTTTTGACAACCTCATAATCAGAGGAATCATCTGCAGACAAAGCCGAATAGGCTTGTTGAGCTTTACCCTTGAGGACAGTTTGCAACATCAGAGGCCAGTGTTCCTTTGGCCACTGACAACTCTTAGCTACCTTCTCGAAGCACTGGAAATACTTATCAACCTCCTTCTCTGAGAATGGAGGCACCAGCTTTACCTCCTGGCTAGCCCGAAATTTGTTTTCAGCTTGCATTTTGATTTTTAGTAGCTCCATTTGGAGCCTTTCTTCTCTGTCTAACTTCTGTAAATCGAAATCTCTCTGTCTCTGTCTCTCTCTTTCTGCTCTTTCCTCTTTCTCTCTCTCAAATTCTTTGTTTTTCTTTTTCCTCCCTTTCTTTTTTCTCTTCTCTTGCTAATTATTCTAACTCAAACTGCCTTTCTTTCTCTCTTTCTGCTCTCTTGAATGCTCTTTCCTCTCTTTCAATCTCTAGCATTTTTAATTTAAGTTCCATTTCTACATTTGGATTTTCCACTGGAAACTGTTCCAGATCTCCTGGTGCAAACACATTTTTATCAATGTAATATTAGACAATCTCTCTAGCCAGTCTTGCTTTTTGCATGGCTGGTTTTACATCTGTCAGCTCTAACTGTCTGCATATTTCTAGCAGTTCTGTCTTTTTAAAGGACTTCAAAACCTCTACGGTTGGTGATGCCAAGAAATCATCCATTGCTGTTGATCTGTCAATATATATCTAGGAAAATTCAAAAAATAATTTCACAATTTGAAATTTTAGATTTTCAATAAATGACTCACACAATGGTCTATCCCGGACGAGCCCCCAATTTGTTATGGCCCCAATTTGTTATGGCGTAGCGGACAGCAAGGGATGACAGACAAAATTTTAAAACTTTAACAGATTTAATTAAACAAACACTGAACTAATCTACAACCTACTCTACTGACCAAGATTGAAATAAAAAAATGAGATATTTACAGTCCCTTGGTAATTGGGATGGGGCTGCTATTTTGCGATGTCCTGGGACAGGAAAATGCTCCAACACAGGCAAAAATCCACAAAAAGCTTCACAGGTCTTGAAAAGAGTGACAAGTCTGGTCAAATGTATCCTTCCACAATTTCTTCTTGCAATTTCTCCTACTACCTTTCACTCTCAATTTTTCTCCTTATATAGTCTTTTCCAGCCCCCTCCCACCTTCCAGACTTTTCTCCAATTCTCTGGGACATTCCCCTCTGAGACATGCCCAGGACATGCCTCAAAACCTAGCTCCAGACTGGGCTTAACAAAAAAAAAATTGTCAATACTGCCATCTAGTGGCTTTTTTTCCCCCCACGTTACAGTGGTCAGAAAGGGAATCAACTGTGAAAGAACAGCTTTTTCTTGAACTTTAGAGATAAAAGGAAGCTTAGAGATGGGGCGGTAATTTTTTAAGCATTTGGCATCGAGGTTATTTTTTTTAAGCAAGGGTTGGACAACCGCATGCTTAAAACATGTAGGGACAGTGCCAGATGAGAGGCATGAGTTTAGAATTACTCGACTAGAGGGGCCAACTGCATCAAAAACATCCTTTATGATAGAGGAGGGAATGGCATCATGGGGGGATGTAGTAGGTTTCATATTCAATACTAATTCCCGCAATTCAGTGAGAGAAATGGGCTGAAATTGGTTAAAAATAGCTGGTGCACCTTAATAATCAGGTAGAGTGGGGGATGAGGAGGGGGTAAACAATGATCTGATGTTCTCAATTTTATTCGTAAAAAACTTGAGGAATTTCTCGCAGGTATCAGTAGATACATCAGCAACTGGGGAGTTAGAAGGGTTGATAACAGAGTTAATGGTGCTAAATAAAATATTGGGTCTATTTGAGTGTTTGCTGATCAAATCTGAGAGGTGCTTTGCCCTGGCTTTTTTTGCTGCTGACTGGAAGGAAACTAATGCAGATTTGAAAATTTCAAAGGAGACATTGAGGTGATCCTTTTTCCATTTCCTTTCGGCTTTACGACAGGCCTGCCTGAGAGAGCGGGTGGCCTCATCCAACCAATATTGAGATTTTAGCTTGGGGCGGGTGTATATAAGAGGAGCTACAGAGTCAAGTATAGAAGAGCAAGAAGAGTGGAAAAGGCTGACCAATTCATCCGGGCTAAAAGAGGATGATGCCGCTGTTGTAATGGTAGATGCAACAGTTTTACGGAGAAAGCTATCAGAAAACTGAGCTGCAGTAAAAGAGTTTATCTGTAAATGCGACCATGAGCTCTGGCAGTTCGCAGAGGATTAGAGAGGGTGATATCAAATATAATAGGCTTATGATCAGAGAGACTGGCATCCTCAATCACAATATTATCAACAGAAAAACCATAAGATAGAATAAGGTCAAGTGTATGTCCCAGAGTATGAGTAGCTTCATTTATATGTTGAGTAAGACCAAAGGCATCTATTACACCACAGAATTCTTTGACCATAGGTCTGTCTGGACAGCACACATGGATATTAAAGTCACCAAGTATAAGAAGACGATCGTGCAATGACACAAAATTGGAGAGAAAGTCAGAGAATTCTGTTCTGAAGTCTTTGTCAGGCTTAGGGGGCCTATAGATCAGTACACAAACCAGTGGGGAATTAGCAGATTCTACAATTACGCACTGCAGTTCGAAAGTGGAAAAGCTCCCTGCAGAGAGTGTCCGTACTTTAAATGTATTCCTAAACACGAGAGCTACTCCGCCTCCTCTTCCAACGCACCTTGGCGTGCTAATGAACGAGCAGTAAGTAGGGCAAAGTTCGCCAAAAACAAAAGACTGGCTAACTCCAGCACCAATCCAAGTCTCAGTTAAAAACAGGAAATCCAGATTTTTTCGAGAGAAAAAGTCATTTAAAATGAAAGTTTTGTTGGATACAGACCTGCTGTTGACCAGGGCGACTTTTGCAGAGGAGTTAATCGCAGCCTGGGGGCAACGGGAGTATTCCAAAGGGCAGATATTCAGGGAATTCACCCCACCGCTACGGATCCGCAGTCTCAAACGAACAGAGCTGACAGGCATTTGGGGTCCATGCGGAGTGATGGATACGTGGCAGGAGTACCTTGGATCCCACGAATGTCGAGCCAGAAAGAGATCTTTCTGGCCTAGATGGGCTGCAGAGAGCTGGCAGGGCCCTCGCTGTGCGAGAGAAACACTCGCTCTACTCCTGATTGCCACCCAGACGCCTCCGCGTTTTCCTCAGCGCCTGCGACACTTCCTCCGGTGAGAGACGCAGCAAGGTAGCCGAAGGACGCACTCCAGGGTGGGGTAAACAAATGGAGGGTGACATCTGGCGTATGGAACAGGGGACCCACTAGAATGGTATCCACTAGTATGGTAGTATGGTACCCACTAGTATCATGTGTTGTTCCAGAGTGTTTTACTATTGGTGTTATAGTACCAGTTTTAAAGAAGTCCACTTTAAATCCTAATGCTACCTAATCTACCAAACTACCGTCCTATCACTGTAAGCTCTGTATTTTCAAAAATTTTTGAAACGTATATGATTCCAGATGCACCTGTCTCGGATAACCAGTTTGGGTTTAGAGCTGGCCGGGAGACGGATTTCTGTGTTAATATGGTCAACGACATTTTCTCCCATTCAAAGAGGAAGGATAGCACATTATATATGTGTGGTTTAGATGCGGAGAAGTGCTTTGACAAAATTTGGCACAATGGGCCTCATTGCTAAACTGTATGGTATTTTGTCTATTCACCACTGGTTATTTATTTGAGTATGGTATAGTAAACTTCACACCCTGGTGCGCTGTTGTGGTCTGTACAGCACAACCTTTACAGCACAGTCTCAAGGGGCACTAGGCAAGGCAGTTTATAATCACCTTTGTTTTTTAACATAAAATAACATGAATGGCGAGAACAGGCCGTTCAGCCCAACTACGCTCGCCAGTTTTTTATACTATTGTGAATATATCCCTTCAGATACTCAATGACTCAAGGGTATCTAGCTTTAAGTCAAGCCTACTCTTGAAAACCCCCAAAGTCTCTGCCTCAAAAATATGGTCAGGCAAGCTATTCCACATCGAAATTACTCCTTGGGTGAAGAAATATTTCCTAATATCAGTGCTAAATTTACCTTTGGTCAATTTCCATTTGTGACCCCGAGTTCTACTAACAACACTTGGTCAAAGGAATCCTACATAATTCACTTTGTTAATCCCTTTAAAATATTTAAAGACCTCAATCAAATCACCCCTTAGTCTCCTTTTCCTAAGACGAAAGAGATTAAGGATCTTCAGCCTCTTCTCATAGCTTTCATGTTTTATACCTGGAATTAGCTTAGTGGCTCTTCTCTGAACTTTCTCTAGAGCCTCTATATCTTTCTTAAAGTATGGTCCCCAGAACTGCACACAATACTCCAGATGTGGTCTGACAAATGTGTTGTACAAAAGAAGCATCACCTCCTTAGATTTGTACTCAATACTTTTGGCAATGTATCCCAGCATCCGATTGGCTTTTTTAACTGCTACGGCACAATGGCTAGATCCTGTGAGGGTTTGGTCAACAATCACTCCCAGATCTTTCTCGTGTGGAGCAGATTCCAGTTTTAAACCTCCCATGAAGTAATCCCGTCTAATGTTTTAATTACCTACATGTACAACTTTACATTTTGCTACATTAAATTTCATTTGCCACATTTCTGCCCAATTCTGGATTCTATCCAAATCATCCTGAATTACGTTAGTGGACTCTAAATTATTTGCCAAACCCCCTCAATTTAGTGTCATCTGCAAATTTAACGAATCTGCTCTCAATATTCCTATCAAGGTCATTAACGTAGATGAGGAACAGCAGGGGTCCCAACACCGATCCCTGGGGGACGCCACTCCCCACCATACCTAGCTCAGATGAGATACCACTGACCACCACTCTTTGTGTTCTGTCCTGTAACCAGTTTTGAATCCACTCCAGAATACCTCCTGTAACTCCAATGGAGCTCATTTTAAAAATTAGTCTCTTATGCGGTACTGTATCAAATGCTTTCTGAAAATCCAAGTATATGATGTCATAAGCCCTGCTCTGGTCATAAGTCTTGGTGGCCTCTTCAAAAAATTCCTGAGGGTTTGTCAGGCACGACCTTCCCTTACGGAAACCATGTTGGCTATCCCTCAAGATACTGTTACATTCAAGAAATAAGTCCAGCTCATCTTTTATGATAGATTCCAATATTTTGCACGCAATGCAAGTTAAACTGACTGGCCTGTAATTTCCTGGCTCAGTACGGTCCCCTTTCTTATATATTGGTATTATATTGCCCTGTTTCCAATCATTTGGTATTTCTCCAGTTTTTAAAGACTGTCTGAAGATGGCGCATAGCAGCTTAAAGATGATCTCACCAACTTCCCTGAGCACTCTAGGATATAAGCCATCAGGACCCGCCGCCTTATCTGCCTTTAGTTTATGCAACTTGTCTAATACTTCGTTATCCCTAACCTCAATTTCCGCTAAATAATCTTGAGCATTTAACATGCCCTCTGGCCGAATAAAGACCCACTCTGAGGAAAAATTCTCAACAAAGTAACTGTTTAAGGCATCCGCAATATCCTTATCATATAGCAGCGATCCATTTTTATTCTTTATGCACTTAACCTGATCTTTGACTTTCCTTTTCTGCTACAGTACTGAAAGAAGCGCTTAGGGTTAGTTTTTGCCCCCTCTGCAATTTGTCTTTCATACAGTCTTCTAGCATTCCTCAGCTCTTTTTTTGACCGCAGCCCGCATTTTACAGTATTCAGCCTTAGTGTTCTCATTGTTATCCTTTATGTACATCTTATAAAGATTCCTCTTTTCCCTCAAAATCCTACGAATACTTTTGGTCATCCACTGAGGATTCTGCTTTTTTTTTTTACTTTTGGACACCTTTGGAATGAATTTGCATTGTGAATCAAGTAAAACCCCCTTAAATCTTTCCCACATCTCATTTACAGACTCACAGTCCAGGAGTGTCTCCCATTTTATTTCCCTTAGATATGAGCGCATCCTGTCAAAGTTTGCTCGCCTAAAATTGAAAATTTTTGTTTTTGAATACACCTTTTTAACTTCCCATGAAACATCAAAATTAACAGCAGAGTGATCACTTGTCCCAAGTGGCTCCAGTACCTCAACATTGCTAATTCTATCTGGGTCATTACAGAGCACTAAGTCTAAAATGTCCTTCTCTCTTGTCGGTTTATTAACATACTGCACCAAAAAATTATCATTTATAACATCTAGAAATTCTTCCTCCCCCCTACCCTGTCCTTTCACCATTTCCCAATCGATACCAGGATAATTCAAGTCTCCCATAATAATAGTCCCTCCACCTCTACAAGCTTGCGTAATCCTCTTCAAAAGCATTTCATTGACTGTACTGTCCAAAGCTGGTGGCCGATAGCATACTCCTATGTTTAAACCTGTCTTATGTTTGCCAATGAGCCTGACCCAGATATCTTCACAGGGCAAGGAATGTTCAATTTCAGGAATTTCCAGTACATTTATGTTTTCATTCACATAGATTGCTACGCCCCCTCCTCGCCTATTACATCTATCCTTCCTAAAGAGCTTATAACCTTCTATATTATATTCATCTCCATCCTCTTCACTAAGCCATGTCTCTGTAATCCCAACTATGTCATAGCCCTCACTAATTATAACGGCCTCAAGCTCTGGAAATTTATTTTTTATGCTTCTTGCACTTAAATAAAAACATTTCAGGTTATTATTAAAGCTCTACCCCCTTGATTTCCCATGCGGCCGCTGCTTCAAGCCCCCCACTACACTTTGTTGCTTTAAAAGTATATCATCAATAGTGCATGTAACGCCGTCAGCTTCCATCAGGGCAGTCTGCATTTCCCTATGTGTAACATTCACTAACCTCCCTGCCTCCCAAGCCCCTAGTTTAAATAATCCTGTGCTACCCTCAACATACGCTGACCCAGTGCAAAGGTACCCCTCCGGTTCAGGTGCAGCCCGTCAGGCTTGAACAGGTCACCCCTGTCCCAGAAAAAGTTATAGTGCCCCATAAACCTGTACCCCTCTTTCCTACACCAGGTTTGTAGCCACGTGTTAAACCTCCAGATAAAATTCTGCTTTCCTCTGCTTGCACGTGATACCGGTAGAATCCCGGAGAACACTACCATTGAGGATCTGCTCCTAAGCTTCTCAGCTAATTCCACAAATTTGCCTTGCAGAACCTCAAACCTACCCTTACCTATGTCATTTGTCCCAACATGGACCATGACAACTGGATCCCTCCCCGCTCTGGCCAGGAGCTTGTCTGCACGCTCCAGGAGGTCTCCTACCTGGGCACCAGGCAGGCAACACACCGTACGAGACTCCTTGTCGCGCGAACAGACTAAGCTATCTATTCCTCTAAGTATTGAGTCCCCCACTATCACTAACTCTCTTTTCTGAGGGGTAGAGGCCAACAGGGTGCCCTGCTGCTCATCAGTCCCCTCACTCTCAGGATCAGGGGCCAATTCGAGTTCCTGCAAGGGCCAGAATCGGTTGGACACCTCAACCACTGGAAGAGCTGTCGCTGTACGGCGTGCAAGCCCTTTCCTGCGCTGTCGACCTACAGTCACCCAACTTTCTCTCCCTGCCTGCTCTGGGATCCCTGTACCACCCTGCTTTGGCATACACACCATTTCTCGAAACGACATACTACTTAGTTCCTCTAGGAACTCTACTGATTGTGAACTATGTCGTGCCGCCAACTGGCCCTGAAGATCAAGGATCTTGCTCTCCAGATGCTCAATTAGCTGGCACCGGTGACAGACAAACCCACCCTGGAAATCTCTTTCCAAAAGCGCGATCATCCTGCAACCCTCACATAGTTTTGGCCACATTTTGAACCCCCTACCTAATGACCTCGCTCACCCTAGATAAAAGAAAATTACTAATGCCGAGACAGAAGCTGAGGAACCACAATTTATTAATTTATTAACCTAAGAAGCCCTAAGCAGCAGTCACAATAGAAACCGTGGGGAAACTATGTAGATGGATTATAAGCCTTTTTTAACAGAGGCTTAGTTTCAGTTAACAGAAATGAAATACCAAATTGAGCCAAACTCTATATGTAATAAGCACTTCTAATAAGCTGACTTGAGTTTATCTAGTCCCAATACTATTAATATACTAACCTAAAAAATATCACAGGGCTTAGCTAAGAACCCAGATAAAACAGACTGGCTACAACGCCCAGGAGAAACTGGAGGAGGGAGGAGGCGGAGCACTCCGGTAAAACTTACCATTTAAATTCCAACCTAACCGAATGGACGACTTAAGTGACTGTTGCCCTACTAACTTAATACTAAATCTCAGATCCCCAGCCAAAAATGCAAACAGTACTTATCTAGCTAGCTAGCCACAAATACAACCAAGGGTAACCCAGCAGAGAGTAAAGCCCCAGTTCCCTTTAATTAAAACGGACCGAATAAACAAGTCGTTTACTATATGAGCAAACTAAACACGGTACCTCCCCCAACAAGCTGTCCTAAGCACTTAAACAAGCAGTTAAACTTCAATCAGCCGATCAGGACACAGCAACTGGAGGAAAATACCAAGATAGGGTAATTTACAATGTGTTTAATCGGAAGAGCCCTTCGGTAATAATAAAATCTTGAAAAGACAAAAACCCTGTTCGCGTTAATATTCAAGCAGGCAATGCGTTTATCTTGTAATCGGTCAGGATAGAGAATGAAGGGACTAAAAACCCCAGTGAATGTCAATATTTATTGGCTAGAAGACTGTATGAAAGGCAAGCGACTAAGTATGAAACCAAGCCGGGTTATAGTTAGATATCCAGGTAATTCGATAATATTCTTGGCGTTGAGAGCTTGCTGGGGTTTGTTAGCTAAGTCAGCTACAGAAAAACCAGGCGACAGTACCTCAGTCCTTGAAAACAACTGTTTTACTTCGTATATCGCACAATTCACTTAGTTAGACAACTATTTAGCATTTAATTTATTCTCTAAATTTAGCGTTTAAATTTGTTTTCCTTTACCTTACTTTGCTTTGCTCCCGGGAGAATGAAACCCCCCCAAAAAAAACCCCAAAAAACCCCCGTCGCCTTTGTTTGACCAGATTAACGACTTCATTTGGCTGTTTGCACATCGAGTTGTTACAGGGGGAAAAATGGGGAAAAAGAAGGAGGAAGATTCTCCCTGCCCCTAATGCGACAAAGGTTATACCTCGGGAGCAAATCATCTAATCTCTATTACTGTTTGAGCCTTAACACACGAATTATTTTCAGAAAACCCCGTTTAAACAAGAGTAAATCTTCAGCTTCAATCCCACACATCTTCCTCTGTCTCAACTCAATCAGAATTATCACCAACGAACAGCGCTACAGCACAGCCAAGAGGTCAGCAACAGCAATTAATATAATATATGAGTTAATATACTCATTAACGATTTGTTGGAGGTACTATCTGGCATTGAGAATATATGTGTTATAATTGGGCGTTCTAGGATTAACTCATTTACCTATGCAGATGATATTACCTCGCTGAGTTATACTGTTCCTGGACTTCAAGCGTTAATCGATAAATGTGCTGACTATGCAGACACCTGGTGTTTTAATTTTAGTAGCAAGAAATCAAAATGCTGTATTATAGGTCACCATCCCTTTCAGGCTGACCCTACTTGGAGACTTGGAAGTGTTACTATCAGTAATATTGATAAACTTGAATTATTGAGTGCCATTTTTTCTACTGACTCCTCTTATGGGGCACATGTTGAAAAAAAAATGTATTTAGTTGTAGGCGCTCGTATTTTGGCCTTTGGGAGTCTGGCATGTGTTATCCTGGTCCTGGAGCTGATGTCAAGTGCCATCTGGCAGAATATCTGTGCTCCTACTCTTTTGAATGGTTTAGAGCGCATGGATTTAAACAACATACAGTTACAACAGTTAGAGTCCACACAAGGTAATTTAGTTAAGCGATTTTTGGGTATTGGTAAACGACATTGCCACTCTAAAATGCTGCGCGCCTTGAAAATCCCCAAAATTGGTGATTTGGTCTTACGTAGGTCTGTAAGGCTGCTACACATGATTTCTATGGTGGCGTTGGCCGTGCGGGACCTTTGTGCCCATTCTCTGGCTGAGTATCTGCCGCATGGTGTAATGGTTTCAATGCAGTTCCTCCCCCTTCGGCTGTCTTCGCCTCCACTTCAACGCGCCACACCTGTTGCTCTTTGAAGTGGAGGTGAAGTTAAGAGTATTTAAGATCTGCTGCATTCTGTAGTTTTAGCCCCGTCATGTGTTGCTGCTGCTCCCCTGTTGTTTTAATTGTTATTTTTGTTACTATTATTATTAAATGTTTTCCATTTATTTTATCAGCCTGTGTGAGTGGGTCCCTTTATCTGCTTTTGGGCACATGGTCCCAGTGCCCGCCGGGTTGCAGATTGCATCTGGCGGGACCAAACCATGACACATGGTGCTGCTGCTTCTGGTGTCCTTGTATCCCATGTGGCAGCATCTGGGATCTCGCCTCTTAGAGCGTTTTTCTCGACCATCTCTGTGCCTGTTTTACCCGCTGGGCAGGATGGAAGAGCAGACTCGTTAGCATCTCTGTTTATTTCGCAAAGCTATAATAATAGAGGAAGTTTGGAATTTAGACTGGCGAGTCTCCTCTCAAAGGCATTCTGAACTGGTTCTCTTTTCTGGTGCTATTGTGTTTTACTGTTATGTTGTCATTTATGTTTTTTCATTTTATGGAGGTTAATGAATAATAAATAAATAAATAAATAAATAATATCAGTGGCGGCTCATGAACTGGCAACTGGGGAGGCTCAAAACAATCCCTTAAAATTAATGATCGTTCACAACCTGTTTTCAATCATTTATTTAAATTACCATTACAGAAACTCTGAAAACTCTCAACATTATCAGGTGTGGCCAGTTTTCATTAATAACGCATACCGATTACGACTCCGGATTTCTCGCGCTTTTCTTTACTCAGTGGTTGGAAGCAATGCGTGTGTTTCGCGATCATTTAAATGAAATAAGATCATTTGAAACGTCTTAATGCAAATCCATTGCTTCCAACCCCTCCAAGCACAAGGACTTCAGTTCCGCGCGAGAATCTCTTTCATACGCGTTGATTGAGTAATTGCTGACTACAGCAGAGGAACGTAAATATGCCACAAACTTACACCCAATGCGTGACAGGTGTGCGTTATAAATGAAAACTGGCCACACCTGATAATGTTGAGAGTTTTCAGAGCTTTTGTGATGATAATTTAAATGAATGATTGAAAACAGGTCATGACCTATCATTATTATTAATGTATGGGTTTGAGCCTCCCCTATCGCCAGTTCACTAGCTGCCACTGATATATATATATATATATATATATATATATAGTCGTGCCCAAAATTATTCATACCCCTACCAAATTTTGCTTTTTTTTGAGAAATTTTTTGACAATTCAAATTTATTCTTGCTCAAATGACACAATAAGTTAACATAAGGCTGTAAGAAGTATAGTAACACAATTTTTCAAGAAATACAATACTTCTTGCTATTTTATTTGACAGGTTTACTAAAAATGCCATGTCCAGAATTATTCATACCCTTTTCTCAGTAATTGATGGCAAAGCCTTTATTCTCAATTACGGCCTCCAAATGCTTCCTGTCGTTGATCACAAGGTTTCTACACGTCTCCACAGGGATTTTGGCCCACTCCTCTTTGGCAAACTTCTCCAGGTCCATAAGGTTTGAGGATTTCCTTGACATGACCTTGGTCTTCACTTCCCTCCACATATTCTCAATAGGATTGAGGTCGGGGCTCTGGCTTGGTCACTCCAAAACGTTCAATTTGTTGTCCACTAACCATTTCTTGACGGATTTGGTTGTGTGTTTAGGATCATTATCCTGTTGGAAGATCCATTCCTGCCCAAGACCAAGTTTTGGCGGATTGCTTGATGTTTTGACTGAAGATCTGAATATACTGGTCCTGTTTCATAATGCCATTGACTTTAACAAGGTTTCCGGGCTCATTCGCTGAAAAGCAACCCCAGAGCATGATACTCCCGCCACCTTGTTTGACCGTTGGGACCGTATTTTTCAGGTTGAACACTTCACCTTTCTTACGACAAACAAAAGCCCCATCTCTGTGCCTAAACAGATCCATCTTTGTTTCATCATCCATAACGTTGACAGCCAGAAGCTCATATCTTCATCCAGGTGAGCTTTTGCGAAGGCTAGACTAGTTCTTGTGTGTCTGGGTTGGAGAAGTCTAAGTAGCCTTAGAAAGGTGAAATGTTCAACTCGAGAAAACTGTCCCAACGGTCAAACAAGGTGGCGCGAGTATCATGCTCTGGGGTTGCTTTTCAGCAAATGGTCCCAGAAGCCTTGCTAATGTTAATGGCATTATGAAACAGGACCAGTATATCCAGATCCTCAGTGAAAACATTGAGCAATCTGCTGAAAAACTTGGTCTTGGGCAGGAATGGATCTTCCAACAGGATAATGATCCTAAACACACGGCCAAAACCCTCAAGAAATGGTTAGTGGACAACAAAGTGAACATTTTGGAGTGACCAAGCCAGAGCCCCGACGTCAATCCTATCGAGAATCTGAGGAGGGAACTGAAGACCAAGGTCATGGCAAGGAAACGCTCAAACCTAAAGGACCTGAAGAAGTTTGCCAAAGAGGAGTGGGCCAAAATCCCCGTGGAAACGTGTAGAAACCTTGTGATCAACCACAGGAGGCATTTGGAGGCTGTAATTGAGAATAAAGGTTTTGCCATCAATTACTGAGAAAAGGGTATGAATAATTCTGGACATGGCAATTTTTGTAAATCTGTAAAATAAAATAACAATAAGTATTGAATTTCTTGAACAATTGTTTACTGTACTTCTTACAGCCTTATGTCAACTTACTGTGTCATTTGTGCAAGAATAAATTTGATTTGTCAAAAAATATCTCGAAAAAACCCAAAATTTGATAGGGGTATGAATAATTTTGGGCACGACTGTATATATATATATATATATATATATATATATATATATATATATATATATAGTACTGTGCAAAAGTCTTAAGCACTCTAATTTGCTTTTATTTAAATTTGATGTTGGATGTTTAATTTTCTTTTCCATATTCGTAGTGCTGTACATAAAAAGCACATTTGAAGCACTGCATGTTTATTTAAAAAAAAAATTCAAAAAGAACTTCGTATTTCACTAAATACAGTTCATACAAATAATGCACCATGACAGAGCTCCGATCTGAACACCATCAAGGCTGCCTGGGAACACCTGGAGAGAGAGACGCCAGTGAGACTGAGAGCCTGCAGTGAAGCTGTGGCATATTCTCCAGTGTGCAGAGGAAAACCCAACGATCAGAAATCTTATAAAACTACAAAACTGCATACCAGCCTCCCAAATTTTTAAGCAAAGGGTAGTCAGACCAAATATTGATTTCCATTTGTTTTTGACAGTTCACAGCAATTTATAGTACATTTTTCAATATTTAGAAACCTTTAATTCAATGATTTTTGGAAGCATCTTTGCTTCACGGAATTGCGTTAAATGCGCCTAAAACTTTTGCCCAGTACTTTATATGTGTGTGTGTGTGGTCTGTGTTTACCTTCCTTCAAGGGGACAAAATGTCCCCATATGACATGGAATTCCAGATTTCCTTATCCTTATGGGGACATTTTCAGGTCCCCATGAAGAAATTGAGCTATTTTAGGGTAAGGGGTTAAGGTTAGGGTTAGGTTAAGGTTAGGGTTAGGCATACATTGCTTATTGTTAAGATTAGGGAAAAGCTGTAGAGACACAGGAAGAATGAATGGAAGTCAATGTAATGTCCTCACAAAGATATTAGTACAAGGATGTGTGTGTGCATATGTGTGTGTGTGTGTGTGTGTGTGTGCGTGTGTGTGTGTGTGTGTGTGTGTGTGTGTGTGTGTGTGTGTGTGTGCACCTGTGCATGTGGAATCAGGGGCAGATATCTGTTCAGGGAAAGTGTTGGCATGGTAACAGCCTCCTGATTGGAGTGTGGAGTGGGAACTGTCCAGAGACTAGCAGCAACAACTGTCATTTACCCTGGATACCCTGTGGGTTATTTACACAGATTTATGATCCGACATGTTGTATGGCAGGGATATTATTTCAAGTTATTTTCAAGACACCAGCCACATATTGCCACCCTCAAGCCTCCCAAGGACAGCCTGGTTACAAGTAAAAAAAGCTTTTAGAGAGTTATTACCAGAATTTCAATTTGGCAGGACTGAGTTATCTCTGGGCTTCACAAAAGCAGCATATGACATTGAAATTAACTTCTCTCAACAGGAAAATTTCCAGCTTTCCAGGCCGCTTCTGCATGTTCCAGCCAGAGTCTTCTGCTTACAGTACCTGTCAAGGTGCAGATATGATGTAAACCATTGCTGACCGCAAGAGAGTGGTCACTTCCGCAGTTCGCGCTCTGGCAGCTGCGGGTCAGTTTGACAGTGCCAAGGTCCCCACGTCTCATGAGCACCAGGTCGATCTGGTGCCAATGCTTGGACCTGGGATGTCTCCAGGAGACCCTGTGCTGGGGTTTGGTATTAAAAAAAGGTGTTTGTAATGCACAGGCTGTGATGGCATCAGAAATCCAGGAGCCGTTGTCCATTTTTGTTAATCTTCCCAACCCAAAATTGCTCGAGGCAGGAAGGCCAAGAGCTATGGTCGGGACCAACCCTGACATTGAAGCCTCCGAGGAGGGACAGAGGCTCCTGCTTAGGAACTTTGCTGATGACAGAGCTGAGATCATCATAAAATTTGTCTGGTGCCAGGCAGTCTGTTCCAGATGGCAAATCCAACGCTATGCTCCCTGGTCTCTCCAGGCAGTTTTCCTTGCCAGCATAAGGTGAAGTCCTTTACCCTGATGCAGCCAGATGAGCTAAGTCTTGTCTCCTAAAGGGCCATGATGTCCATCTTGAGCCTGCTCAGTTTTTTGTTTATCATGGCTTATGAGTATCGCTCACTTCCAGTAGATCTTCTGAGAGGCCGGTTGTCATAGTCCTTACATTCTACTTTGCTTACTTTTGTCTGGTGCATGGCTGACCCAGTGAAGCAGGTCGACTGTGGTGGGACATCACCTTATTGGCTGAGGGCTGCTCAGCTGGAGGAAGGTGGTAGATGTCCAGTGAAATCCTCAGATTTCTCCCACCGTCGGAAGGGACCCCTGGCGCCTCACACTACGCCAATCAAGTAGTGGACTTATAACTGGTCACTGCAGCTTACCATGTTGTGACGACACTGTCAAGTGAAGCTGGAGTGTCCTCTCCAGGGCACAGGTCTGGACAGATTGTATGGAGAAACAACTGTTGCCCATGCAGTAGATCCCCCCTCTCCACGCCACCAGTGTGATCCAAAGGAAAGGAGAACGCCAATATCACTTGGCAACGGTGTTGTCTAGCTAGCTAGACAGTGAGATATGTGGGTTTATTGTGGCTAGCTAGTTAGGAGGCATACCTCATGTAAAATGTTGGTAGCTGCTGAAATTCCTTCTTTATTTAAGGGATAGCTTATACCAGCATCTGTATAGTTTTACTTCCAAATTAATGGCTAACAAGCTCGCAGATAACCAATTATCACCATGAACAATGGTTTTGTTACATGCATACCAGACGGATGACACCTGTCTCTTGCCGCGAGTCTAGCTACGCAGCCAATTCTGACTTGAGCCACTCTAAAAAACATTTTAAGGTGTCACCAGTTATAAGGTCCCAAATCGCTTGCCTTCACAGGTGCAGATCTACGTCATACCTGTTCAGTCCATTTAAACCAATGAGTGGCCAATCATTAGAATGTTCATATTAGTGCAAGGAATATAATCAAGGGGCTTGATTGCGTTTGAACTCCGACAATTTGAACTTGAAGAAAAGGAGTCCAGGTGGGGTCTTTAAACTTTCTTCCCAGTATTCTGAAGTCAGGTTCAATCTAACACCCTGTCAGTGTAGACCCTGATTTAACTAAAACCCACTTAGACCAATGCTCTCATCTAAGTGGGGTTTAATTCAGTTTTAGTGACTGAGGGTGAGGTTTATTTAAACCTCTGTCTAAGTGTAATAAAAGTTTGGTTTAACTTTAACCCTGGACTCTAAATTTAAACTGGAGTACAATTGCCCTGGAGATGAAGTCTTCCTCTACTGCATATGTGCAGTGGAGTGCAACAAAGTGTCTTCTACGATTTCTGTGTGCGATCTATGTGACTAGTGTTTGAACTATGTCTGAAAAATCATCAAAATCCAAAAGCCGTAGGGAGGGGAGTCCAATCTCATCCATGAAGGGCCAGTGTGGGTGTAGGTCTTTATTACTGCCCAGGGCTACAGTAGCTGATTCAGCTAATTAAGTAATCAGGGGTTCAGTCAAGACCTTGATCATTAAAAGCAGATGTATTCGTGTTGAGCTGTCACAAAATCCAGCAATCACAGTGGCCCTTTATGGATAAGATTCCTAGCCCTGACCATAAGGCTAATTGGGAAGCAGGGAAAAACACCTCCTTGCAGAATTAGTTGAGGGAAGTATTGAGATCCTAGAGAAAAAAAAGAATGACTGAGAGATCAGTTCGACCGAGGAAGACATGAGGGAATTTAAAGAGTGGCGGAAGGACAGAAGATCTGAAGGTTTTATAGGGTTTTTTTTCTGTCAACCAATGGTGTGCCTGGCACAGCAGCTGCCGATAGCTTTTGAATATGTAAAGACTGGTAAGTGTGGAGTTCAGATGCAGCGGCGGGCGAAGGTGCACCAAGCACGGAGCCAGCACAGCTGAACGTGATAGAATGGAAGGTAAAAAGCTTGCGTTTCTGAATACACGAAAGACTAAGTGCCAGAAACAAGGCGAGCCTACACAGAGAAAAAGAAATCTCAACAAATGAGAAAAAAAAACAAGGCATCAAACAATAGTGCGAGAAAATACCTAAAGAAGCAGAGCTTCCCAGAAATAAAGAGAAGATAATAGTCAAACTAACCCTGACTACCGATATCTTCAGCCGAAGCGAATAACTACAAAGCAGACACTCCAGCAAAGGAGGCGTGGCGGACCTCCGGCTTATATAGACTCCGGGGAAGCGCCGCCCAGTAATAATCAGCCAGCTGGGTGAAAAATCCGATGGAGAAAGAATTCAATGTCGTCAGGGACGAGAGCCACCAAGACAGAAAAAAGCACACACACAAACCATGACAGAATATCCAAAAGATGAGCCATGTCGGTCACATAAAAGAGTTAAACCAAACTTAAACCATCCCGACACCTAGTTTAAAAACATGCACAAAGTTAGACCACACTTAGACTAAGGTCAAATTGCACATTAGAAAGTGAATCTTAAGCCTCAAGGCCAAGTATCAATAAAATCAATAAATAAACTTCACTTAAACCACACTTGGACCAGGGTCTAAGTTAAAACACACTTAAACCTGACTTCAGAATACAGGCATCTGTAACTAACGTATTTCATTGGAATTGACCGTCAGTCTTCTTACAAATTTTTGTGAGGAAGATGCTTTGTGCTAGCCTGGAATCCATACATATCAAGTGCTGGTCGCTCCCAACGGTCACTGACTGATATCAGTCTGGCCTCAGTCGTATAGCCTGCGTTTAGCCATTAAGTCACTAATGAAGTGGATATATGAATACTCATGTTTTCTGCTCTTGGCTGATTGGGTGACCTTTTGGCGAGAACCACCAATCGTGCGGCGCCATTTGCAGAATGAATGCTGACCGGGTTATCCGTCATCTTGTTGTCAGAAGTGGTAGCTAAGTAGGCAAGCATTTAAACTTTGGGATATACAAGTATCTATCTTATATCTGCATGTTGCTTGTATATTTCCTTTTACTTTGCCACATCAGGCATTTTACAACACAACTAATGGCTGTATTCAGCATAACGAATATGAGTTAGCTGGCCAGCTACGGCATTTGTGAATGTTATTTGACATGAGCTTAAAAATTAGATTGTGGCTTGCTTGCGTTTACTCTTGGAGTGGTTGTTCGGTTTTGAACAGGATAATGTTTGGCCATATCTGCATTTTGTTTATTTCAGTGGGATTCCCCAGTATAATGAAGGCTACATTAAATAATACTCAAATTACATAACGTATTTCACTGTAATTGGCATTAGCTATAGCTCGAAGGGCATGATTGCATCAGCTAGATTAAAGTGATACTCCACCCAAAACTATAATTTGTATATCAATTACTCACCATTAGATGTCTTGAACGGACAAAGGTGTTTTGCACCTAGCGCAACTTTATAGCCACTGGAGAGTTTTGAAAAATTATCCAAATTCCTTTTTTGCTGGAGGCAAATGGGGCCACCCAGTAGCAATGGGAAAACTCCACAAAACGTCCGTTGACAAACTTTCAAACCATCGTCCAACGCATCGCACAGTATAATCCAAGTCTACTTTGTCCAATCATATCCTCAGAACTCTAGAAACACGGTTATTTTTCGCTAAAAATAATAAAATACCACAGTTATGCTTCAAGTAAGCTCGCGCATTCAACGGAAGTCCCGCCTCCCAGCTCGTTCGTTGCCCAGAGACTCTGCTGCCACTCAGATGAATACTATAGTAATCAAAATAAGGTCATAAGTGGAGTAAGCGATAATCGGATTAAGACATGTAGAGTACTTTGATTTAATTTGCATTATTGAAGTGCACTGCCATTTGAAGTTTTCACAGCATGTACTGCGGTCAAACTTTGCGACGTAGCCCTTGCTTCTAGTTTGTTTACATTAAGACTGTTGCTGTTAAAAAGAAGTCCCAAAATTTTTGAAGAGAGGCTGTAACTATCTGCTTGCTACATGTTCATAAGGAAATAAATATCATGATGCTTCCGAATGGGCGCAAACATTGCAGTGCGGATGGTTTTTAAAAGGTTGCTGACTAAATGAAGGAGGTGGGTTACATGTGTTTGTAACATGTAAACTGGAGTATGAATGGAATATTCTATAAGCCACTCATGTAAACACCTTAAAATATTGTTCTATTTAGAACAATTTATTGCACAGAGGCGGGATAAGGGATTAGCAAAGGGATTAGTTCTGATCATGAAATATCAACACGCTGAATAAATTTTTGGGGAGCATTGCCCTTCAGTGTGCGGACTCTATTTAATCACTTTATTCGAGGATAAGGGATTAGCCCAGGATCAGCACAGGATTAGCCTGATCTCAAGCCCCATTTCAGTTGCACAGAGCGTGTGGGCTAAACCATAGCACTAGTTACTATGGCAACAAAGTCTGTGGTGCTAGCCAGTTCCAGAGCAGGCTCAGCAACAGAGGCTAAGCTCCTGGCTCCAGCTAATTTCACCTCACCTCAGCACTGAATTGGCGTAGCAGCTGCTGCGTTTCTCCGTCTCATTCAGACTGCGACGGGTAAGGTAGAGGCGTTGCCTTGGCACCGGATATGTGTGCAATGTTGCTCGGTTCGCGATATTGGAATAAAAAATTTTCAGGACGCTCCTTTACGTTATTTTCTGACGTTAACATTTTACTTTTTAATTTGAATACGCCTCCATCAGAGTGTCTAAAAGCAGAAAATAACGGCAACTAGTCTGAAAATGTCTTTTAGACCGGACTGGCATTTCAGAGTTTGTGCATGATAAAAAAGGGGGCTTAAGCAAAATTATGGCATCAAGGAGAAAATATGCTTGTGAAAATTTGTAAGCATTAGGGTTTGCTTTGCAGTTCACGTGTGCATTTTATACTCAATCACATCTGCCTGTTTTCTTGTCTCGATGTTATATCTTGAATCTGCCTGACAATGACAATTTATCTCATTCACACAGATGCCGAAGTGCATCAGCTACTCCTTTTCGACGGCGCTGAAACACCTCCCGAGGTGCATCAGAAACAGCTCACTTAAATACTCCTCTCAAACGCCTTGCACCATTCAGACAGAAACTGAAGGAGCAGCAGAGGCACGGTCTTTGAGTGAAAGTTGGCGCATGCGTCTGCTGCATCTACAGAGTATCCATAGTGATGATCAGCAATTCTGTGATTGATCTCAGGGTCTATTTGAAGTAGCCGTGTGCGCGCTCAGGAGGATTCTCCTCCACCCGCTGTTGGCTTTGTGCCATCGATTAAGCCAGCGATGTGCTGTTTGGGAGACGGCAATCCCTGCTTACCTCATCCCACATTACCCACATCCCGCTTACCTCTGCTCCTTTCCAACGCGTTTCCTCTCAGCGCCTGGTACCGCCCCTCTGTGCCCGCACATCCCGCTTACCTCTGCTCCTCTCCAACGCGTTTCCTCTCAGCGCCTGGTACCGCCCCTCTGTCCCCGCACATGCCGCTTACCTCTGCTCCTCTCCAACGCGTGTCTTCTCAGCGCCTGGTCCCGGCCCTCTGTCCGCGCACATCCAACTTACCTAGGCTTCTCTCCAATGTGTTTCCTCTCAGCGCCTGGTACAGCCTCTCTGTCCCCGCACATTCCGCTTACCTCTGCTCCTCTCCAATGCGTTTCCTCTCAGCGCCTGGTACCGCCTCTCTGTCCCCGCACATCCCGCTTACCTCTGCTCCTCTCCAATGCGTTTCCTCTCAGTGCCTGGTACCGCCCTCTGTCCCCGCACATCCCGCTTACCTCTGCTCCTCTCCAACGAGTTTCCTCTCAGCGCCCAGTCCCGCCCCTCTGTCCTCGCACATCCCGCTTACCTCTGCTCCTCTCCAATGCGTTTCCTCTCAGCGCCTGGTACAACCTCTCTGTCCCCGCACATCCCGCTTACCTCTGCTCCTCTGCAATGCGTTTCCTCTCAGCGCCTGGTCCCGCCCCTATGTCCCCGCACATCCCGCTTACCTCTGCTCCTCTCCAAAGCGTTTCCTCTCAGCGCCTGGTACCGGCTCTCTGTCCCCGCACATCCCGCTTACCTCTGCTCCTCTCCAACGCGTTTCCTCTCAGCGCCTGGTACCGCCCTCTGTCCCCGCACATGCCGCTTACCTCTGCTCCTCTCCAACGCGTTTCCTCTCAGCGCCTGGTCCCGCCCCTCTGTCCCCGCACATCCCGCTTACCTCTGCTCCTCTCCAATGCGTTTCCTCTCAGTGCCTGGTACAGCCTCTCTGTCCCCGCACATCCCGCTTACCTCTGCTCCACTCCAATGCGTTTCCTCTCAGCGCCTGATACCGCCCCTCTGTCCCCGCACATGCCGCTTACCTCTGCTCCTCTCCAACGCGTTTCCTCTCAGCGCCTGGTCCCGCCCCTCTGTCCCCGCACATCCCGCTTACCTCTGCTCCTCTCCAATGCCTTTCCTCTCAGCGCCTGGTACCGGCTCTCTGTCCCCGCACATCCCGCTTACCTCTGCTCCTCTCCAACGCGTTTCCTCTCAGCGCCTGGTACCGCCCTCTGTCCCCGCACATGCCGCTTACCTCTGCTCCTCTCCAACGCGTTTCCTCTCAGCGCCTGGTCCCGCCCCTCTGTCCCCGCACATCCCGCTTACCTCTGCTCCTCTCCAATGCGTTTCCTCTCAGCGCCTGGTACCGCTCTCTGTCCCCGCACATCCCGCTTACCTCTGCTCCACTCCAATGCGTTTCCTCTCAGCGCCTGAAACCGCCCCTCTGTCCCCGCACATGCCGCTTACCTCTGCTCCTCTCCAACGCGTTTCCTCTCAGCGCCTGGTCCCGCCCTCTGTCCCCACACATCCCGCTTACCTCTGCTCCTCTCCAACCCATGCGTTTCCTCTCAGCGCCTCCCCACATCCCGCTTACCGCCCCTCTCTGTCCCCACACATCCCCTCTGTCCCCACCTCTGCTCCTCTCCCCCATGCGTTTCCTCTCAGCGCCTAGTACCGCCCCTCTGTCCCCACACATCCCGCTTACCTCTGCTCCTCTCCCATGCGTTTCCTCTCAGCGCCTGGTACCACCCCTCTGTCCCCGCACATTCCACTTACCTCTGCTCCTCTCCAACGTGTTTCCTCTCAGCGCCTGGTCCCGCCCCTCTGTCCCCGCACATCCCGCTTACCTCTGCTCCTCTCCAACGTGTTTCCTCTCAGCGCCTGATCCCGCCCCTCTGTCCCCGCACATCCCGCTTACCTCTGCTCCTCTCCAACGCTTTCCTCTCAGCGCCTGGTACCGCCCCTCTGTCCCCTGACATCCCGCTTACCTCTGCTCCTCTCCAATGCTTTCCTCTCAGCGCCTGGTACCTCTGTCCCCCTCCCGCTTACCTCTGCTCCTCTCCAACGCTTTCCTCTCAGTGCCTGGTACCGCCCTCTGTCCCCGCACATCCCGCTTACCTCTGCTCCTCTCCAATGCGTTTCCTCTCAGCGCCTGGTACCGCCCCTCTGTCCCCGCACATCCCGCTTACCTCTGCTCCTCTCCAATGCTTTCCTCTCTCAGCGCCTGGTACCCCCCTCTGTCCCCTGCACATCCCGCTTACCTCTTCCTCCTCCCAATGTGTTTCCTCTCAGCGCCTGGTACCGCCCTCTGTCCCCGCACATCCCGCTTACCTCTGCTCCTCTCCAATGCGTTTCCTCCTAGCGCCTGATACCGCCCTCTGTCCCCTCACATTCCGCCTTACCTCTGTCCCCCGCCTCTCCAATCCTCTTCCTCTCAGCGCCTGGTACCGCCCTCTGTCCCCGCACATCCCGCTTACCTCTGCTCCTCTCCAACACGTTTCCTCTCAGCGCCTGGTACCGCCCTCTGTCCCCGTACATCCCGCTTACCTCTGCTCCTCTCCAACGCGTTTCCTCTCAGCGCCTAGTCCCGCCCCTCTGTCCTCGCACATCCCGCTTACCTCTGCTCCTCTCCAATGCGTTTCCTCTCAGCGCCTGGTACCGCCTCTCTGTCCCTGCACATCCCGCTTACCTCTGCTCCTCTCCAATGCGTTTCCTCTCAGCGCCTGGTACCGCCCTCTGTCCCCTTTTCCCGCTTACCTCTGCTCCTCTCCAACGCGTTTCCTCTCAGCGCCTGGTCCCGCCCCTCTGTCCTCGCACATCCCGCTTACCTCTGCTCCTCTCCAATGCGTTTCCTCTCAGCGTCTGGTACAACCTCTCTGTCCCCGCACATCCCGCTTACCTCTGCTCCTCTGCAATGCATTTCCTCTCAGCGCCTGGTCCCGCCCCTCTGTCCCCGCACATCCCGCTTACCTCTGCTCCTCTCCAAAGCGTTTCCTCTCCTCGCCTGGTACGCTCTGTCCCCCGTACCGCTCCTCTCTCCTCTCCAGCAGTTTCCTCCGCGCCTGGTACCGCCCTCTGTCCCTCTGCTTACCTCTGCTCAACTCCAATGCATTTCCTCTCAGCGCCTGGTCCCGCCCCTCTGTCCCCGCACATCCCGCTTACCTCTGCTCCTCTCCAATGCGTTTCCTCTCAGCGCCTGGTACCGCCTCTGTCCCCGCACATCCCGCTTACCTCTGCTCCTCTCCAATGCGTTTCCTCTCAGCGCCTGGTACCGCCCCTCTGTCCCCACACATCCCGCTTACCTCTGCTCCTCTCCAATGCGTTTCCTCTCAGCGCCTGGTACCGCCCTCTGTCCCCACATCCCGCTTACCTCTGCTCCTCTCCCACGCGTTTCCTCTCAGCGCCTGGTACCGCCCCTCTGTCCCCACACATCCCGCTTACCTCTGCTCCTCTCCCATGCGTTTCCTCTCAGCGCCTGGTACCGCCCCTCTGTCCCCGCACATCCCGCTTACCTCTGCTCCTCTCCAATCCCGCTTACCTCTGCTCCTCTCCAATGCTCCCCCATAAGTTCCTCTCAGCGCCTGGTACTGCCCTCTCTGTCCCCGCATCATCCCGCTTACCTCTGCTCCTCTCCAATGTTTCCTCTCAGCGCCTGGTACTGCCCCTCTGTCCCCCAAGCTTATCCCCTTATCTGCTCCTCTCCAATCTTTCCCTCTTAGCGCCTGATACCCCTCTGTCCCTCTGCTCTGCTCTCTCTCAATGCGTTTCCTCTTAGCGCCTGATACCGCCCCTCTGTCCCCGCACATTCCGCTTACCTCTGCTCCTCTCCAATGCGTTTCCTCTCAGCGCCTGGTACCACCCCTCTGTCCCCGCACATTCCGCTTACCTCTGCTCCTCTCCAACGTGTTTCCTCTCAGCGCCTGGTCCCGCCCCTCTGTCCCTGCACATCCCGCTTACCTCTGCTCCTCTCCAACGCGTTTCCTCTCAGCGCCTGGTACCGCCCCTCTGTGCCCGCACATCCCGCTTACCTCTGCTCCTTTCCAACGTGTTTCCTCTCAGCGCCTGGTACCGCCCCTCTGTGCCCGCACATCCCGCTTACCTCTGCTCCTCTCCAATGCGTTTCAGCTCAGCGCCTGGTACCGCCCCTCTGTCCCTGCACATCCCGCTTACCTCTGCTCCTCTCCAATGCGTTTCCTCTCAGCGCCTGGTACCGCCCAACTGTCCCCGCACATCCCGCTTACCTCTACTCCTCTCTTCTGGCTCCTTCAAGGTGGAATGACCTTCCCACAGAGGTCAGAACAGCAGAGACTCTGACCAACTTCAAATGTGGTTTGATGAATTGCTTTTGCTGACTTTACCTGTCCCCCTACCTAATATTTCAATTGGCATAATGGTTTTGAAAATGAGTAGTTAGGTGTGGTACTAACTTTTACTTTGCTAAATGTTTTCCTTAAATGTTATAATGTAGTGGCATTGTTGCTTAGAGGCACAATGAGAACCGTTTACCATTGTACAGGTAACCATGGCCCTCTGCCTGTGTGCCCTGCAGTGTGTTCTCCCTGTAACCTGATAGAGAAGGAAAAACTATTTGTATTAAAGTGACGGTTCCCTGGCATGATTTTTCATTCGTTTTTCTTTGAAATGCAGCAGGTACCTGTCAGCAGAGCACTGGTAGATCACCTTAGTTGGAAGCACCTGGGCCTGGTGCGCTCTCACTATTAGAGCCCCGCCTCCCCAGCTGAGACCCCGGCCCAATCCCAAACTGGCCCCTATCCACTAACACTACACTACCGAGTGTCACTCCACATGAAGTCTCCCTCACTGCTATGGAGGGAGCTTCATTGAGGGGGAGGGTTTGAAAACGTGTATAAAGTTCGGGATGCCCTTACCCTTCATCCAATGGGAAGCGGAGGTAATCATCACCATGCCAACCAATAGGTGCGTTGTATTGTATACGACGGTCCAATTCCCTAATTATACATTTCTTACTCAATATATTTTTGAGAGGGTAATGTAACGAAATAAAATTTATCTTAAAAATATTGAATACACAGCATTGACAAAGATGATGCGTTTGTGCATGAAATGGCTCATGGTGAAACAGAGCCATCATTGATTCAATTAACAAAACTACTCACACAGTGTTTTCTCGGGTGCACATCTGCATGTTCATTTCAAAATACAATCTAACCTTTAGTTCCGTGATATGCGCATGAAATAGTCAATCAAATGTCCGTTTGAGGTTAGGTAATGTTTTACTTATCTTTCGGAAATAGCCGCATGGAACTGACATTTGTAGATATGCAGCGTTTCTTCCATCCTGGACAGGAAATAAGTGCTGCACTTGAAAGGAGGGGGTCTGTAAGCCTGCATCGGTGTAGACTCGCTGCGGAGGGTTAAATCAGCCACTTATACTCCGCGCTAATTGGTTTGGGATGGCACTCAATGTGGCGGACCCTCCGCGGGGACGAGCAAATGGAGGGGGAGTGGATAGGGACCGATTTGGGATTAGGCCCCCCCCCCTCTCTCTCCTGCTGCAGCCTGATTGTTTTGCGTTTCCACATCCAACATTTTACCTTACTACACTTTCCCCTCATGCCTACATGCATTACACCACTGACTTTACTGATAACCACACCTCATAGTTTTCTATTGCATATTCTGTTTTGATAATTACGCTTGTTTAAAATAAATTACTTTAATTCAAAAAATGTGAGAATTCCAGGCACTCAGAAAATAATTAGATCAAAAAGAAGCAAGAAAACTAAAAAGCCTTTATTGTATCATGGCTAAACAGCTAAAAAAGCCGACATGTTTCGACGTATGCGGTCTTCATCTGTGCGTAATAAGTACCATAGGCCAAGACAGACATATATGTACATAAAAACCAATAGGAAAGTTAAGACGTGTCACCTGATGACCTGATAGGTACAAAGGGATGCATATGGTTAAGAAAATACGTCTTCGTGATCGCTTAGTCGAGAATAAATACGCCATTTCGCAAGCAGAATCACGAGAATCACATTGCTAGACATTTTGCGGAGATACACAATAGCAATGATTCCCTTCTTAAAATTGAGGGCATTGCGCATGTTAGAGCGCCTGTTAGAGGTGGCAATAGATTTAAAAGGCTTTGTCGACGGGAAGCCTTCTGGATATATACATTTGATGCCCTTAATTATCCAGGTTTAAATGAGGATATTGATTTTCTGTCATTTTTATAATTCTCATTCTATATTGATATCTCTCATTATTCATGTTTGCACATCTTATTTTTCCATACCCTTATATGTTCACGTGTGTATACATTTTGTCATGGATTTACTACCTGCCAGATGCCAAACGGCAATCCGGCGGGCACTGGGACCATGGGCCCAAGTAGACAAAAGGCTCAAATGCCAGGCTGGTTAGACAAAACTGACTTTAATAAATAATAAAAACAAAACAGCAGCGGAATACAGAGCAGCACAGGTCACAAACGCCAGAACAGAATAAAAGCAGAATTCAGAGGCAATCAGGGCTGGCAACAGCCTGCCCTTATATACTCTGCCCTCACCTCCACCCTAATGAGCCACACCTGTTGCCCGTCAAGGTGGAGGTGAAGGAATGCAGCAGGGGAGGGTCTGCAATGCCAAACCCTTACATATATACATTTCCTTTTTGTATCTACTTGTGTGTTTTTGCACATTTATTGTCCAATTATTTTCATAACCATATGCATGCCTTTGTACCTATCAGGTCATCAGATGACATGTCTTACCTTTCCTATTGGTTTTTATGTATATATATGTCTGTCTTGGCCTATGGTACTTATTACGCACAGATGAAGACCGCATAGGTCGCAACATGTCGGCTTTTTAACTGTTTAGCCATGATATAATAAAGGCTTTTTATTTTTCTTGCTTCTTTTTGATCTAATTATTTTCTGAGTGCCTGGAATTCTCACTTTTTTTGGTTTACTTTCCTATCCCACGCTTCTCAAGAGCACCAGCTTTACATTTTCTTGGAAACTTTTTTATCCCATGAGCGCCTAATATTTTCTCTTATACGCCGAAATTACTTTTATTGTTTGCCTTCAGCCTGTATCTCCCTCTCTTTTGTCATGGATCCTGAGCCAGGTCATGACAATTAAGCAAATAGAAAAATGTTTTCATTCACACATTCCATTTTAATTAATAAATGTAGACACTGTTGATGTTCAGATCAATGTCAGATAACATCCGAAAAACAGAACTGTCACCGAGGGAAGGCCACTCAATAAAGCGCTCAGTTAGTTGATATATGCACTGAATTAGTGGAAACACAATGAAAAGTATAAAAATATTAAAAATGGCTGGAAAGATTGCATTCAAACACAGATTTTCCCTGAACAGTCCCCTCTCCACATGAGTGAGGTCACACGCCACTGCAAAAGACTGCCTGTGAATTCTTGAGCCAATTAGTGGCTTAAGTGAAGCCTTAAGGTTTAGGAAGTACATAAACCCAACTGCCAGTACAGCTTTTACAGACTATGTTTGTGATCCCTTCTCTGGACTGAACACAAACTATCAGCATCAGCAAACTGAAGTGTCCCGCTGTCATTTACTTTCCCTATTAAACATTCTCATCTTCACTTGACAGCAAAGAATGCAGATAGGCACCTGTGTTATTTAAACCCAGTCTTTTACAATTAATTCTTCATAATAAGAGAATCCCTCAGTTTTCTGTGCATGCTGTGTTTGTTCCCTGTCAGAAAATGCAAGCCAGTCGCACCCAGAGGAAAAAAGCGCAGACTCAGCAGGAATTATCTCTCCACGGGGAAAGAAGTTATTTTTGCATTCAAACTTTCTGTATTTCACTTTGAATTTTTAACCCTGAGAGGACAAGCCCTGATCATGTAGACAGGGAGCAGATCTAAATAATTCCCTATTTTTGTGTGACTGAGGTGTAACGGGCCCCAGTGATGTAGTCTCAGTGCCACGGCCTCCACATGGATTCATGTGACCCGAGCCACCAGTATCATATGAACCTCCCTCTGGCTAGCTGCACTGACACAACTAATGTATGTTCAGTGCTCAAAATGGGAAATAAGGCATGCATTTAGGATAAAAGTACCAACAAAGATGTAACCATAAAACTGCAGCCTCCAAAGAGTCATTTCGAAGAATGCCATCAGTCATACGTTTTTCGACACTTTGTTTCTCCTCATGCATTTAGTAAATATACTTAAATTTAAGAATTTAACGGATGTAAATTACCCCAAAACGCTCAAGGTCAGATGAGAATATTGAAAAGTTATGAAGGTTTTAGCAATTCTAATGATTTATTTAATTTAATAGATTATTGACCTAAATTTTTGAGTGAGTAAAAAGAGGCATACTGGTAAACTGGAAAGATATTTATTTTCATTTTCCGCCAAAGTAAGCAAGTTTAGACTAGTTCGTGAAAATTTATGCGGAAAAAAATTGAAGCAAACAATTTTTTCAGCATAAATATTGAAATGCCCACATGTGCATTAGGTGTGAATTTTTGGAAACGCATGACTGTCCGAGAATCTGCTCAGCAGTTATTACAGCAAAAGGTGGCAATTTTGAATACATAATCTAGGCATAATCTAGGAGTTGTTTACAATCTGTAAGAGTTTATGGGTGTACTGAGACTTTGACGGGTCGTATACTGTATACAGCTCTTTCTTGTATTGCATCATTTGGTGCTGTGGATATAAACATAATGTTCAATTCTTTAGTAATTTATTTCTGGACAGCATGAGCAACTATCTTCAGGAAGTCCAAGGACATATTTTGGCTTATACCATTAAGAAAGGCAAAAAGTCTGGTGCTATCCCAGTCTGTATTTTACAAACTATTTCAAAAAAAAAATGTTTAGGTTTTTTTTCTGAATTTGAAAGAATCAAAAATTATGATTAATGCAGACTGGAGTATAAGAGCAATAATTAATTCCTTTTACTTTGTGACAGGGTCCTTGCTGCCGTCCTTTACCTGACCAGTATGTGCCTGTTAAGCCTGTAACAGCCATAGGTTAATGGCGGCTGCTTATAACTTTACTCTTCTTAGAACCAAATCCTTAAATCACATTGAGATAATCCCCATGGGCTGTACTTCTGACCACACTAATTGCCAGGATGTCTACAGTCAGGTTACGATCGCAGAGGGGAAGAGTCTCGGACGGGTGGGCCCTGTCAGGCATCTCATTTTTTGATGCATTTTTTTTAGAGTATCTGCCTCGCACTTCAGTGTCTGTCAACAGGGTCTGGGGGGGGGTGAGGAGCTCTGCCCCTGAACCTCAGATCCTATCAGCAGCAGAACAGAAGGGACCCCTGAACAGGCAGTGACAGGCAGACGGAGACGAGGTCTGGTGCACTGACAGCCCGCCTTCAGGGTTTGGATTCATCTCTCCATCTGACCTCCGCTGTCCGCACCCCCGTGGGTCTGTCGGCATGGAGATCCCAAGGAGACATGGCAGCAAGAAACTGAAGAAGAGACGTTCCAGCCTCTTTGCTAACCTCAAGTTTGCTGGAAGCTTCTCCCAAAGCATGGAGGTTGAGGCCAGTGCTTTCCCCTTTGCCCAGGACAGCTCAATCAAGGCCTGGACTTCCATGGACCACCTGGACAGCCCTACACCAGTATCAGAGGAGCCAGTAGGAGGCACACCGGCGCCAGCCACCAAAATACCAAAGAGACAGTCCACCCTCATCAACTTAAACGTAGGGGGAAAGGTGTTCCGCATTCCCAAGCGCATGGCTGTGAGGTACCCTCACACCCGGATTGGGAAGCTGGCCCTTTGCACGGACCCTGTGCGACGGCAGCAGCTCTGCGATGATTACTCAGTGCACACCAATGAGTTCTTCTTTGACCGAGACCCCACCTTCTTCCACTACATCTCCCATTTTTACCGCACCGGCGTGCTGTGGGTCATGGAGTGCTTGTGTCCGGTAAACTTTGAGGAGGAGATGGCTTTCTGGGGCCTGCGCATGCGTGACACACAGCGCTGCTGCCGCATCCTGTTTGAGGAGAAGGTGGATGAGCTGCGTGACCAGCTGAAGGTAGAGCGAGAGTTGATGGCTGAGATCGAGCCTCAGCACGATGAGGAGGGCTTCAACACTATGTTCCTGGGTGGTCCTCGCAAGGTTGTGTGGGATCTGATTGAGAATCCATACTCATCCTCCTCAGCCAAAGCCTTCGCCATCTTCTCAAGCATCTTTGTGATCACCTCAATTGCCGCCATGACTCTCAACACCGTTTCGGAGCTGCAGGTCTACTCCATCTACGGAAAGACTTACATGGAGTGTGTGGAGATTGTTTCAATCATCTTCTTCACTCTAGAATACTTCCTGCGCTTGCTTACCACCTGCAACATCACAAATTTCCTAAAGAGCACCCTGAACTTTGTGGACTTGGTGGCGGTAATGCCATATTTCATCCAGGTGCTGTTTGAGGCCATTTCAGATGAGGAGAACCTGAATGCACAAGAGGATCTTCGCGGAGCAATGACTCGTGTCAGCAAGGTCAGCAAGGTGTTGAAGGTGGTGAAGCTCATGAGGATTTTCCGAATCCTGAAGCTAGCACGCCACTCCACGGGTATGCGAGCATTTGGCTTCACACTACGCCAGTGCTGTGAGCAGGTCTGCTGCCTCTTTCTATTCATCACCATGGGCATCTTCACCTTCTCTGCCCTCATGCACTCAGTCGAGCACAAGATAGAGGGCACACCATTCGGCAGCATCCCAGAAACCTGGTGGTGGGCAGCGGTGAGTACCATCTCACCATTTCCCATTTAGTCTTTGTCACGGCGTTTATGAAAAAAATATATAGAGTATATGTAAAGTTCAAGCACTCTGTGGATTGGAATAACATCTGCACCACCAAACTGCATCCATAGTATAAGCCCCATAAAGGCATTTTACATGCATGACTGACTAAGAAAGTGAAAGACAAATAGTGTGAACTAAAACTAGCTATTTATTTCAAAACAAATGCATTCACCTAACTGAGGAAGGAAAAGTGCAATTCCCCAGTTATTTTATTGGCATTGCACACAGACATATACTGTATTTGGTTGATAGCAAGTTTTAGAGTTTGATGCTTTTTTGGGGTGTCCTTACAGGTGAGCATCTCCACGGTGGGGTACGGGGACGTAGTGCCCATCACGGTGCTGGGCCGGATTGTGGCATTCTGCTGCATTTCCTTCGGCATTATCCTGAACGGCATGCCCATCTCCATCCTCTTCAACAAGTTCTCTGATTATTACGCCAAGCTGAAGGCCCAAGAGCACACTTACATCAACAAGCAGCACCGCCTAAAGCTGAAAACCCGGCTCCAGCACAGGGTCCAGCACTGCCTCGCACCCCACGCAGAGGAGCAGGAGCTGGGCAGAAATCAGGACCGTAATTACAGTCACAACCTGGAAAACAATTAGATACAAACCCAGGAGCATAGTGCTCATCAGAAACTGAACCATAATTTATCAGAATCAAAAAGAAAATTAAAACCAGAACCTGAACTGAAATCAGAAGCAAAATCAGAATTAGAACCAGGACAAGACATAGAACTAGAAAAAAGCATGACATTTATGTCTAGAATTAGAATTAGAAGTGGAATCAGAACAGAACCTAACTGAACAGAGCCGGAAATCGCTGGACGCCACTCTCCCCTCTCTGTTTACATGTCTTAGAGTCCTGCGTGCTCCGGGTTTGTCTGCAGTGCCAGACCATGCAAAGATGAGCAGGGGGGCTTTAGCCACAGCTGCACAAACAATCCTTCCCAAAGACTGGTGCTATTAGGACTGAAAATCAATCGGAGTTTTAAATGGCTCAATTCCCTCGAGTGCTGCCGGTTTCATGCCTTCACAGCTCACTGCTACTCTGATTTTTAAGGTTTCACTGCTCAGCACACTGCCTCTTCCTTACTGTTGTTATACTGAGTCCTGGCATGTAGCCATTACAGATCAAAGCTTGGCGTCCTTTTACCCAAACTATATTGGCTATGGGATGTATAAAGCAGACTTATTTTTAGGAATGTTAAACCCAAGGTTTGTCCACGTTTTTCCAATTGTGACTCAATAAGAGAGACTGTAATTGAACATTACCAAAAATATATAATATACAAAATTTGCATAAAAAATAAATTTGATATGGCATTCAGGGACTTTATTCATGAGTATTTTAACGGTTTAGGTGTATGAATTCAGTGTGTTTTCTTATGCAGTGTTAGCAGTGCTCTTATTGACCCAGGTGATCTCTCTAAAGTAAGTTGAGAGTTGTCCTGGTGATAACACACGGGGCTGTCTCTGTGGCCAGGTTTGGAGTTGTATACTTAATTAGTACATGCTGGAATCTGCAAGATTATTTACTGGCTGCTATATGCTGCCGTCCAAGGTGATATATAGTTTAGTCGATGGCGTTTGACAATTAACATTTTAACAATGACAAAGTCACATGACTGTCGGGCTGATAAAATCACCTGGGTCTTGGTGGGACATTACCGTTGATCGCAGTGCAAAGTGGGATGTTGTAAACCCACTGAATTCCAAAAGAGTTGAACAGACATGAATGAATGAATGAATGAATGAGTTTATTTTGGTACAAAAAACTGATTTCTCAGTTAGCCTATGTAACCGAAAGGGTGCAGGTTGAAGCAAAAGCTTATATACACCTACCCCTTTTACCTTAGAAAATTATGCACGTCACTACAAATACAAAAAGAGCAAAGCACAGACATTTGAAATTAATCAGTAAACTTAAATTTCTCATCACAACAAAATAAAGAATAGCGCACAGCGCACAATCCGAAGTAATAGTACAAAATCAGTAAACTTAATTTTTCCATACTGTAACGAGAAATTGTATTGTTATTATAGTCTTTTAAAGCCGACTAGAGTGCAGCATAATTTAATATTTTCGAGACGGCTGTTCCAGATGTTTACTCCTTTAACAGAGACGCAATGATTTTTTACAGTAGTTTGAGTCTGGTTTGTCATAATGTTCCTCTCAAGTTATAACTGGAGTCCTTCATTTTAAACAGATTTTGATCATGTTGAAATAAAAGGTTTTTTTTTTGCTTTGTACATGGTTTTTTTTTTGTAATGTAATCAACTAAGTCCTTGAATTTCAGAATGTTTAAGCAGATAAATAGTGGGTTAGTTGGCTCACGGTAAGGTTTATTACTGATGATTCTTATGGATTTCTTTTGCAATAAAAATATTGAAGTAGTGTTTGTTTTATATGTATTTCCCCAGACCTCAATGCAATATGTCATATATGGAGCTATTAGTGAATAATATTAAGTGCTTAATGAATATTGAGAGAGGAAATCTTGGGCTTTATACAGAACTGCAATGGATTTTGACATTTTGGATTTAACATAATTTATGTGTGATTTCCAGCTTAATTTATCATCAATAATACCTCCAAGAAATTTGGTTTCAGTTACAATTTCAATTTCAGCATCATTTATGGTTAAGTTTCTGCTTGAATTCCTGGGCTTATTTCCAAATATAATGCACTTTGTTTTACCGTGATGAAGTGATAATTTGTTTGAATCAAACCATTGTTTGAATTTCTGTTGTTCCTTCTCCTCCATATCCAGAAGCTGTCCCAAATGATCCCCACTACAGAACACAGTCGTGTCATCAGCAAATAAAATACAATTCAGGGACTTAGAAACCAAACATATGTTGTTAATATATAAAAGAAACAGCAATGGACCAAGGACTGAACCCTGAGGCACCCCACATGTGATCTTCAAGAATTCTGAGTTTGTCTTATTAATATGGACATACTGATACCTGTTTTGTAGGTAGCTGGTTATCCAATCATGTGCCAATCCCCTGATGTCATACTTCTGTAATTCATTTAATAATAAGGTGTGGTCTATGGTATCAAATGCTTTCTGTAAATCAAAAAATACCCCTACTGTATATTGCTTTTTCTCGATTGCATTTGTTATTTGTTCAACAAAGTCCATTAGAGCTAATGAGGTGATTTGATTTTTCCTGAATCTATATTGCTGTTCACAGAGTATTTGGTGTTTAGCTATGAAATCATTTAACCTCTTTACAAATACCTTTTCAAAAATTTTTGAGAATTGTGGTAACAGTGAGATTGGCCTGTAGTTTGAAAAGACATGTTTGTCACCAGATTTAAACAGTGGTATCACTTTGGCTATTTTCATTTTTGAAGGAAATTTCCCAGTCATTAGTGACAGGTTACAAATATAAGTTAAGGGTTTAACAATACAATCAATAATACTCTTTATCAAAAACATATCAAAATTGTAACTGTCAGTTGATTTTTTTACCTTTTGATTTACGAACTATGTCAATTATTTCTTTTTCATCAGTTTTTTTAATAAACATTGAATCCGAAATTATATTGATTGTATTGTTATTACCCAGGAAAACATTTTAGGGGATACAATAGAATTGGCTAAATTTTTTACCCACATTAACAAAGCACTCATTGAAATGGTCTGCTATAGGTTTATTTTCCTTAATGATTGTGTCAGTATTTTCCTAAAAGTAAGCTGGGTAGTCTTTAACAACTTTTTTCTTTTTAATGATTTCATTTAAAATCTTCCAGGTGCATTGATGTTGGTTCTATTTTTTTCTAGTAATCCACTGTAATACTGCTTCTTGCAAGATCTCATAATGCTGGTTAATTTATTTTTGTATATCTTATATTTATGTTCAGCATCTTTAGTTCTAAATTTTTTAAATTGCTCATACAATAGATTTTTCTTTTTACATGCATTCTGTTGCCCCTTTGTTACCTGTGGTTTGGCTACATACTGTTTGTTACCTACTTTGGCCACAAGTGGGCAGTGTTTATCATATAACTTGGAAATAATAGAGATAAATGATTCATATGATTTGTCTATATCCTCAACGTAAGTGTCATTCCAGTTTTTTTTTTCATTTTCTTTACAGTTGACTGAGGTGACCAAACATGCTGCAATAGAAATATTTACATAAATAATACCTCTAATACCATTATCCCCCCAAATCAATATAAAGATCAACCAGAGTAAATACATCAATCCACCCCCATCCCACCCACCCCACCCCCTTTCTGCATGGTTATACAATTACACAAAAGATATACAAGTTTGTAATGAAAATCACAGCAATAGTAAAAGGAACATTTGGAGCATTCATTCACTAAACCTAGGAAAGGCACTAATTCATAAGGGTTCTAGCCAATTCCAGTGCTTTCGCCCGGGCATTCAATATATCCTGACCAGCGTGATTCATCCTTGCAGTAGAGAGTTCCATGGACAAAATTTGTATTGTAAATATATACCATTGGTAAAATAAAAGAGAATGTGGTGGACACCATCTCACAGCCACCATCTTTTTTGCGGCCGTAAGTGCAGCTAGCAATAAAAACCTAAAACTTAAATTTAGATTCAAAGATGAATCATCATTTAAAAGCATCAACTGTGGTGAACAAACTATAGGTATATCAAACAATTCTGACAAACATTTAGATATGCTCTTCCAAAAGGTATTAACCATAGGACACTCCCACATCATATGCATGAAAGTACCCAAAGTATTTGCACTGCATAAATCACAATTTGGAGAAGCAATCCATTTCATCATATACCTTTTCCTAGGTGTCAGATAAAATCTGTGTACAAACTTCAAATTTGTTAATTGATTATTTATATTTTGAGAGGAAAAGGTAACATTTTTCAAAACCCTGTCCCAGTTTATAGAAGAATTTGTAAAATTAATATCTCTATTCCATATTCTTATAATGGAAAGAGGAGTCTGTGAGCACTCCATAGTAGAATTATAAATCAAAGATACATGACCCCTCATTCCAGTTTTGATGCAATAAGTCAATTCTAAGATTTTCAATAGTTACATTTGTTATTTTCCTTGTTAAATTTCTAGTTTCATTATGATCATTTTTATCAACAGGAAATTCAAAGGCAACAAAAACAGGCAAATGATCACTGACGCAGTGGCAGGCGGTGGACGGAAAACTGGGGGGGCAGAAAACATCCCTTGAAACGGATGAGATTAGTGACCCAATTTCAGTCATTGTTCTTGGTCAACATGTTAGTTTATAATGAAATGTTTAGGCGAGTGAATAATAAATTCTATTAAATGTTTAATTCACATGCAAATAGGCAACTCTTCACAAAAAAAAAAAACACTGTGGATTTTCCGCATAAAATTTTGTCATATCCTAAGCAAGTCGTCAAACCTGTGCTTAATGATTGTTTAATTGAAAAAGATTGGAATGTGCTCTTTTTTTGCGTTCAACTGGTGCGTTTGATTTCTCCTCTTGACGAAGACAATTAGCTACACCTGAGAGGGGAGAGTTCAAGTGTCTTTTACCAGAGAAATTGACTGAAAACAGATCAAGACTAATAAGCAGTTTAAAGACATGTTTATCGCCCTCCTTGTTCTCTGTCCACCACCCACCACTGCTTTTAAGTAAACCACCAGTTAAATTCCCTTCAGTAACATTTGTTAATATATTATCAATGTGTCGCTGTGTTCATAGTTATCCTGCTTGGATGTGTAATTGTTGGATACAGTCCCATACAAAACAGAGTTAATGAAATTCGTTATTTGTGATTGACTATATGGATTAAAAAAATCTATATTGAAGTCTCCACAAACAAATAGAAGCTTATTGCTATTGATTGTGTTATACATTTCTGTCAGTTTATCCTCAAAAATATTCATGTTTGATCCAGGAGCTCTATAAACACAGCTCATAATTATATTTTTTGATTTTTTCACATTTAATCTCAACTGTGATACATTCCATAATATTTTCTAGGGAAAAGGACATATTTTTAACAATTTCACATTGATGAATTGATTTAACATTTAGTACAACGCCCCCGCCCCGTTTATTCATCCTGTTTGGAGAGAAAAAATTATAGCCCTCAAGCTGGACAGCATCCTCTTGGTCATCTTTTAACCATGTTTCGGAATTGCAATGGCTGAAAAATGTTTGTTGAATATTTTCAAACAGTCCTGGATTTTTGAAATGTTCATAGAGAGACTCCTACTATAAAAGTGTATAATTGAAAGTGTCCCATTTGTCATTGGGTAATCCTTCAATTGTTCCTCAGTGAAATATTTGCAATAATGAATCATGTTGTTGAGAAAAAAAAGTGATCTGGGTCTATATTATATTCAATGTTGTGAGATCTATGTTCAGTGTAGTCAAAAGTTTTCAGACTAAGCTCCTGTGCAGAGGTAAATTGAATAGAGTCAGTTGACGTCATATAATAATTATAATCCACCTGCAGAGAAATGCGGCTGGATGAAGTCTGATCGTGTGATGTAAGCCTGAAGGATGATTATTTAGAGTTTGTCCCATGACAAGAAAAGTAAGGCCACTCAGTGTAAACAATAAAGAGTGGTTTAAGGAGCATTATCCTCTGAGGGAGCAGTCACTTAAAGTTACCCAAATCAGAGAGCTCTCTCACCGTCATGACTTTCGCTTCCTGAGGGAGCAGTCACTTAAAGTTACCCAAATCAGAAAGCTCTCTCATCATCATGACTTTCGCTTCCTGAGGGAGCAGTCACTTAAAGTTACCCAAATTAAAGGGCTCTCTCACCATCATGATTTTCGCTTCCTGAGGGAGCAGTCACTTAAAGTTACCCAAATCAGAAAGCTCTCTCACCATCATGACTTTCGCTTCCTGAGGGAGCAGTCACTTAAAGTTACCCAAATCAGAGAGCTCTCTCACCGTCATGACTTTTGCTTCCTCTGGAGCTCCGAGTCACTTCAAGTTACCCAAATCAAAGAGCTCTCTCACCATCATGACTCTCGCTTCCTGAGGGAGCAGTCACTTAAAGTTACCCAAATCAAAGAGCTCTCTCACCATCATGACTTTCGCTTCCTGAGGGAGCAGTCACTTAAAGTTACCCAAATCAGAGAGCTCTCTTACCATCATGACTTTCGCTTCCTGAGGGAGCAGTCACTTAAAGTTACCCAAATCAGAGAGCTCTCTTACCATCATGACTTTCGCTTCCTGAGGGAGCAGTCACTTAAAGTTACCCAAATCAGAGAGCTCTCTCACCATCATGACTTTTGCTTCCTCCGGAGTTCCGTTTAATTTGAGGCACACTTTACAGTTCCTTCTCCAGGTCGCTTGTATTTTCTTTTGTTTCTGAAGGGCTCTGGCTTGTCTTGCTATGTCGGCGTTTTTCTTTGTCAGGTGTTCATTGACGTACACCTCCGTTCCTCTCAGCTTTTTAGTTTGCCGTAGTAAATTGCTCTTAACTTTTCTGTTTGCAAACCGGATAATGATGGCCGGTTTAGACTTGTCTTTCCTTGGAAGTGGATGGCAAGCTGCAATATCACTGTTGTTAATGTGGATGTCATTCGCGGAAAAGAACTGGATGAACTGCTGCTCCAGGGAGTGGATTTCTCCCGGCGTGTCATCCTCAGCGCTTGTGCTGCAGGCCCAAGCTGCAGCCCTCACGTATGACCCATGCTTGGAGTTCAATCCCGTTACATTGACATCCTCCATCCTGGTATATTGTTCTAGTTAATCTACTCATTTTTCCAGGAGTCTGATTTTGTTGTCTTTCTCCTGCATCATTTTCTTAAGTTCACAAACCTCCTTCAGTAGACCAAGTAGTTTAGTCTGTTGTTTGGCCACACCGCTGAGTTCCTCCAACATAAAGTTCAGCGACAGTCTGATCTCCTCCAGATCTTCTCCACTTATTGCCTTTTTTGTTGGCATGATGAACAGTTGAGAAAATAATTGATAGTTTTACCAAAACTTTCGTTCAGATAGCGTAGCGTCTGGCAGCGTGACTGACTGATGCGTGACTGAGCGTGATGCGTGTCATCACGTGATGCACGCGATCCCCCCAACATGATGTAGACATTGCATATTTCATTTTATAAAAGATTGTTCCATTCCGAAACCAGTAAAATTCATCTGTGCCTTTGGGTTGGGTTCTGAGCGGCACCTCTGTAAGATCTGCAAACGCCGATGCGTGGGGGAGCCCAGCGACTGTATGCGACAAATGGCTGATAAGCTCAGTCCAGAGCCATGCCAAATAGCAATAAAGCTTTTGTGGACTTCCTCTCCAAGATGCTTACTAAGGTGTTAATAGTCTTACTGTTACTTTGTACGGGGGTGTAGTTGCAAGGCTCTGGCTGACACAATGCCCCTGTGGGAGTCATATTACTATCCTTATTCTTAAGTTGAAGTCCAGTTATATTAATCTGTTTAAGATGATCTAAATCTCTAGGAATTTCATAATATGTTTATATGCTCAATATTCTGGAAAGAAATCACTTCTGGACTTATAACCCAATTTACCTATATATTAATTCATCTTAAGACTTCTTCATGACAACTGCATCATATTCGTACATATTCATATCATGTTTGGTCTTGTTATTCTCGGGAGAATCCAAGGAGTTGAGTGGAGTATGTTTCATTCCCATTGAAATTATGGTTCATTCCCTTTTGGAAACTCCTGAGAATTTGGTCAGAATACTCTCTGGTAATCACCCTATTCTCCTCTCTCTGCTGAAGTGTTTTATTACATCCTCCCGATGGTGGGAACCCAAAAACCGGATTCGACCCCCCTTCCAGGTGTTTTATGGCCATGCCGCCCGGATCAAAGACGTGGTTTGGCTTAAAGCAAAGAGAAACAATCCTTTCTGGGAAGATCGTATCCGATCTCTCCCCGCGCACGTTAGTGCATGAGTAGCCTTTTCAATGATGTAACGTCGTGTTTCGAACTTCCCGCGCACGTTAGTGCGTGTATCCTTTTCCTCCAGGTATGACTTTATTCTCCTCTTCTAAATTATACGTAACTTGTAATTGGCTTAACGTGGATTTGTTTGATTTAAGCTTTTGCCTACCTGGTGAATAAATTATTGTCATTCCTTTAAGCTTGCGTGGTCTCCGGGACTCTTAACCCTTTTATTCTTTCTAGCCGCGTTGCGACGGATACCTAGGGGTATAATCCTGACCGAGGTAAGACTGGCCAGCGGCCCGGTATGGGAATTGGTTTTATTAAGTTGGAGAGACAACCATGATCTACTTACATAAAGGGTTTATGTATTGCGGTTCTGGGATTTTAGCCTAAAGGAAACCCATGGACGAAAAAGTCGGTTATCTGTTGAAATTCCCTGAAGGAACCCATGGGCTTGCATAGATCTGGGTTCGCTGTATTCAAGCCAAAAGATGCTGTTGCAGTGATGGCTGACTTCCAACCTCTAATCTAATCAACGAACCTAGGATCCGGTAACAGTACTAAAAACCCGGAGTACATGTTAGCGACAGCGTAGTCTCCCAAGAGTTGAAGGTGTAGTCACTTTCGAGACCCACGCAGGTTTCTCTAGATTATGGATTCTAATTCTAATTCTAATTTGGAGTCAGATATTTAACGAGGGTATCACTAAATTCATTATTATAAATTTATTATGGAGTCAGATTAATTGTAACCGTTGTGCTTTTGTGCCCCGTCCTTCGAACGGAGAAAATATATCAATTTTATTGTGATTCGCACCAGCCAGGACGTCGCGCGATATAATACTAGGAATACCAGTCAAAAGAACACGTTGAACCTTCGCCCTACAATTTCCGCCGTTGGTTATTGTTTTGTGGGTTTTACAATGACTATTATGTGGATCATGTCAAACTGTCCAACATCTAGGGTAAGGCTTCTGCTGCCTATTACCATTGGCTTGACTGCATAAAATTCTATGGTCTTACTTTTCTGATATCTGCTATTCCCATTAAAAGTTCAGTCTCACCTAAGATGGCGCACATTATTGTCACATTCAGGATAACATTAGCCCATGACATTGTCCATTCTACTGTTTTTAATTGTATGAGAACACCTCAAAAACAGTGCTGGCTGTGCAAAACAAAGTTTAGGTATTGCTGGCATCCTGGTAAAATTCACGTTGTAACGTGCTCTATAGTTCTTACCACTTTTGGCCTCAAACAGCAATCAAATAGTGAGTAGCCTGCAATTTCGAACTTGGCTTATGCACGATCAGGTTCAGGTTTCAGAAGTCAGAGGTCAGGGGTTCAGCAAGGCAGCCGCGCGATTTCCTTTAGTCTACAGCTTCAGCCATAACAGGGTCAGTAGGATCAGACCACATCTGACCCCTGAAGAGGACTTCAGCAGGGTGCAAGACAAGGAAGTGAACATGATGGCTGTACCATAGCTTTAGTGAAACAGGTCAGAGATTTCCTGGTTCTAAGATGAGATTTGAACTCAACCCTCTCAATGGTTCAAAGATATCAAGCACTATAACAGTCAGCTAATCACATCTGTGACTGCTGTCGTGGTAACCTTCGACAAGGGCTACAATAGCGGTGATGTGGCTGATCTGCAGTGAAGCTGTGTGCAAGCTGTAGCAACGTCAAGGCTGTAGGGGAGTTGTTGCAGTGCTTGTCAGTTTAACTTGCATTATATGCAAAATAATGGAAATCTATCTTTAAAGATTAGCTGGAATAATTTCTTGAAAGTAAAAACAAACTGAAGGATAGTCAACATGATTTCCATAAGGGAAGGTCATGCCTGACAAACCTTTTGGAATTCTTTGAAGAGGCCACCAAGACTTAGGATCACAGCAGGGCTTATGACATCATATACTTGGATTTTCAGAAAGCATTTGTTTCAGTACCGCATGAGAGACTAATTTATAAAATGAGGACTGTGGGGATTATAGGAGGTATTTTGGAATGGATTCGGCACTGGTTGCAGTACAGAACTCAAAGATTTGTGGTTAGAAGGATCTCATGGGAGCTAGGCATAGTGGGAGGAGGAGTCCTTCAAGGATAGGTGTTGGGACCCCTGCTCTTTTTTATCTATATTAATGACCTTGATAGGAACACTGAAAGCAAATAGGTTAAATTTGTGGATTATACTAAATTAGGTGGTTTGGTGAACAGTCTAGGGTCTACTAAAGTGATTCTGTTAGGAAGAGGTCAGGGGGACACCAGATGCAGGATCCAAAGTGTTTATTAAAACACAAAACACTAAAGGAGAAAATGGGCACACAGGCCAGAAACAAAACACCGTGCACATGCACTGAACGATTGGGAAAACTAAGGTACACTGCCAAAGGCAGGGGGAAACAGAAGTACTCACTCCAAGAGTGGATAAACTAGAAAAACAAAAACTGAACCTAACTACACTGACGGAAACACTGGGAGACATAAACAAGGGGCAGACAAGACGTAGGCGCAGCAAAATACAAGACTCGGAAAAAAGCACAAGGAAATACTCGGGAAGGCACAGGAGCTGAGATTATACCATGCAGAGCAGAGTCTAGCAAAGTTCCGTCTGATGTCTCCTCCCATCTCGGCCACATAAATAGTCATGAGAGGAGGCGGGGACTCGGAACGCAATCTCGAATGGAAACAGAAACACATGGGATTAATAAACAAATTAACGAGGACTGGGTAAACCATAATGACTCGAGACAAGACGCTGAGACCATCAATCAAACTAGACAGTTTAGATTAAGGTAATCTAAACGTGACGAGTAAAAAGCACCACGAGAGAAGCAAAGGAAAGCACAGCTTTAAACGCAGTTAATCAGGGAAAGCTTAGGCAGGAATTACAAAAGCTAGAAACGCTCGCACTCGCTAATGAGTTAATTAAGGTTAATACTACGTGACGAAATATTTACAATCACCCTCAAATAAGTGCTGGTTAGTATGGTTAGTAATTATCCTATCAGAGAACGCATTCACTCAGTTTAGCGAGACCCAGAATTAAGAACAGGTGGAAACAATGAGTGAAATACCACAGCCGAAACCGAAAGAGGAAACGTGATTGGACAACGAGACGCAGGCATGCTGAAGGCTGTCACGTGACATCACAGGAGATTGGCAGAGAGGGAATCGATCATCAGACAGCAGAATGAAAGCTGAAAAATAAAATGAAAGTAAGCACAAGCACAAATAAGCACAAAGACAACACACATGAGGCAGAACCATAACAGATTCAGGAAGATTTAAATAGAATTCTGAATTGGGCCAGAAACTTAGCAAATGAAATTCGATGTTGCTAAACGTAAAGTTCGACATGTTGGAAATTAAAACATAAGACAGGATTACTTCATGGTACATTTAAAACTGGAATGTGCTCTACTTGAAAAAGGTCTGGGAGTGATTGTTAACCAAAGCCCTACAGGTTCTAGCCACTGTCCTGTAGCAGTAAAGAAGGCCAACAGGATGCTGGAAAATACTGACCAGCATTGAAAACGCACCACCCTAATTGCAAAGCCAAAATACAAATTTTGAGTAGAGACACACCCTTAGAATGTTGTGAGCGCGCATACACATCTGTGCTCTTGCTACGTGGCAGCATTGTCGTGATTTCATCACTGGGAAGATTGACCAAGAGTTTGGGGGCATCTTTTTATTTATTTATCCTTTATTTAACCAGGTAAAAGACTCAATGAGATTAAATATCTCTTTTCCAAGAGTGACACGACCAAGAAGGCAGCATGAAACAGTTACAACAATAAAATCAACATTACAGTTAGACAAATACAACTATACATAGTATAAATGAGCAAAAAAAACAATATGCAATATAAAAATATGATTCATGAATAAATAATAAAGAGGTATGTATTAAAATCAAAAACCACTGGTGTCGTCAGAAATTAAGATTAGGCACCATCACATTTACCAAGACTGTCAGATTCCTGCTCTTTTAAGATTGATTTGAATCTCCCCAAAGTAACCAGCTCTGGCAATTTCAGTTCCTTCTGCAAGTTATTCCAGGTGGAGGGGGCAGAGTATCGAAAAGCGTTTGTTCCTTGCTCTGTTCTAACCTTGGGGACCAATATCTGTACATTACTTTGCGACCGCAGGCCGTATTGACTATTGGCCCTGCACATATATGAACATAAATAGGAAGGAAGTAGTCCAAGCATAGATTTATATCTGAAAACCAGCCAATGGGAAGCTCTGCGGTTACATAGTGAGGGCAATTTAGCAGCAGCATACAGAATACAATGATGTATAAGACTTCAATAGCCTGTGAGGAAACGTGAAGCACAATGATATACAATATCAAGCTTCTTCAGGCACTGAACTGGAGAATTCATAAAAAGCAGGTCACCAAAATCCAATTAAGGAAAAACATTGCAGAGGCCAAATGTTTCTGTGCCTGAAGGGAGAAACAAGATTTATTCCTACAGAAGAACCCTAATTTAATTTTCAACTTTGACACAAGATTTGGCTGGAATGACAACTTTGGTCAATAATGATGCCAAGATACTTAAACGCAGCTGCCATTTCAATTTCAGCCCCTTGAGTTGTTAAAATCTTAGGGTTGGAGGGTAATTTTTTGAACATTAGTGAAAATAATGAATTTGAATTTGTCTGCAATTACCACCAACTTCAGCTGATTTAAACGATACTGAACAACATCAAAGGTAGACTGTAACAGTTCAAGGGCATGTACCACTGATGGGGCAGAGCAGTGAATGACAGTGTTATCTGCATAAAAATGGGATGCAGCATTTGATAAGTTATCACAAAGATCATTTATATAAATGGAGAACAGTTGAGGCCCTAAAATAGAGCCTTGGGGCACCCCTTTAGAAATAGTAAGATAAGAGGAGGCAGACCCCGCAGACTGGACACATTGAGTTCTTTCCGACAAATAATTTGAGAACCAGCTTATAGCATGCTCAGATGAGCCAATTTCAAATAGTTTGTTTGTTAATAATTCATGGTCTCCTGCATCAAATGCTTTGGACAAGTCTATGAAGAGCAGTGCACAATATTTTTTATAATCCAGTGCCTAAATTATGTCATTTACTACTTTGATTACTGTGGTTGTTGTTCTGTGATTTATTTCTGAAACCTGACTGGAATTGAGATAAAATTTCATTTTTCTCAAGAAAATCCATAAGCTGAGTGCTAAAATGTTTTTCCAGGACTAACTAAGGCACAAAGCTTGGATATTAGTTTATAGTTCTTTACCTGGGAGGGGTCCCCTCCTTTTAATAAGGGGAGAACAAAGGCAGATTTCCAAATTTTAGGGATAACTTTGTTTGTAAGAGTGAGATTAAAAAGATGAGTTAGAGGGGGTGCAATAAAATCTGCTGTTAATTTCAGAAAATGAGGATCCAGCTTATGCAGGCCAGATTTACAACTTAGGATCTAGCTATTTTAAAGCTTTGTCGACCTCTGTTGTATCGAAAGGGGTAAAGTTGAATGGACAAATCAAGGAATGATTAGGGGAATGTGAGAAGTGAGCACTGTTTTCATTTAGTATTTCTGAAACTGAATTGGATGAATCAAATAAGGCACCTGAAGAAATAAAATGTTTGTTAAAATAATGAAGAATGTCAGATTTACCTGTGAGGATGCAAGATTCTTTTACAAGCTGGCAGCTCATTTCTAGCTAATGCCTGACGTCCACAGTTAGCCAACCATGGTGTAAATTAAAGAATAGGGATCATTGAAATTGAGTCCATCTGGGTAACACGTGTGCATGGTCATAGCTAATCAGTGACTCAAAAGGGTCACCAAGGTGATGTCAAAGGGGTTGAGTGTCCGAACCCATTGTCAAAAGTCGCCTAACAGCTGCAAAAGTGACGTGTTAAACCCCCGCTTGAGCCCATTTTCACCCAAGACACCACTGTAGTATTGTTTAAAAGCAAAGGTTACTCCAATTTAGAGGCGAGCAGTCTAAACCTAAATCATTTGGTCTGTGTCCAGTTTGATCATTAGAAACATCAACCTGATTTTGTTTTTTAATTATACTTAGATATCAAAAACATACATAATTTGTATCGCAGCCATAAAATTAAGGTGGTGCGCTTACAATGCTGGTCAGTACATAAAGCCAAAAGTATTTAGTATAAATCTAACAAGATTATACTTCTCTTGTACAACACATTGGCCGGACCTGACTTTCAGTATTGTGTGCAGCTCTGGGGACCATACTTCAAGAAAGATTTAGAGGCTTCAGAAAAAGTTTAAACAACAGCCACATGGCCAATTCCCGGTCTAAAAGATGAAAGCTATGAGAAGGGGTTGAAGACTCTTAAGCTCCTTTGCCTTAGTAGAAGGTGACTTCAGGGTGATTTGATTGAGATCTTTATGTATTTTAAAGGGATTAACAAAGTTAGCAATGAAGGATTATTAAAAGTAAGCCAAGTTCTGTTTGCAGAACTCAGGGTCTCAGATGGAAGTTGGCCAAGGGTCAATTTATCACTGATATTAGGAAATATTTTTTCACACAGACAGTAATCTCAGTGTGGTATAGCTTGCCTGGCCATATTGTCGAGGCAGAAACTCTAGGAGTTTTCAAGACCAGGCTTGATTTAGTGGATGATGCCATTTAGTCCTCATATCTAAAGTATTAGTTTTACTTTAATGTTAGGAAAATGGCGACTCTTGTCGGGCTGGATGGCCTGTTCTCGCTACTCATGCTATGTTATGTTACGTTATGTTTCATTATGTTATGCTGCAGCTGTGCTCTAGGTGTGTTCTTACCTGCTGCATCTGAGTTATATCTGTTCTGTAAGTGTGTTGTCACTGTAAGATTTCAGGTTTTCTCAGCGTGTTCCCCCAATTTGGCTTTCATCTTTCCGAACGGATGGTGAGCTGTGAGAACCAATTGCTTTCGGTGAATGCTGTGATTGCCGCTATACACTATAGTCTCTATGCAAATCAACTGGGTGCCGGCAGACGGCCACCATTGATCTTATTAAATTAGGATGAGGTGTTTTGACATCCTGTAGCAAGAACCGGCTCCTCTGGATGGGCTGGTGGGGGACGGCTTCCTGGCCGGGTGTTATTTCTCACTCCTTCACACTACTTAAACTGCCTATTTTCCTTCATTCTGTGTGTGATGCTGACCTCTCCCGTGGGCACAACCGTTTTCCATCGCAACTGAACTTTTAATAGAGTGCTTCGCGTGTCTCACCTCAGACATAACGCTGGCACAGGAGTTCAATAATTTTTATTCTAGATTTGATATTCACGATTTTAGTAATGAAACGGCTGTTTTAAAAAGAAGTCTTTTGAGCTCCAGTGATTTTACCCCCTCATTCTCTTTTTCTGTCCGGGATGTGATCAACACTTTTAAGCACTGTAAAATGAAGACTAGCCCTGGCCCTGATAATATTGGCAGTCGCTTGCTGTTTCACTGCGCCGACCAACTAGGCCCTATTTTCCATTATATTTATAACCTGTCACTTAGTCGACAGAGAGTTCCGACCTTGTGGAAACAATCCACAATTATTCCCATAGCCAAAAACAGCCGCCCTAAACTTCTAAATGATTACAGGCCGGTTGCCCTGACCTCTCTAATAATGAAATCACTTGAAAAACTCATAAAAAAGGAAATCCTGGGAATAACTGAACATCTCCTGGACCCGCTGCAATTCGCTTATCGCACCCATAGGGGGGTGCAGGATGCCACCATCACTCTTCTCAATCTCATATACAAGCATTTAGAGGGCAGCAAAAACCATGTCAGACTATTATTTGTGGACTTTTCTTTGGCGTTTAACACTGTTCAACCGCACCTGCTTGCGGAAAAGCTCATAGAACATTTTAACCTGGACTGTAACATTGTGGGTTGGATTTTGGACTTTCTCACTGACAGGTCTCAGAGAGTTAGAGTCAATGAGCACATATCCACACTATCAAGAACATCTACTGGATCTCCACAAGGCTGTGTTCTCTCCCCTCTCCTATATATCATGTACACAAATGACTGCCGCAGTAAATTTGACAACCATCACATTGTTAAATTTGCAGATGACGCAGTTATAGTGAGCCTGTTAGATGACACTGAAACATCCCACGGTCCGGTTTTAAATTATTTTTTGGAGTGGTGCAATGAAGCCTTTTTAGAGCTAAATGTCACAAAAACCAAGGATATGTGTATTGATTTTAGACGCCATCATCCTGCACCTGTCAACACTATAGTAAATGGTGAAGCTGTTGAGATTGTCAACTCTTACAAATACTTGGGTATTATAATTGATGATAAATTGACATTCGACAACAACATTAACATACTCATCAATAAAAGCCAGCAGCGTCTGATTTGTCTGAGGAAGCTAGCTAAGTTCCAGGTCGACAGATCTCTCATGACAATGTTTTATAAATCTCTTATTGAGTCTGTTTTCACCTTTTCATTTATCTGCTGGTTTGCATCTCTCAATCTGAAACAGAAAAACTCATTAACCAGGATAACAAAAGTCAGCAGTAAAATCATTGGTACTCAGCAAAAAACCCTTTCAGATCTGTACAATAACCAGCTGTCAAAGAAGGCAAAATCCATCATGTCCGACAGCACTCACCCCCTGCACTCAGAATTTCAGTTTCTACCCTCCGGTTCCCGTCTCAGACAACCAATAGTCAAAACAAACCGTTACAAATTCTCCTTTATACCCTCTGCCTTCTCACTGCTCAACTCTGTACAGTACAGGTAGCACTATCATTACCTTAGTTCACACTTTTTAAGTATGCGTTCTTGACTTTATTTATTTATTTATTTTATTTTATTTTATTTTATCTTGTGTCTTACTTTTGTTATTATCGTTGTTTGTTGTGTGTTGTTGTTGTTGTTTTGTTTTTTATTGCTACTGCGGCACAACCAATTGCCCCACGGGGACAAATAAATGTCTTGAATCTTGAATCTTGAATCATTACCATTGGCTCCGTATACAAGTTATTTCCATCCGAATTAACCGTGAATTAAATAGCCTGCTTTGGAATCGCCGAATCAGCAGTAAAAGAAGAAACTAAACAACAGAGATTTTCTTCATCACCATTTTATTGCTGTAGCTGTGTTTCAGGAAAACTGCCATTGGCCAGTCTCATGCTTGCAGAGTAAGCACAGTATCAGATCCAGCTCAGCACTGAGCTCAAAACTCGGTGACCCTTTTCAGAGTATACCTACTGCCCCCTACAGGACAGCCTTTGACACTGTACCAGTCAGGTCTACAGAAGTCTGCTGGCGTAGTAGATCTCAGGCTCTTTATTGGGATACCCTGTGAATGCAGATGTTTGTTACATGGAATATGCAGCTAAATGTCAGCTTTGGTCATTATCATAAACATTATAAATGTTAATTTTTAATATTATGAAATGTTTTTGATTGATTCTCTCTGTTCTGTTAAGGCTCTTTTGTCTCTTCTTTTGGGATTCCTTGGGGCAAATCTGTCATGTTAAAATAAAAATTCCAATAACCAATTTACATCAGTGGAGACACAGCAACTAAGACCCCCAGATTGCGATGCGATAAAAGGCAGCTGATTCGTCAATCAACAGAGGAAGAGAAATGGCTTCATGGTGTTTTACCATCAAGGGATAATGAAATCAAAATGGTGAAACAACACTTTGGCCCTTTTCAGGCCTCGTCCACACGGAGATGAAGATTTGGAAAACTGTCTTTTTTTTGTCGTTTCTAAAACATCTCCCGTCCACACGGCATCATTTCTAAAAAATATCTGCGTCCACATGGAGATGCCTAAAACGACCCAAAACACTGCAGTAAATATTCCAGGCCTGTGTGTGGCGCTGTATGGTGCTGTAGCCTTTCCGCAGAAATAGACTAAAAATGGAGAAGGCGCATGCTCGCCGCCTTCTTCTCGGTTTTTGGTCTATTTCCGTAGAAACGCTACAGCTCCATACAGCGCCACACACAGGCCTGGGGGTTTAGTTTAGATATAAAGGAACAGGATTAAGGAATGCTAACAGTATACAGGTGGAGCTGGGGAGGAGGAGGGTTGTTGAGCAAGTACGCTGAGGAGCCACTTCTCAGGATGAGCTTAAGTAAGCTGGCATATTATTGGTCAAGCAATCATCTGACAGCAGAGTCACATGACAGTCATGTGGACTCAGGTAATTCACCGGAGGGAGAAGCGGCTCCTCAATGTTAGCAGGCTTGACTCCGTGGCCTATCTGAATTTACGACAGAGCTCCATTTCTGATAGGACCACTTTGTCAAAAAGAGAATATTTATTGGAAGCACACAGGCATAAAGCATACATAAGGTTTGGTGAAATGGCTCTGTTCTGAGAGATCCCTGCCCGTCCGAGCATAGAACTGAAGGCAAGGAGCTGCAACTAACCCCCCAAACAGAACCATGCCGGGCATAAGCTAATGGTAAAAACTATGAAGCTTTCATATGTTTAGTGGCAGCCTGGTGGCTGGCCAACTTCTTTTGAAGCCAATACAATAGGAATATCCAACATAAATTGTGCTGCGTGTCATGCCAGCCCAGCGGCTGGGAAAATTTCATTTGAAGTCTATACAAGAGAAATATTCTATGTGAAGTGTACTATGTGAAGTGACAACCTGGCAGCAACAACAATTTCTTTTGAGATCAATACAAGAGAAATATTCTATGTGAAACATACTATGAGTCAGCCCGGCGGCTGGCACAATTTATCTTGAAGCCAAATGTAAAAGAAATATTCTATGTGAAGTGTACCATGTGTTGTAACAGCCCGGCGGCTGGCACAATCTCTTGACGCCAAATAAAAGAGAAATATTCCATGTGAAGTGTATTATGTGCAGTGACAACCCCATTCTATATGATTGGTCAGTATTATTAGAGACATCTTGACAGCTGGACTCTTTTTTTTAAGTGTATGTGGTGGTGAGTGAAATGGTATGGTGCCGAGGAGTGACATAACGTGCCCTGTCTATGTGATTGAAAGTGATCTAAATGACGCGTGAACCAAATGCAACTGCAAGTAAGTACAAGAGATTTAACATGCAAAACATGGCAACAATTAGATCAAACACAACTTACACAATCTTACTCATACATTTTTTGAGCTTCCAAAATGTCCTAAATTCCTGGGTAAAGGTGTCCCTGGTAAGCAGAAGATGCCCAACATCCCATGGCCTTCAGTGTCGTAATGGAGGCCACTGAGGCGGCGGTTGTTGCTGCTCGAATATGGATTGAGTGATGAGTGTAGAGCTGAGGGGAGAGGCCCCAGTACAGACAAACAAGCCGGAGCCGAGCAGCAAACCAGAACCAAGTGATGGTTTCCTGACCTCTGAGATGAACAAGGGATCCGTTCTATCAGAACTGCGCCACAATGCGCTTCACAGTAAACCCTGGTCTGAACCCTCTCAAAAGCAAGCCAGCGGCGACAGTGGCAAGGAAAAACTCCATATGTGGATCAAAAATAAGAAGAAACCTTGGGAGGAACCAGGCTTCAGAGAGGCAGTCAATCCTCCTCTGACCAGCCCAGGGTTTGAGTTCACGGTTGTCATAATGCATAAGAGTCAGTTGAAAAGCAGTCCAGGATTTACAGTTTGCTGGATAGATGCCAAGGACCAGACCATTTCAATGGTGGAGACTGGGCAGCACTTGGGCACAGGGCCAGATGGTGATGATGGGGAAGGCCAGCAGCAGCATGCTCAGGGCAGGGCCCCACCGCAGACATGGAGAGAACACAGAACGAGGAAATTAGTGCGGAGCAGCAGGTGGAAGCAGTGCTGGAAATATAACATGATAATATTGTACTCAATAAAGTTTAAATTATAACAAGGATAAAATACCATGATTGGAAACTATAAAGATCATTTGTGAATCTGAAAACTCTCAAAGCTGCAAGAATCCTCCCCAAAACCAATGATGCAGGCAAAAACCAAAGGCCAGAGGTTAATTATAATGTGCCTTTGGAGCCAGAGACCATGTGGTCTTGTATTTATGACTTTTTGGTTAACTCGGCAACTGGCATAGTTAGAGGCCATAGGACATTCTGAGCAGGCAGAGACAAAATGATTTTCGAATGAAAGAAATGATGATCAATGATGGGCAGATGACCACTACGCGCAAGCTAGTTTGCTGACATGGGGTAAATATTTGTGAAGTATTGGCAACGTGCCACCACACGATGGCATCGCTGGGTGTGCGCAAGATAAACCACAGCTTGAGGATGTGAACTTGATGTTGGCAAGCATCCTAAGGCTTACTTGCCAAACAAAAAACACAGCAATCATAATTCTTCCTAAACTAGTGTACTAGTGCATACAATTATGCAAAAAACATTACTGCCAACATGATGGTGAAAACATGCCGATTTGGAAAGATAATGCATACATGATATTAGTTCATTTACAAACAAGGTTGAGTATGACCTGATCACGGAAATTCCAATGTTAACCGGAATGGCTGCTCTGAGCCCTCATGATTCCACAGCATTTAGTAGAAATTTTCATTGAGAAAACATCCACCGAATACAATTTTTTTTTTAATTGCGGAGCACTCTAGTAGCTAGCATTTACTGTTGGTTGATCATGCAAGGTGTATGCAATGTGATTTGCAAACCATTATCTTAACTAGACTCTGCTACAAATGGCAGCACCTGCTAGGGATGGATGAATAACACTAAAAAGGAAGAAGTTGCGGCATGACTATTGGAAACAAGTAGAATTCAAGCAGCATACCAGCTGTTGATTTTTTTACCTGATGCAATTGCGATTTGGTCCAGTCATTTAAACAGCAGTAAGGCAGCCATCGCTTAATCCATTTTTGGCCAGTTATTCAAATAACAGAATAATTGAAAATTAACATAAACAATTTCCTATGCCAAACTTACCAATGCTGAAAGCATTAATGAGGAACCAACCGCTTTAAATGAACATGATCGAGAAATTGCATTAAGGGTTTTTTTTTTTTTAATAAATAAATATAAAAAGTCAAAGACAAATCCGGAACAGCAGGCCATTGCTCGATAGACATTCGACTTGTATGACCACCATGGGTGCCCAGAGACAATAGGACACGAAGTTCCATGCGATGCATCAGATGAAGTGCACTAGGAAGCCATTCAATGGTGCAGCCATAGCAGACTATAGAATGCAAGGCCAGTGTTCTGACAGACCTAGCTGAACACCAAATAAATGATATTTATAAAGTGTCCCAATCCTCAGTGAGCAGAACTTGTGCATTATACCATAATGTATAACTAATATGTCTAGAGATGGCAATTTCAAAACATAAGTGTGATTCATTTTGAACACTTGGACACTTCTGAAACAGGGATACAAAGGGCTTAGTTTGATTGCCACCCGTGTACAACGTGATCTATCCGTGTTGCAACTGAGCCATCGTGCTTACTACCCAAATTATGTCATTTGATGCTATTTTTTCCTACCGGAGCTGAAGCATCTTGGGGAGGTGGATGGAAAACAGGATAACATGCGGCATTGATGTCACAGTAAGTTTGCAAAGGTGGAGTCCCATTAAAGACGTTTTCTGGCCCAAAACACTGATTTCAAAATAAATTTCAGCATTGAGAAACCACCCCATGGGTTTCATGAATCCACCAGAGAAACCTGTGATATCAATTTTCTTTATGACAAAAAAAGATATTTTTAACATTTTTTAGTTTTTGGGAGGGGCCACCCATTCTGGGGCCCCACAAAGTGACAGAAATTTTTATAATCATGTGCTAATCAATGTAGATTGTAGCTGATATATTTTCCTAATGAATGGAAAAAGAATTTGTTGAAATTGATGTCATACTGCCGAGTTAGGAAGATATTTGTTCAAAAAATATGTTCTGAAATGGAGATTTCAAACGGCCACGTGTGTAAACGATGGTACATTTGACAAAGTTCCCGGCCATGAAACACTAAGGGAATTTGGTGAAATTTGCCTCAGGGTATGGCCAACATTCAATTAAAAAACCAGGATGTGTCGACACCAGTAACATCTTCATCTGAACACTTGTATCAACCGACCATTGTAAACCCTAAAATGGGGTGTGTTGATATGAAATGGATTGTGTGAGTATGGCTCTCAATTCTTCTAGTTCAAGTTTTTTTCAGTAATATAGTTATTAACTATGACCCTTATGATGTTTATAGTTAAAATTATTGCCTATTCTTAGACCCTCAAACTGAAGGAGCCTCAAGACCATGGTGAGGTGACGGGTCCCCTTGAGGAATAACTACCATGCTATCATGCCTATTTAACATATATGTTTAGTTCACATTTGACTAGATTTTGCACAAATTAAATAATCTATTTACAATTTATCACAGATTGGAATTTTGCTGTTTGTGGCTGCATCTTTGTTTGTGACTGGTGGTAGAGGTATCCAGGATAATACAGGATGCTGGCCACATGGGCGCACATTCCGATAGTACGCTTACCTGTTGGGCTAACACAATAATAATCCTTGAGTGGATCATCCTCATCAGAAGAGTCGTATTCAATCCAGAAGTTATATTTAGTCTGAGACCGATGTCTGGAGTGAATCTAACCTCTGATAGGTTTGGTGTATACTGGCACACCCACACCTCAGAGTCTCCATCAGGGGTGAGATGTTCTGAGACATAACCTGGTGCCTGCTTGAGCTGGTATTAATACCCCACATGTGACTGTCTTCAGGTACTCTAACTGCAAGAGAGGAAACTGTATATCACTAGCATCCATTTTTTGCCAAACAACTTTTGCCTTTCGAGTCATATTGCTTTCGCTTTAACTCTATCTGCCAGGGAGTTTGGCCGGGTCAAGCGAGACTTCATCCTCAATGCGACTGCAACATCTGCTGCTCTTTGCTCAGAATCAGATTGGTAGATAGCTCCACGAGCAGCATTGAGACAAGCAGTTCTTCCTCGAACTAAGGTTATAATGACTGGAATAAAATGATTTGAGGTTAACTGCTCTTTGAAAAATGTCCATTGCTTTAGCCGCCCGTGGTAGCTCTCTACCACCCATCTGATTTTTGTGCAGAGGCGATCAGCATTGGCCTGTGCAGTGTCATGCTGTGACCTGCCACTTAGCACAGATGGCGCATGTGCATCATAACCATGGGACTCAAGAACAGACATGACATCCCTGAAGCCTCTGTCAACAATCACATTGTCGTGCTTCTCCATCAGGATTTCAGATGGTCCAGTGTGTCAAAAATGTGCTTTGATATGCTGGCATCATTTACACTTCCATAATACGGACCAACTGAATCCAAGACATAGCCATCAGGGAGCACGACTCTCATGAACTTCAAATAATTTCATTTTTTGTGTCCGCAATAGGACTTAGGAAAAGCTAAAATAACATCAATCAGAGATCAAGAGCCACATCAACTGCGCCAAAGTGCCGCAAGCAAAATAAACATTGTTATAGAAGTGTGCAGCGATAACAAAAACCACGAACCTTGTAGCGAGTGAATCTGTTTCCGAAGCCAATGGTTTGTTGAGCAAGTATGCTACGGAGCTGCTTCTCAGGATGAGCTTAAGTACGCCGGCATATTATCAGTCAGGCAATCATCTGACAGCAGAGTCAGATGACAGTCATGTGGACTAAGGTTATTCATCGGAGGGAGAAGCAGCTCCTCTATGTTAGCAGGCTCGACTCCGCGGCCTATCAGAATTTAAGACAGAGCTTTGTCATCAGATGTTAAAAACGCATGAAACCCTACCATTGATTCATGCATTGATTCGTCTCTCAAAGAATTCAATGTTCACTTAATGCACTTACTTTAATGATTGTTCAGGCTTGTCTGCATAAGGCGCAGTTATAGTTCATACCTACGCAAAACTTTCCCGGTAAGTATCTATTGATTGACATGTTTTTTCACCCAACTCCAGACAGTATAAACTTTCCACGGTGATTGAAAGACATTGATTGGACCATCAGAAAAGTATTTAAACCTTTATGTACCAGCAAGTTAGGTCATATCCTCTCGACTTAGCGCATCTGAATTGACGTGAATGCATAGGGAAAAAAAACCGCCAAAACCTGCCCAGATGTGCTGTGGTTACATGTACAAGAGAAAAATGTGATATACACGTGGGCAATGGGAGTCGTTCTGAATGGAACAGGACTGGAGGGTTCCTTGTGCCTGATAACATTGATTCACTGGAGGAGGAGTTCCATGCTGGAGAGTTTTCTTCATTATGAGTGAGTAGAAATATTGTTGTATGGAGTGTACATTACTTATGGCTGGCTAGCTAACTAGCTATTTTTCATTTTCGGTTTATCATCGTGGCAATGATGATCACAGAGTTTGCCACATTAGTTAATAAGAGTAACCATTTGCCTTTTGCTAATAATACTGTATGTGGTGGCATTTTGCTCAAAGTGGCGATCTGTTTTAGAATTTATACTACATCCAACAAAACAGAATGCCTAGATTTACGCTCATTTAAAATGTGAACAGCTCGACGACTTTGGTAAACCCCCTGCTACGTTCATTGCTCCGATTCTCCTCTTTGCACCAAATTTTTGCATTTTGTACGTCGCTCTGGAGAACAGCGTCAGCTAAGTACATAACATAACATAACATGAGTGGCGAGAACAGGCTGGTCAGCCCAACTAGGCTCGCCAGTTTCTTTTTACTATTGTGAATATCACTTCAGATACTCAATGACTCAATCGTGTCTAGCTTTAAGTCAAGCCTGCTCATGAAAATTCCCAAGGTTTCTGCCTCAAAAATATGGTCAGGCAAGCTATTCCACATCGAAATTACTCTTTGGGTGAAAAAGATATTTCCTAAAATCAGTGCTAAATTTACCCTTAGTCAACTTCCATTTGTGACCCCGAGTTCTACTAACAAAGCTTCGCCGAAGGAATCCTACATAATTCACTTTGTTAATCCGTTTAACATATTTAAAGACCTCAATCAGATCACCCCTGAGTCTCCTTTTCCCAGACTAAAGAGATTAAGGATCTTCAGCCTCTTCTCATAGCTTTAATCTTTTATCCTGGGAATTAGCTTAGTGGCTCTTCTCTGAACTTTTTCTAGAGCCTCTATATCTTTCTTAAAGTATGGTCCCCAGAACTGGTCACAATACTCCAGATGTGGTCTGACCAATGTGTTGTACAAAAGAAGCATCATCTCCTTGGATTTGTACTCAATACTTTTGGCAATGTATCCCAGCATCCGATTGGCTTTTTTAACTGCTACGGCACAATGGCTAGATCCTGTGAGGGTTTGGTCAACAATCACTCCCAAATCTTTTTCATGTGGAGCACATTCCAGTTTTAAACCTCCCATGAAGTAATCCTGTCTGTTTTTATTACCTACACGTACAACTTTACATTTCGCTACATTAAATTTCATTTGCCACATTTCTGCCCAATTCTGGATTCTATCCAAATCATCCTGAATCACTTTAGTGGACTCTAAACTATTTACCAAACCTCCCAATTTAGTATCATCTGCAAATTTAACTAATTTGCTCTCAATATTCCTATCAAGGTCATTAACGTAGATGAGGTACAACAGGGGTCCCAACACCGATCCCTGAGGGACGCCACTCTCCACCATACCTAGCTCAAATGAGATTCCACTGACCACCACTCTTTGTGTTCTGTCCTGTAACCAGTTTTGAATCCACTCCAGAATACCTCCTGTAACACCAATGGAGCTGATTTTAAAAATTAGTCTCTTATGCGGTACTGTATCAAATGCTTTCTGAAAATCCAAGTATATGATGTCATAAGCCCTGCTCTGATCATAAGCCTCGGTGGCCTCTTCAAAAAATTTCAGAAGGTTTGTCAGGCATGACCTTCCCTTATGGAAACCATGTTGGCTATCCCTCAAGATATTATTACGTTCAAGAAATAAATCCAGCTCGTCTTTTATGATAGATTCCAGTATTTTGCATGCAATGCAAGTTAAACTGACTGGCCTGTAATTTCTTGCCTCAGTACGGTCCCCTTTCTTATACATTGGTATTATATTGCCTTGCTTCCAATCATTTGGTATTTCTCCAGTTTCTAAAGACCGTCTGAAGATAGTGGAGAGCGGCTTTAAGATGATCTCACTAACTTCCCTGAGCACTCTAGGATATAAGCCATCAGGACTCGCCACGTTATCTGCCTTTAGTTTATGCAACTTGTCTAATACTTCATTATCCCTAACCTCAATTTCCGCTAAATAATCTTCAGCATTGGACATGCCCTCTGGCCGAATAAAAACCCCCTCTGAGGTAAAATTCTCAACAAAGTAACTGTTTAAGGTATCCGCAATATCCTTGTTATCATATAGCAGCAATCCATATCTTTATGCACTTAACCACCTCTTGACTTTCGTTTTTTTGCTACAGTACTGAAAGAAGTGCTCAGGGTTAGTTTTTGCCCCCTTATGCAATTTGCCTTTCATACAGTCTTCTAGCATTCCTCAGCTCTTTTTTTGACCATAGCCCACATTTTACAGTATTCAGCCTTGGTATTCTCATTGTTATCCTTTATGTTCATCTTATAAAGATTCCTGTTTTCCCTCAAACTCCAACGTATCGCTTTGGTCATCCACTGAGGATTCTGCTTTTTCAGCTTACTTTTGGACACCTTTGGAATGAATTTGCATTGTGAATCAAGTAAAACCCCCTTAAATCTTTCCCACATCTCATTTACAGACTCACAGTCCAGGAGTGTCTCCCATTTTATTTTGCTGAGATATGAGCACGTCCTGTCAAAGTTTGCCCGCCTAAAATTGAAAATTTTGGTTTTCGAAGATACCTTTTTAACTTTTGATGAAACATCAAAATTAACAGTAGAGTGATCACTAGTCCCAAGTGGCTCCAGTACCTCAACATTGCTAATTCTATCTGGGTCATTACAGAGCGCTAAATCTAAAATTGCCTTCTCTCGTACAACGGTTTATTGACATACTGCACCAAAAAATTGTCATTTGCCAGAACCTGAGGGCTGCGGAGAATACTGAGATTTTTAAAAGCAGGCTCAAGACCCACCTTTTTAATTTAGCTTCCAACTAAGACCCCTTTCTTCAATTTTATTTATTTTAATGTACTATTAGTTTATTAGCTAACCCTCTTTTTATTACCACCTTTAGCCCTACTTTGTGGTGTCTTTTACCTTTTTTTTGTTGCATTCATTTTAATTCATTTATTTATTAATTTATTTTTTATTTGCATTTACTTATTTATTTATTTTCTTAGAATTTGCATCTTATTATTTTATGTTATTTATCTTAACTTAGTTTTCAACTCCAGTGTTTCCTCAGTGAGAGCCCTCTGCGTCAGGGGCGGCTCTTGGCCCTGGCTGCTGCGGCGCTGGTTTGGGGTCTGGTCCCCCCTGGTGGGACGGCAGGTCCATACCATCACCTTATGGGGGTGGTGTTTGGCCCCTCCCCCTGCCTGGGGTCTATATGGGACTCCCTGTCAGCGGCCACGTTCCTGCGGGCGGCACCAGCCTCCTGACGCAGACGGCTTCGTGTGATAGTGTTTCCTCTGGTCCCCCTGCCCTCAGTTTTAGTATTTGTCTTATTCTTTTTATATTCCAATTTAATCTACAGCACACAATCACTTTTGTGGACAAGGAATAAGGGGAATAAGGATGGGGGGTTTGGGGTGGAAGGGGGGGTTGTGATGGGTGAGTTCTGTTTTTAACATGTTAAGCACTTTGTGCTACATTTTACTATATGAAAAGTGCTTTATAAATAAAGATTGATTGATTTATTGATTTATAACATAAAAAATTCTTCCTCCCCTTTACCCTGTCCTTTCACCATTTCCCAATCGATACCAGGATAATTGAAGTCTCCCATAATAATAGTCCCTCCTCCTCTACAAGCTTTCCTAATCCTCTTAAAGAGCATTTCATTGACAGTACTGTCCAAAGCTGACGGTCGATAGCATACTCCTATGTTTAAACCTGTCTTGTGTTTGCCAATGAGCCTGACCCAGATATCTTCACTGGGCAAGAGATGTTCAATTTCGGGAATTTCCTGCACATTTATGTTTTCGTTCACATAGAGTGCTACAACCACCCCCCCCCCTCGCTTATTAAATCTATCCTTCCTAAAGAGCTTACAACCTTCTATATCAGGGCTATTCAACATTATCCAGAAAGGGCCAGTGTGGGTGCAGGTTTTCATTACAACCAAGCAGTTACACACCTGATTCCTCTAATCAACCCCAAGACTTTTTGCTAAAGAGCTTGATGAGTAGACTCAAGTGTGTAACTGCTTGGTTGGAATTAAAGCCTGCACCCACACCGGCCTTTTCTGGATAATGTTGAAAGCCCTGTTTTATATTATATTCATCTCCATCCTCTTCACTAAGCCATGTCTCTGTAATCCCAACTATGTCATAGCCCTCACTAATCATAACGGCCTCAATTTCTGGAAATTTATTTTGTATGCTTCTTGCATTTAGATAAAACCATTTCAGGTTATCACAAATGCTCTTCCCCTTCGATTTCCCATGTGCCTGCTGCTCCAAGCCCCCCACTACGCTTTGTTGCTTTAAAAATATATCATCAATAGTGCATGTAACGCTATCAGCTTCCATCAAGGCAGTCTGTATTTCCCTATGTATAACACTCTCTAACCTCCCTGCCCCCCAAGTCCCTAGTTTAAATAACCCTGTGCTACCCTCAACTTACGCTGACCCAGTGCAAAGGTACCCCTCTGGTTCAGATGTAGCCCGTACGGCTTGAACAGGTCACCCCTGTCCCAGAAGTAGTTCTAGTGCCCCATAAACCTGTAACCCCCTTTCCTACACCAGGTTCGTAGCCACGTGTTAAACATCCAGATAAAATTCTGCTTCTCTCTACTGGCACGTGGTACCGGTAGAATCCCGGAGTAAACTACCATGGAGGATCTGCTCCTTAGCTTTTCAGCTAATTCCACAAATTTGTCTTGCAGAACCTCAAACCTACCCTTATCTATGTCATTTGTCCCAACATGGACTGTGACAACTTAGATGTAATGTTGTTAGGAAGAGGTCAGGGGAACACCAGATGCAGGATCCAAAGTGTTTATTAAAACACAAAACACTAGGAGAAAATGGGCACACAGGCCAGAAACAAAACACCGCGCACATGCACTGAACGATTGGGAAAACTAAGGTACACTGCCAAAGGCAGGGGGAAACAGAAATACTCACTCCAAGAATGGATAAACTAGAAAAACAAAAACTGAACCTAACTACACTGACGGAAACACTGGGAGACATAAACAAGGGGCAGACAAGACGTGGGCGCAGCAAAACACAAGACTCGGGAATCATACACAGGAAATACTCGGAAGGCACAAGGAGCTGAGATTTCACCATGCAGAGCAGAGTCTAGCAAAGTTCCGCCTGATGTCTCCTCCCATCTCTGCCACATAAATAGTCACGAGAGGAGGCGGGGACTCGGAATGCAATCTCGAATGGAAACAGAAACACATGGGATTAATAAACAAATTAACGAGGACTGGGTAAACCATAATGACTCAAGACAAGACGCTGAGACCATCAATCAAACTAGACAGTTTAGATTAAGGTAATCTAAACGTGACGAGTAAAAAGCACCACGAGAGAAGCAAAGGAAAGCACAGCTTTAAACGCAGTTAGTCAGGGAAAGCTTAGACAGGAATTACAAAAGCTAGAAACGCTCGCACTCGCTAATGAGTTAATTAAGGTTAGACTACGTGATGAAATATTTACAATCACCCTCAAATAAGTGCTGGTTAGTACGGTTAGTAATTATCCTATCAGAGAACGCATTCACTCAGTCTAGCGAGACCCAGAATTAAGCTCAGGTGGAAACAATGAATGAAATACCACAGCCCAAACCGAAAGAGGAAACGTGATTGGACAACGAGACGCAGGCATGCTGAAGGCTGTCACGCGGCATCACTGGAGATTGGCAGGGAGGGAATCGATCATCAGACGGCAGAATGAAAGCTGAAAAATAAAACGAAAGTAAGGCACGGGAAAAAATGCAGAATGAAAAAACAGCACACGAGGCAGAACCATAACAAATGTAATTTAATGTAATGTTCAATTTAGGGTAGCAAATTGCTTGCTTTTTTCATGATAGTGGAATTTCTGTTTTGTAAAAATTAAGTATATTTCAGATATTACTGTGTTAGTGAGTTATACTTGCTCCTTATAAGGTGTTGAAAGCGTTAATACAAGCTTGCATTTCGCTTTGGTGCTCGGAGGTTTGGTGTTCGGAGGTGGAAACAGCAAGCTTTCTGTTGCAGGGTGAACATTATGACCTTAAAATATGCAGTTCCTTGAATGAGTATGTGTGCTGTCTGATGCAGCTCTGAAGAAAAATTGACAAAATTCAAAGCTTCATCATTTAAAAAAAGCAGGTTTTTTGTTTGGAAAGGTTACTGGTGATCATTGATGTCCATCCGAGCCTATATTGATTAACTCATGCAAAATTCTGCAAGAAAATCATTAATTCAATCAATCAATCAATCAATCAATCAAAGTTTATTTATATAGCACATTTAAAACAACCTCAGTTGACCAAAGTGCTGTACATGAATTAAGATACAGATAATCACCATAGACATATAAAATAAATAAAATAAATAAATAAAAACAGTAAAAAGGAACAATAAGATTATGGTAAAAGAATAAAATGAAGTAAAAAGTAAAAGAAAGAAAATAAAAAGCCAAGGTCACTTATCTAGCTGGGACTGAACGCCAATGAGAAGAGATGAGTTTTCAGCAGTGTTTTAAAGTGCTCAAGTGACTGTGCAGCTCTAACCTGATAGGGTAGGCTGTTCCACAGCTTAGGGGCCACCACTGAAAACGCTCTATCTCCTCGAGTACAGAGCCTAGACCGAGGTACTGTCAGAAGCAGCTGGTTTGATGACCTAAGAGCCCTGCCAGTAGTGTGAGGCTTTAAAAGCTCTGATAAATAAGATGGCGCCAAGCCATTTAAACATTTAAAAACAAATAATAAAACTTTAAACTGGATCCTACAATTAACAGGAAGCCAGTGCAGAGATGCAGGGACAGGAGTAATATGATCACGCCGTTTCTTTCCCATCAACAGGCGGGCAGCTGCATTTTGAATTACTTGCAAACGGCGCAGGGATGACTGATCAAGACCAACAAACAAAGAGTTACAGTAGTCTAAACGTGATGTAACAAAGGCATGTATAACTCTCGAAATCATTTCTTGGGAGATAAGCCTTAAAGGGGACCTATTATGCTGATCCTTATTTTAATATATATTAGTAATGTTATAATGTTGGTTGTCCACGCTCAACCTCTAAAAAGTTTCTAAACATAAGATACAGGGGTTTTGCCGTAATCCAAGAACGTGATTTCGTGAGCGTGATTTCCTCTCTGAACAGCTCCTCCCGAGATCTTCACGAGATCTGGGTAAAACCTGACGTCAAGTTGTGCCATCCAATTAGTACAGACCTAGCCAGAGCCAATCATGGCGCTGGACCTGCCCACACCGGAAACTATTCTAGCATGCACTAACAACGGCAGATCATACTATGCCTTAGTAGCATCTTCACTTTTGGAAATACAAAAGAAGAACCGCAGATCATTTGAGGTGCAATTTTGTCAGTATTTCTCCCAAAGCTGCTTGTCCGTTTACTTTTGGACGCGAAGAAAAACAACGATTTTTCTTCCAAAAGACGATGCCACCAGAAATCAGTGGGTAGCTTTTTTTGTTTGCTGGCAGCAAAAAGCCACGGCCAAAGGGAACGTTAGCTGATTGTGCTCAGCATTTCACCAAAGACAGCTTTATCAATAAAGGATAATTCGACACAGGATAAGCGTTTCAGCTGCTTCTCAAACCTGAAGCAGTTGCATCAATCAAGCGCTCGGAGCCATACGCTGTAAGTAACGATATAACAGCAAATAATGTAAGTGAAGCTAACGTGTTACGGGTGGCTAGCAGGACCGCTAGCGATAGCTAGCACTAACAACTGGCCTCAAATGTAGGCTTGGTAAAATATCTGAAGATAAAGCCTGTATCGGTCGCGACTGTCCATGACTCACAGACACAGAAGCAGTAAGTTGCCTTTACTGCATAAGCCAACCTGACGTGATAGTCAGTTGATTGTGGCTGTAGCACAGTGGCTACCGTAGCCAAGTTACTTTTGCTAATGTTTGTGTCCTAAATATGCAAGAGTGATATCAGGGGAAATTCTACAGAAGGTGTGTGAACATAAACCTCATTTGAAGCTAACTTTTAATACTTGTTTGTAATTTGGATGCTTGGTACAACTGTTCACAGTAACAGAACTTGCTGTCTGTAAAACCTGTATTGCAAGGGTTTATCTCCGTGACCGCTCGGTTACCAGCTACTGCATGTTAGTTTGCGTGTCGTGCTAATTAAAAATGCTCCTGGTTAACTTATATGCAGTAATTCTGATCGGTATGCTTGTGTTACTTCGGTAAGCATCAATGTGGCAGTTTCATAATATCGTTGCCCAATTGTAGCCTCTACAGTTAGTGATCGCTTCACTTATCCATGACTGGGATCAGCCGGATACTTCACAAATGTCTGAGCAAGCTCTCTGGTGCTACCATGAAAGCAATGCGAAACGCAGAAGCTCTACCGGTTTACAAATTATTTCTCTGCACTACCTTGACATAATTTCATCCCCCTTTAGAAATTGTTGTGGCTAATAAAAAGCCAAAAAAGGCGGAGATTAATAGGTAATTCTTTCCTGTAGAAGTGATCGATTCGCTAGCTCCACATAAGCAACTTGTCCGCGGTAACGGAACATACGGTTTGCAAAACCTGTATTATGTTCATAACATAACCGAGCTCTCTCTAGCTGTCGCGTACTATCCATAAAGCTGCTTTCACATCGGACACGAAACGAATTTTTTGCGCGACAGATTACATTCAAAGTCAATGCAAAGATGCGAATACGGGCATGTCAAGCCGCTTTCACACCGGACGCGAAACGAATTTTTCGGCGACAGATTACATTCAAAGTCATGGCCACTTATCAGCTACTGCATGTTAGTTCCCCTGCTCTGCCAATTAAAAACGCTCCTGGTTAACTTATATGCAGCGATTCTGATCGGTATGCTTGTGTTACTGCGGTAAGCATCAATGTGAGAGTTTCATCATAACGTTGCCTGATTGTAGCCACTACAGTTGAAGCTAACCGGAGAGGTGCTGTATGTGTCTGCCGAGTTGGGCTGCAGTTAGACCAGACGTAGGTTTTGCAAAGCTTGGGGTGAGTTTTTGGGTGCTTGTGAAACGATCGCTTTACTTATCCATGACCGGGGTCAGCCTGATACTTCTCCAATGTCTGAGCAAGCTCTCTGATGCTACCGGTGAAAGCAATAGGGAAAAGCACAGGCTATAATGTGTATGGTATCACAAACGATTTATCTGCATTGCTGTCCATTGAATATTAAATCGGCGACTGAATATTAAATTATTTCCTGTAAAAGTGATCGATTCGCTAGCTCTACATAAGCAACGGTTCACGCAGACGGAACTTACGGTCTGTAAAACCTGTATTATGCTCATAACATAACCGGAGCTCTAGCTTGCTCTCGCGCACAATCCATAACGCACCCATTCTCTGCGAGGAAACACTTGTCATTCCGACGCAGTAAGTAAACCATTACCACGGGCAATTTCCGAAAAGGCCGTTAAGCCTGGAGCTTTCGCCCCTCTGTCATATACCAGCGTAGAAGCTGTTCGTTGCTCCACGCTAACAACACACCACAGCTATGCACACGACCCAGCAGGTCCTAATACACACCGAAGCAGTCCATAAGCTGTTGGTCCACTTTTAGCTGCTCCTCACTGTCCATGTTTCCCTCTAAACTCAGACTCACTGGATTTCTACGGTCTCCGGTCTACACTTGGGCATGTCGACCCGTTCTACAAATGTGTCTATATGGGATGGATTCTAGCTTCCCCTGCATCCTAGCTAGGAGTAGAAAAACCGCGGTACTCACCAACTGTCGCTGTAGCAAACTGTAGCCGATAGCAAATTTGAGCTTGCACTGACAGATATTCGCACTGCGTCCTCCACTTTCGCCGCTGCGTTTGTTAGAACGAGATCATGTCATTAGATCTATATTCAAGTATAACGTTAGATTGCGGAATTCGCCCGCCGCTTCCTTATCAGATTGCAGACGTGTCTCAGGTTTCACTCTGGGGAGCCGGACACGGAAAACTGCGTTCTGCAGCCTCGTCCCGCCCAACTCCGCCCTCCACAGAGCTGGCCAGTCAGAAGAAAGTGGGCACACGGGGAGTGGGGGCCATAGTGGAAGAGCCACCCCACAGTGAGGCGTTTCAGGCAGAGACTACAATGTACTACAAATGCAGTTTTTTGAGGATGGCAGTATGAGCGAAATAAATACCCTTTTTTTACTTTGCACGATCAGTAGTACTCTAGGGGAGTCAAAGACCAAAATATAAACTTGGAAAAATAGCAAAATAGGCCCCCTTTAACCTTTGCAAGGAGTCTTAACTGAAAGAAACTTGTTTTGACTATAGAGCTGATCTGCTTATCGAACCTAAAGTCCCTATCAAAAATTACACCAAGGTTCCTTGCAAAAGGATGACAGTAGGACTTAAGGGTGCCAATTGCACTGTCATAGCCATCTAAAAGGTTTTGTTGGCCAAATAAGATGATCTCTGTTTTATTTTTGTTCGTAGAGAGAAAGTTCACTTCCATCCAAGACCGAATATCTGTAAAACAGTCTAGTAAAACTTGAACTGAGGCTCGGCCATTTGTTTTCATTGGCAAATAAATTTGTACATCATCTGTAAAACAATGAAATGAGACATTGTGAGACAATAATTCATATTAATCTTCATGAGTCAAAAGTTGATTTGTGTTAAAATATGACTTTTATGATTTGACAGTGCACAATTTTGAGGGCTCTGAGACCATGGGGAGCCACTTAGATAGCTATGTTATTTGGCTCAAAACAGTAGATAATTTTGAGTATCACACTCAGATGAAGTACCCTTGCGGTCAAGGAGTTTATGATCCCAGAAATGTATCGTTTTTAACTCCCAGCCATTTTTCAAATCTCAGTGTTTTTATTTATTTATTTATTTATTTATTTATTTTTACAAATTTAATGCTGAATTTTCATGAAGACTTTTTATTTACCAAAATTATGAAATAAAATGAAACACAATGGAATTCTAAATGCTATAAGTGTCTTGTGTAATTTAAGCCATTTCCCCTCTCTTTTTGAAGCTCAAATCTTGAATTATAAAGCCTTAAATAGGGTTAAAAAAAATAGAAAAAAACATAAAAAATAGCCAGATTTGGTTTCTGTGCAAAGGTGTTAATATCGTATATACGTGAGCACAGTGTTTAGTTGTAAAAAGTATAAGGTGGAGGTTTATGATCCAAATTATGGATGATACATATTCTTAGGATCTTGTGTTTGTTTGATTTATGTATGCATATAGTGCATGTCTGAAGAAGGGTTTAGGATTCAGATGGGCCACTATCCTGGACTCATATGGAAAAGTATTATATTATAATGAAATCATACATTAAATCAAATTTTATTAGTGTCATTGGCTTTTTGTACTTATCCTGAGATAGCAGAGGTGGGGGTCTATGTGCAGTTTAAAGTGGGGGGGGGTCTCTGGCCTTAACTGATCCAGACTTAATGTTTTGCAGACACACAGAGAGAGAGAGAGAGAGAGAGAGAGAGAGAGAGCAGATGTATAGGGCTTGTTCAGAATTGGATATTTCAGGGAAGTCCAAAGGAGCATTTTGGGAGACAGTGCTAGGTGCTTCTCCAGGTCTGGAGGGGTCTGATTAACGGGGCTCCTGGAATCACCAAATAGCAGAGTCTGTGCTGAACAGCACTTCACCATGGTGGAGTCTTTACAGTTTTCCACCGCAGTAGTGGCGCGGTCTAACAGGGATCTTGGCAGCTGAATAAAGGAGGCTCTGCTGACAGATCTCCTGATGCCAAAGTGATCCATGTAATCATTGAGTCGTTTGCATTGTTGCTCAGCTTGATCAAGCTCATTGCCATACTATGTTAGCCTGTGCTTATCTACAGGTGGCAAAGGTGTTCCTGTTTGCTTTTAGTGTTTGAACTGATGTTTCACCCCCCATCCCCATCCTCGGATGTGCCTCATCTGCCGCCTCTGCTCCACCTGCACATACAGCCCTGTTAGAGCTGATGTAGTCAATGTCAAAAGATTCAAGATGGCCGCACGGTGATTTTAGCTCCAAATGCTCTAGTCCGCCTCAGTCTATTAACTTTATAAATAACCTAAAACTTCATTTTTTTTTTTTTTGATCCTCAACACCTTAAAGGTTTTGCTTGCTAGTAGCCGGTATTTCGCGTTTGATTTGTTATTTGTAGCAAGTTCTAAGACCCGAGTTGCTTCAATGTCGCTGGCACAGACAAACGCTCCTGGTGAAATTACGCTACAAGCTGTTTGGGATGTCATTCAAGGTATCAAACAACATATCGACGAGAAGATTGAGCCCTTACAGACAAGCTTGACTGCACTACAGACTTCTTTGAACAATGTGAACAGTCACATAGAGGAGCTTGAGAACCGCGTCAGCACAAATGAAGATGACATTGAAAATCATAAGACTCGACTTAAGCAACTCGAGGAATCTCATGCTCACCTGGTTGACAAAATTGAGGATCTGGAGAACAGAAGCCGTCGTTCAAACCTTCGTTTCATCCATGTACCAAAATCGGCAGAAGGCCGTGATATCATTGCCTTCATGTCGAGGTTGATTCCTGAGCTCTTGGGTCATGAGAACTTCCCGGAGCCCCCTGCCATCGAAAGAGCCCACCGGAGCCCTACTTTTCAGCGAGCCGATGATGCAGCCAAGCCCAGACCCATCCTCGTCAAGCTACTTAACTTCCAGGATAAAGTTAAGATCCTACGTCTTGCTCGGAAGAAGAATCAGCTGCTTTACAACGGATCCCGTGTCCACATCTATCCTGACTTTAGTCCTGAGCTAGCCAAGAAGCGCCGTGGATTTGACAAAGTGAAGAGAAGGCTCCATGAACTTAACTATAAGTTCTCTCTCCGTTACCCATGCACGCTTAGTGTTTTGGTTGACGGGAAAGCTCAGCTTTTTCGTAGTCCCGAGGATGCCGAACTTGCTTTCATGACACCGTCTCCGGCTTCAGAGGTCTCCATGGGCTCTCCTGAGGGAACATAACTTTACGTGGACTTGATGAGGTGCAGTCCTTTATGTTTATTCTCGATTTTTTTTCCCACTCGATTTCACTGATATTAAGGTGAACTCTTGTTATATGGATGGACTTAATTGCCTCTCCAGTTTTGTCTGGGGTGAGTAACTCTGTTTTTTTGTCCAGTGTGGTTTGTTTACTTTTTACTGCCTGCAAAGTCGTGCCGGTAGTCGCACAGTTGTGTGACGTCATGACCGGATAATGTGACATTTCTATTATGAAAACGCAGTTTACTCATTTTTGACTGTCTACATTAGTTAATTAAATAATGACGTTTAATCCTGTTAAGTGAACGTCGAGTTGTTTGTTCCAGGCTATTTTTGGCCTTTGTTTAGTTATTTATTTATCTGTTTAATTCTATTTTCCCTGGCGGACTGAGTCTATTTGGTGTGATAATGACCCATGGCCCCCTGAAATAGGCTAGTGCAATCCAATTTTCACAGATTTTCTTATTTTTTGTCTTAGTGATGTTTATGTATGTGTCCCTCAACCTGAACTTATATATTGGACTAGTTAGGTGTATCAGATTATCGTTTAATTGTGCCAGTGTCTTTTGCTATTTCATAATGAGGCCCAATGGGTAGACTTAAAGGTTTGAAAATAATACATATGAATATAAGGAGACTTTTATCCAAAATTGACTTGTTTAGAGCATGGGTTATTTCTAATAAACCATCCATTGTAACCTTGTCTGAAACTTGGCTAAGTAACAAAATATCAGACAACGAAATTCAACTCCCGAACTATGTATTATATAGAGCTGATAGATGTAGCATGGGTGGTGGTGTGGCCACATATGTTGCATCTATCTTGTCTCTGAGATAGTTATACCTCGAGTAGAGCCACGTCATTTTGAGAGTATTTTTGTTAAAGCCATTCTTCATGAGAATAAATATATCACAGTAGGAAATGTATATAGACCTCCTTCAGCACTTGTTGAGTCATCCAACTGTTTGTCAGCAACTATCAGCTCCATAGATTGTAGCAATGAACACATTTTACTAGGCGATTTCAACAAAAATTGGTTAGACAGGTCTTCTAGTAGGGACAAAGCATCTTTTTCAAGCATGAATTTAACTCAACTAATTACTGAGCCCACGAGAATCACCCCTACTTCTCAGACTCTACTCGACTGGATTTTGGTTTCACATCCAAATAGAATTTCAGATGCTGGTGTCCTCCCAGAATGCTTTAGTGACCATTCAATAATCTATTGTATATGGAAAATTAAATTACCAAGATCCCCACCCAAATTGATTAGAATTAGGCAATTAAATATATTTGATCCAACTGCTTTTATTTCTGATCTAATTAATTTAAATTGGGAACGATTTAATTTAATTCCTGATGTCCAAAATGCATGGGATTTTTTTCACTCTGAGTTTTTGAGGGTTATAGATAAACATGCCCCTTGGAGAGATGTCAAAGTCAAAGGTACTCATCTGCCCTGGATCAATCATGAAATCATATCTCTCTTTAAAGAAAGGGATAAAGCCTGGGCTAAATTTCGACAGACAAGGAGTCCTGCTGATTGGGAAGTGTACAGAAAACTTAGGAACAGCAGCAAAACCCGAGCTAGGAATGCTCAGTCCGACTATTACAAGGAATCTTTACATAATAATTTCAATAACCCCAAAAAGTTCTGGAAGAAAATTAATGACATCATAAATACATCAGATAATCCATCAATTGATCAGCTCAGAGTTGCTGACATAATACTGAATGAACCACTACCAATTGCTTCTGCACTCAGTCAGCATTTCTCCTCTGTCTGTTCAAATTTGATCCCTAATCCTCCCCAGTTAAGTTCAATCCCTGTCCAGTTAACTTATAGCTCCTTTAATTTTCAGACTATTACTCCCACTGATGTTGCTGATGCGATTGCTGAGTTGAAAGAGAGCTCTGGTCCTGGGCTTGATGGAATTGAGACAAAATTTATTAAATTGTCATCTCATATTATTTGTTTCCCATTATCAGATTTATTTAATCTTTAACTAACTACACATGAAATGCCTACTATTTGAAATGTCGCTGAATTACTCCACTGCACAAGGGTGGCGATACACTCGATCCTAACAATTACAGGCCTATTTCAATCTTGTGTTCTACTGCAAAAGTTTTTGAAAAAATTATTTTTAATCAATTAAATTATTATCTGAACAGCAATAATATTCTCTCTCAATTTCAATTTGGCTTCAGATCCAATTACTCGACAACTACTGCTCTCTTAAAATTCAAAAATGATATATACTCAGCTTTTGATCAGAGCTTTCTAACTGGATCCATTTTTGTTGACCTAACAAAAGCTTTTGATCTTGTCGATCATTATTTATTGCTAGACAAGCTCTATGCAATTGGTCTATCTAGACATGCCCTTTTGTGGTTTAACTGTTATTTACACAGTAGAAAGCAGTGTGTTTCTCTAAAAGGTTGTAAGTCTGACTTACAAATTCAGCCCAGAGGTGTCCCTCAGGGATCAACTTTGGGTCCACTTCTTTTTTCTATTTTTATCAATGACCTTCCCCTTATTTTCTCTGATTGTTCTGTTCAGTTATATGCTGATGATACTATTATTTATACTTCTAAGCCGTCCTCCTCACAGATCCAAGAATCACTACAACATGACTTTAATATTTTTCAGTCTTGGCTCTCAGAAAACAAACTACTACTCAACCAAATTAAAACATGTGTCATGCTCTTTGGTTTGAGACAAAAACTTAACTCTGATTCAGTGGTGCACATAATTGGTGCGCTGGTGCGCATGCACGGAAAAATTAGAAATTGCGCGGCAGAAAACTTGAAGGGAAGCTCAATTGCGTACCAACATATTTGGCATTTTTGACTGGTTTACTTCGGCTACTGAATTAGGATTTTTCCCATACATCTCTGGTAAGACAGAAAACATTATGACAAGTGTGTTCATTAATTATTAGCTTTTAAAGTTTACTCAGCTTTCACCCAAATTAGCAAAACGTCAAATCCATCAAAGCAGGGAAAATCGGCATGGTCCGCATCGGTTATTTCCTGCCCGAATGCGGTTTCCGCAAGAGAGCTGCCTGAACTTTGACTTGTCCCAGAAAACTTCGCTTCTTGTCGGCTTTTGTTGCGGTATTCCTAAGTACTATTTGAATATGGAGTAGCCGGAACTGCCTTTATAGCCTTATCTTTTAAGTTTTAAGATCTCGCACATTATCCGTTTCATGAACGGTTGTAAGCATACGGTCGTTTTCAAGGTGTAGGCTTATAATTTACACAAAATACTGGTCAGACTGTTAAAAACTAAATAGACGTGATCTTTAATATTTCTATTTAGATTCTGTGAAATTGTATTGATCAGAAACTTTTTTGACCGACCCGGTTCCGGAGGCAACTGGACCATAACTTGGCCCAAATCCAGAAACCTCCATTATGTTCATGGGCAATTTAATGCGACAAAAATCGCAGGAGCTAGCTAGATGATGCTTTGAAAATACCTTCTACGATCGACAATGTCATATAAGACATCAAAGCACACCACATATTAAATTCTGAAAATCTCCGCAATGGTACAAGCGAAGTACTTACTTTTTTGCTTAGATTTTATCGTTGTTCCCCCATTTCAACGAGAGCACCGATGCATGCATATCCCTGTCAGAAGCTTCGTAATCCTACCTTAAACTCCGGTGCCTAATTGGAAAATTTCTATAATAAATATCTACATTTTACGTATTACATTTCCCGCACTGAAAAAAAAAATATTCATTAACAATCCACTGTTCCCTTGGATTGCGTCCGTAGACCAAAAGCTGTTTGTTTAAAGGTTGTGTGTTCTTGACTTGAGAGCAATCAGAGGCTGTTTTGACTGGCAATGATGCTTGTTTAAAGCTCTGCAGTGGGTTTCCTGATAACGTTGGATCTCAGGATTAACGAGCGTGGCACAGAGATTCTTAAGCAAGGAACATTCTCTCATGTTCGTCACATTCTCCTTACGTGGGTTTCCCAAACACAGTCATTAGACGGGCCTAAAGAGGAATTTTTATGGAGAGTTTCTTGAGTCCTCGCTAAAGCATTAGTTGTTAATAAATCGATGCTGTGAGATTAAACGTCCCTCGTTGTAACCAATCAACACTGAAATACAATATTTTAAAAACACATTGTGATCATCATTAGTATGACTAAATTGATTTAGTCTTTTTAATTAAATTAGCTTACAGAAATATTACAACGAAAGATCACAAGAATAGAAATAATTAAGAAAAGGTTTAATAATGACGTAAAACTCATTTAACCTTTGTCTGCTCAGTTCATTGTTCAGTTAAACAATCCAGAGCCTGATTGCTCCAATAAATTGGCATGTGGCAACACGGTGTCTGACAATCGGTCATGGAGGGAAAAGGACACGAAAAGTTAGCATTCACTAAGGAAGAAATCCTCCTCTTGCTTGATGAAATTGAACATAAGAAAGATTTACTGTTTTCCAAGTAAAAGTAAATATACATTAAGAAATATTTTAATTTTTTTTGTTTTGCTCAACTTCCTCGTTTGTGGGCTGATTTGCATCGAAAACGCATGCGTATTGAGTGCTCTGCAGGAAAGGACGGCTGCGATGATGACACCTTGTAGGATGGGCGCTGCGTAAAGAGTGAGCACCAGGGAGCATCTCCAGGTGCTCCCTTGAGAACCACACCAAAAAAGTTATGTGCACCCCTGCTCTGATTTAAATTCTTTGGTGTTAAACTATAATGATGGTAGAGTTCTCCAGATAGTGGACAAATATAAATATTTGGGAGTTTGGATTGACTCAAGACTAACATTTAACCCACATATCGATTATGTTTTAAAGAAAGTTAATTTTGGTGTAGGGGTTTTGCTTCGTTCTCGGCATTGCTTTACCCTTAATGTTAGAAAAAAACTCATACTACAACTGATCCTGCCTATTATTGATTATGCTGATATCATCTATATGACTGCATCAAAAACTGATCTCCAACCTCTTAATGCTGCGTACAATAAACTATGTAGATTTATATTAGGATGTTCTTTTTCACACACCATTGTTTATTATATAATACACTTGGGTGGCTTTCTCTAGAGAATAGAAGACAATTTCACTGGTTTCAGTTTCTCTTTAAATGCATTCATTTTAATTTTCCTTATTGCTTGAAACAATTTTTTTTCCATATGTCTGTAGTTACGCATTGAGAAGTTCAGATCAGTCTTTTTATGCTGTCCCATTTGTCGAGAAAGAAATTGGCAAGAAAGCCTTCAAGTATCTGGCCCCCGCTATTTGAATACTCTACCTCTCAATATTCGTGTGTTGTTTTTTCCTCCATATATTCAAAAATGTGTTATTTACTTATTTACAACCTGTTTGCCAATGCCTCTGATTATAATTTAATTGGTACTCCCCAATCCCCATTCTATGTTTCTTATTGCGCTTTTTTATTTAATCATATCATCTAATTAGTTAAGGATAATCTAATCTGGTCTAATTTCTCTATTTTTCTTTTTCCCTGACTTTATTTTCTTTGTTGAGGTTTTAGTTAAGTGTTGTCTTTGTCTTGTTTGTTACTTATTATTTTATTTTGTTTTTCTGTTCTTTGGATTGTGCTGCTTGTTACTGTTTCTTGCTTTTGTGTGGGACCCCCTTGGAAACAAGATGTTGCATCTCAAGGGGTTATCCCACGGTAAATAAAGAATTATCAATTATCAAGAGCTGATGCAGCTGCCACTGCTGCACCTGCACATACAGCCCTGTTAGAGCTGATGCAGCCTCTGCTCCACCTGCACATACAACCCTGTTAGAGCTGATGCAGCCTCTGCTCCACCTGCACATACAGCCCTGTTAGAGCTGATGCTGCCTCTGCTCCACCTGCACACACAGCCCTGTTAGAGCTGATGCAGCCTCTGCTCCACCTGCACCTACAGCCCTGTTAGAGCTGATGCTGCCTCTGCTCCACCCGCACATACAGCCCTGTTAGAGCTGATGCTGCATCTGCTCCACCCGCACATACAGCCCTGTTAGAGCTGATGCTGCCTCTGCTCCACCTGCACATACAGCCCTGTTAGAGCTGATGCAGCCTCTGCTCCACCTGCACATACAGCCCTGTTTGAGCTGATGCAGCCTCTGCTCCACCTGCACATACAGCCCTGTTTGAGCTGATGCAGCCTCTGCTCCACCTGCACATACAGCCCTGTTAGAGCTGATGCTGCCTCTGCTCCACCTGCACATACAGCCCTGTTAGAGCTGATGCAGCCTCTGCTCCACCTGCACACACAGCCCTGTTAGAGCTGATGCTGCCTCTGCTCCACCTGCACATACAGCCCTGTTAGAGCTGATGCAGCCTCTGCTCCACCTGCACATACAGCCCTGTTAGAGCATGCCCTCTGCTCCACCTGCACATACAGCCCTGTTAGAGCTGATGCAGCCTCTGCTCCACCTGCACATACAGCCCTGTTAGAGCTGATGCAGCCCTCTGCTCCACCTGCACATACAGCCCTGTTAGAGCTGATGCAGCCTCTGCTCCACCTGCACATACAGCCCTGTTAGAGCTGATGCTGCCTCTGCTCCACCTGCACACACAGCCCTGTTAGAGCTGATGCAGCCTCTGCTCCACCTGCACATACAGCCCTGTTAGAGCTGATGCAGCCTCTGCTCCACCTGCACACACAGCCCTGTTAGAGCTGATGCAGCCTCTGCTCCACCTGCACATACAGCCCTGTTAGAGCTGATGCAGCCTCTGCTCCACCTGCACATACAGCCCTGTTAGAGCTGATGCAGCCTCTGCTCCACCTGCACATACAGCCCTGTTAGAGCTGATGCAGCCTCTGCTCCACCTGCACACACAGCCCTGTTAGAGCTGATGCAGCCTCTGCTCCACCTGCACACACAGCCCCTGTTAGAGCTGATGCAGCCTCTGCTCCACCTGCACATACAGCCCTGTTAGAGCTGATGCAGCCTCTGCTCCACCTGCACACACAGCCCTGTTAGAGCTGAGCTGATGCTGCCCCTGCTCCACCTGCACCACCTGCACACAGCCCTGTTAGAGCTGATGCAGCCTCTGCTCCACCTGCACACACAGCCCTGTTAGAGCTGATGCAGCCTCTGCTCCACCTGCACACACAGCCCTGTTAGAGCTGATCCAGCCTCTGCTCCACCTGCACACACAGCCCTGTTAGAGCTGATGCAGCTGCCACTGCTCCACCTGCACATACAGCCCTGTTAGAGCTGATGCAGCCTCTGCTCCACCTGCACACACAGCCCTGTTAGAGCTGATGCTGCCTCTGCTCCACCTGCACATACAGCCCCTGTTAGAGCTGATGCAGCCTCTGCTCCACCTGCACACACAGCCCCTGTTAGAGCTGATGCAGCCTCTGCTCCACCTGCACCTCTGCTCACCTGCACACACAGCTGTTAGAGCTGATGCAGCCTCTGCTCCACCTGCACACCTGCACAGCCCTGTTAGAGCTGATGCAGCCTCTGCTCCACCTGCACATACAGCCCTGTTAGAGCTGATGCAGCCTCTGCTCCACCTGCACACACAGCCCTGTTAGAGCTGATGCAGCCTCTGCTCCACCTGCACACACAGCCCTGTTAGAGCTGATGCAGCTGCCACTGCTCCACCTGCACACACAGCCCTGTTAGAGCTGCATGCAACCCTCTGCTCCACCTGCACACACTGATGCAGCCTCTGCTCCACCTGCACACACAGCCCTGTTAGAGCTGATGCAGCCTCTGCTCCACCTGCACATACAGCCCCAGTTAGAGCTGATGCAGCCTCTGCTCCACCTGCACACACACAGCCCTGTTAGAGCTGATGCAGCCTCTGCTCCACCTGCACACACAGCCCCCTGTTAGAGATGCTGCTCCACCTGCTGCACACACCTCTGCTCCATGCAGCCCTCTGCACACCTGCACCACACAGTTAGAGCCTGTTAGATGATGCAGCCTCTGCTCCACCTGCACACACAGCCCTGTTAGAGCTGATGCAGCCTCTGCTCCACCTGCACACACAGCCCCACTCCAGAGCCCTGTTAGAGCTGATGCAGCCCACTGCTCCACCTGCACATACAGCCCTGTTAGAGCTGATGCAGCCTCTGCTCCACCTGCACACACACATGCCCTCTGCTCCACCTGCACATACAGCCCTGTTAGAGCTGATGCAGCCTCTGCTCCACCTGCACACACAGCCCTGTTAGAGCTGATGCAGCCTCTGCTCCACCTGCACACCCTGTTACAGCCCTGTTAGAGCTGATGCATGCCTCTGCTCCACCTGCACACACAGCCCTGTTAGAGCTGATGCAGCCCACTGCTCCACCTGCACACACAGCCCTGTTAGAGCTGATGCAGCCTCTGCTCCACCTGCACACACAGCCCTGTTAGAGCTGATGCAGCCTCTGCTCCACCTGCACACAGCCAGCCCAGCCTCTGTTCCAGCTGATGCAGCCTCTGCTCCACCTGCACACACAGCCCTGTTAGAGCTGATGCAGCCTCTGCTCCACCTGCACACACAGCCCTGTTAGAGCTGATGCAGCCTCTGCTCCACCTGCACATACAGCCCTGTTAGAGCTGATGCAGCCTCTGCTCCACCTGCACATACAGCCCCACCTGATGCAGCCTCTGCTCCACCTGCACAGAGCCCTGTTAGAGCTGATGCAGCCTCTGCTCCACCTGCACACACAGCCCTGTTAGAGCTGATGCAGCCTCTGCTCCACCTGCACACACAGCCCTGTTAGAGCTGATGCAGCCTCTGCTCCACCTGCACACACAGCCCTGTTAGAGCTGATGCAGCCTCTGCTCCACCTGCACACACAGCCCTGTTAGAGCTGATGCAGCCCTCTGCTCCACCTGCACATACAGCCCCTGTTAGCACACACAGCCTTGTTAGAGCTGATGCTGATGCCCTGTTAGCCTCTGCTCCACCTGCACACACAGCCCTGTTAGAGCTGATGCAGCCTCTGCACCTGCACATACAGCCTCTGATGCACCTGCACCTGCACATACAGCCCTGTTAGAGCTGATGCAGCCTCTGCTCCACCTGCACACACAGCCCTGTTAGAGCTGATGCAGCCTCTGCTCCACCTGCACACACAGCCCTGTTAGAGCTGATGCAGCCTCTGCTCCACCTGCACACACAGCCCTGTTAGAGCTGATGCTGCCTCTGCTCCACCTGCACACACAGCCCTGTTAGAGCTGATGCAGCTGCCTCTGCTCCACCTGCACACACACAGCCCTGTTAGAGCTGATGCAGCCTCTGCTCCACCTGCACACACAGCCCTGTTAGAGCTGATGCAGCCTCTGCTCCACCTGCACATACAGCCCTGTTACACACCCCTGCTCCACCTGCACAGCTGATGCAGCCCTCTGCTCCACCTGCACATACAGCCCTGTTAGAGCTGATGCAGCCCTCTGCTCCACCAGCCTGTTAGAGCTGATGCAGCCTGCTCCACCTGCACACACAGCCCCCTGTTAGAGCTGATGCAGCCTCTGCTCCACCTGCACATACAGCCCTGTTACAGCCCTGTTGCAGAGAGCTGATGCAGCCTCTGCTCCACCTGCACACACAGCCTGTTAGAGCTGATGCAGCCTCTGCTCCACCTGCACATACAGCCCTGTTAGAGCTGATGCAGCCTCTGCTCCACCTGCACCTGCACATACAGCCCCTGTGATGCAGCCCTGTTAGCTGATGCAGCCTCTTAGAGCTGATGCAGCCTCTCTCCCACCTGCACACAGCCCTGTTAGAGCTGATGCAGCCTCTGCTCCACCTGCACATACAGCCCTGTTAGAGCTGATGCAGCTGCTGACCTGCACACAGCCTCTGTTCCACCTGCACACACAGCCTCTGCTGCCCTCCTGCTCCACCTGCACACAGCCCTGTTAGATGCAGCCCTCTGCTCCACCTGCACATACAGCCCCTGTTAGAGCTGATCTGACTGCTCCACCTGCACATACAGCCCTGTTAGAGCTGATCCAGCCTCTGCTCCACCTGCACATACAGCCCTGTTAGAGCTGATGCAGCCTCTGCTCCACCTGCACATGACAGCCCTGTTAGAGCCTGTGCTCCAGGATGCAGCCTCTGCTCCACCTGCACATACAGCCCTGTTAGAGCCCTGATGCAGCCTCTGCTCCACCTGCACACCTGCACAGCCCTGTTAGAGCTGATGCAGCCTCTGCTCCACCTGCACACATCCACCCTCTGCTCCACCTGCACCACCTGCACATACAGCCCTGTTAGAGCTGTGATGCTGCCTCTGCTCCACCTGCACATGTTAGAGCTGATGCAGCCCTGTTAGAGCTGATGCAGCCTCTGCTCCACCTGCACATACAGCCCTGTTAGAGCTGAGCTGCCTCTGCTCCACCTGCACACTGCCCTCCACCTGCACATACAGCCCTGCTCCACCTGCACAGAGCCCTGTTAGAGCTGATGCAGCCTCCTGCTCCACCTGCACATACAGCCCTGTTAGAGCTGATGCCTCCTCTGCTCCACCTGCACATACAGCCCTGCTCCACCTGCACAGAGAGCTGATGCAGCCTCTGCTCCACCTGCACATACAGCCCTGTTAGAGCTGATGCAGCCTCTGCTCCACCTGCACATACAGCCCTGTTAGAGCTGATGCAGCCTCTGCTCCACCTGCACATACAGCCCTGTTAGAGCTGATGCAGCTGCCTCTGCTCCACCTGCACATACAGCCCTGTTAGAGCTGATGCAGCCTCTGCTCCACCTGCACATACAGCCCTGTTAGAGCTGATGCAGCCTCTGCTCCACCTGCACACACAGCCCTGTTAGAGCTGATGCAGCCTCTGCTCCACCTGCACATACAGCCCTGTTAGAGCTGATGCAGCCTCTGCTCCACCTGCACACACAGCCCTGTTAGAGCTGATGCAGCCTCTGCTCCACCTGCACACACAGCCCTGTTAGAGCTGATGCAGCCTCTGCTCCACAGCCCTGTTCTGCTCCAGCTGATGCAGCCTCTGCTCCACCACACTGCCCCAGCAGCCCTGAGCTGATGCAGCCTCTGCTCCACCTGCACACACAGCCCCTGTGATGCAGCCTCTGCTCCAGCTGATGCACCTGCACACACAGCCCTTCTTAGAGCTGATGCCTGCCACCTGCACACACAGCCCTGTTAGAGCTGATGCAGCCTCTGCTCCACCTGCACATACAGCCCTGTTAGAGCTGATGCAGCCTCTGCTCCACCTGCTCCACAGCCCTGTTACATGCACCTCTGCTCCACCTGCACATACAGCCCTGTTAGGAGCTGATGCAGCCTCTGCTCCACCTGCACATACAGCCAGCCCTGTTAGAGCTGATGCAGCCTCTGCTCCACCTGCACATACAGCCCTGTTAGAGCTGATGCAGCCTCTGCTCCACCTGCACACACAGCCCTGTTAGAGCTGATGCAGCCTCTGCTCCACCTGCACACACAGCCCTGTTAGAGCTGATGCAGCCTCTGCTCCACCTGCACACACCCTGTTAGCCCTGCAGCCTCTGCTCCACCTGCACATATGCCCTGTTAGAGCTGATGCCAGCCTCTGCTCCACCTGCACACACAGCCCTGTTAGAGCTGATGCAGCTGCCACTGCTCCACCTGCACACACAGCCCTGTTAGAGCTGATGCAGCCTCTGCTCCACCTGCACATACAGCCCTGTTAGAGCTGATGCAGCCTCTGCTCCACCTGCACATACAGCCCTGTTAGAGCTGATGCCCAGCCTCTGCTCCACCTGCACACACAGCCCTGTTAGAGCTGATGCAGCCTCTGCTCCACCTGCACACACAGCCCTGTTAGAGCTGATGCAGCCTCTGCTCCACCTGCACACACAGCCCTGTTAGAGCTGATGCAGCCTCTGCTCCACCTGCACATACAGCCCTGTTAGAGCTGATGCAGCCTCTGCTCCACCTGCACACACACACACAGCCCTGTTAGAGCCAGCCCTGTTAGAGCTGATGCAGCCTCTGCTCCACCTGCACATACAGCCCTGTTAGAGCTGATGCAGCCTCTGCTCCACCTGCACACACAGCCCTGTTAGAGCTGATGCAGCCTCTGCTCCACCTGCACAGCCCCCTGCTTAGGGCTGATGCAGCTGCCACTGCTCCACCTGCACATACAGCCCTGTTAGAGCTGATGCAGACTCTGCTCCACCTGCACACACAGCCCTGTTAGAGCTGATGCAGCCTCTGCTCCACCTGCACACACAGCCCCCTGTTAGAGCTGATGCAGCCTCTGCTCCACCTGCACATACAGCCCTGTTAGAGCTGATGCAGCCTCTGCTCCACCTGCACACACAGCCCTGTTAGAGCTGATGCAGCCTCACTGCTCCACCTGCACACACAGCCCTGTTAGAGCTGATGCAGCCTCTGCTCCACCTGCACATACAGCCCTGTTAGAGCCTGATGCAGCCTCTGCTCCACCTGCACACACAGCCCTGTTAGAGCTGATGCAGCCTCTGCTCCACCTGCACACACAGCCCTGTTAGGCTGATGCAGCCCTGCTCCACCTGCACACACAGCCCTGTTAGAGCTGATGCAGCCTCTGCTCCACCTGCACACACAGCCCTGTTAGAGCCCCTGTTAGAGCTGATGATGCCTCCACTGCTCCACCTGCACACACAGCCCTGTTAGAGCTGATGCAGCCCTCTGCTCCACCTGCACACAGCCCTGTTAGAGCTGATGCAGCCTCTGAGCTGATGCAGCCAGCCTCTGCTCCACCTGCACATACAGCCCTGTTAGAGCTGATGCAGCCTCTGCTCCACCTGCACACACAGCCCTGTTAGAGCTGATGCAGCCCTCACCTGCTGCTCCACCTGCACATACAGCCCCCTGTTAGAGCTGATGCAGATGCAGCCAGCCCTGTTAGAGCTGCAGCCTCTGCACCTGCACACACAGCCCTGTTAGAGCTGATGCAGCCTCTGCTCCACCTGCTCCACCCTGTTAGAGCTGAGCCTGCACACACAGCCCTGTTAGAGCTGATGCAGCCTCTGCTCCACCTGCACACACAGCCCTGTTAGAGCTGATGCAGCCTCTGCTCCACCTGCACATACAGCCCTGTTAGAGCTGATGCAGCCTCTGCTCCACCTGCACATACAGCCCTGTTAGAGCTGATGCAGCCTCTGCTCCACCTGCACACACAGCCCCTGTTAGAGCTGATGCAGCCAGCCCTGCAGCCTCTGCTCCACCTGCACACACACACAGCCCTGTTAGAGCTGATGCAGCCTCTGCTCCACCTGCACACACAGCCCTGTTAGAGCTGATGCAGCCTCTCCCACCTGCACATACAGCCCTGCCACCTGCACACACAGCCCTGTTAGAGCTGATGCAGCCTCTGCTCCACCTGCACACACAGCCCTGTTAGAGCTGATGCAGCCTCTGCTCCACCTGCACAACACAGCCCTGTTAGAGCTGATGCTGCCTCTGCCACCTCCACACAGCCCTGTTAGCTGATGCACAGCCCCTGTTAGAGCTGATGCAGCCTCTGCTCCACCTGCACACCCTGTTACTGACAGCCCTGTTCCAGAGCTGATGCAGCCTCTGCTCCACCCTGTGCACATCCAGCCCTGTTAGAGCTGATGCAGCCCCTGCTCCACCTGCACATACAGCAGCCCTGTTAGAGCTGATGCAGCCTCTGCTCCACCTGCACATACAGCCCTGTTAGAGCTGATGCAGCCTCTGCTCCACCTGCACATACAGCCCTGTTAGAGCTGATGCAGCCTCTGCTCCACCTGCACATACAGCCCTGTTAGAGCTGATGCAGCCTCTGCCCACCTGCTCCACCTGCACATACAGCCCTGTTAGAGCTGATGCAGCCTCTGCTCCACCTGCACACCCTGTTGAGCCCAGCCTTGCTCCACCTGCACACACAGCCCTGTTAGAGCTGATGCAGCCTCTGCTCCACCTGCACATACAGCCCTGTTAGAGCTGATGCAGCCTCTGCTCCACCTGCACACAGCCCTGTTAGAGCTGATGCAGCCCCCTGCTCCACCTGCATGCAGCCTCTGCTCCACCTGCACACACAGCCCTGTTAGAGCTGATGCAGCCTCTGCTCCACCTGCACACACAGCCCTGTTAGAGCTGATGCAGCCTCTGCTCCACCTGCACATACAGCCCTGTTAGAGCTGATGCAGCCCCTGCTGCTGCAGCCTCTGCACCACCTGCACACACAGCCCTGTTAGAGCTGATGCAGCCTCTGCTCCACCTGCACATACAGCCCTGTTAGAGCTGATGCTCCACCTGCACACCCACAGCTGTTAGAGCTGCTCCACCTGTTAGCACTGATGCAGCCCTGTTACCTGCAGCCCTGATGCAGCCTCTGCTCCACCTGCACATACAGCCCTGTTAGAGCTGATGCAGCCTCTGCTCCACCTGCACACAGCCCTGTTAGAGCTGACAGCCCTGCTCCACCTGACACACAGCCCTGTTAGGGGCTGATGCAGCTGATGCAGCCTCTGCTCCACCTGCACACACAGCCCTGTTAGAGCTGATGCAGCCTCTGCTCCACCTGCACACACAGCCCTGCCAGCTGATGCAGCCTCTGCTCCTGCACACACAGCCCCTGTTAGGAGCTGATGCAGCCTCTGCTCCACCTGCACCCTGTTAGAGCATGCAGCCCCTGTTAGAGCTGATGCAGCCTCTGCTCCACCTGCACATACAGCCCTGTTAGAGCTGATGCAGCCTCTGCTCCACCTGCACACACAGCCCTGTTAGAGCTGCCCTGCTGCACACACAGCCCCTGTTAGAGCTGCAGCCTCTGCTCCACCTGCACACACAGCCCTGTTAGAGCTGATGCAGCCTCTGCTCCACCTGCACATACAGCCCTGTTAGAGCTGATGCAGCCTCTGCTCCACCTGCACATACAGCCCTGTTAGAGCTGATGCAGCCTCTGCCCCACCTGCACACAGCCCTGTTAGAGCAGCCCTGTTCCACCTGCACATACAAGCCCTGATGCAGAGCTGATGCAGCCTCTGCTCCACCTGCACATACAGCCCTGTTAGAGCTGATGCAGCCTCTGCTCCACCTGCACACATACAGCCCCTGTTACATACAGCCCCTGTTAGCTGATGCAGCCTCTGCTCCACCTGCACACACAGCCCTGTTAGAGCTGATGCAGCCTCTGCTCCACCTGCACACACAGCCCTGTTAGAGCCCTGATCCAGCCCCCTGCTGCCACCTCTGCTCCACCTGCACACACAGCCCTGTTAGCCCCTCTGCTCCACCTGCACAGTTAGAGCTGATGCAGCCTCTGCTCCACCTGCACATACAGCCCTGTTAGAGCTGATGCCTCTGCTCCACCTGCCCTGTCCACCTGCTGCACCTGCACAGCCCCTGTTAGAGCTGATGCAGCCTCTGCTCCACCTGCACATACAGCCCTGTTAGAGCTGATGCAGCCTGTTGCACATACAGCCCTGTTAGAGCTGATGCAGCCTCTGCTCCACCTGCACATACAGCCCTGTTAGAGCTGATGCAGCCTCCTCCACCTGCACACACAGCCCTGTTAGAGCTGATGCAGCCTCTGCTCCACCTGCACATACAGCCCTGTTAGAGCTGATGCAGCCTCTGCTCCACCTGCACACACAGCCCTGTTAGAGCTGATGCAGCCTCTGCTCCACCTGCACACACAGCCCTGTTAGAGCTGATGCAGCCTCTGCTCCACCTGCACATACAGCCCTGTTAGAGCTGATGCAGCCTCTGCTCCACCTGCACACACAGCCCTGTTAGAGCTGATGCAGCCTCTGCTCCACCTGCACACACAGCCCTGTTAGAGCTGATGCAGCCTCTGCTCCACCTGCACATACAGCCCTGTTAGAGCTGATGCAGCCTCTGCTCCACCTGCACATACACACACAGCCCTGTTAGAGCTGATGCAGCCTCTGCTCCACCTGCACACACAGCCCTGTTAGAGCTGATGCAGCCTCTGCTCCACCTGCACACACAGCCCTGTTAGAGCTGATGCAGCCCCTGCTCCACCTGCACACACAGCACTGTTAGAGCTGATGCAGCCTCTGCTCCACCTGCACATACAGCCCTGTTAGAGCTGATGCAGCCTCTGCTCCACCTGCAGCCCTGTTAGAGCTGATGCAGCCTCTGCTCCACCTGCACATACAGCCCTGTTAGAGCTGATGCAGCCTCTGCTCCACCCCTGCACACACAGCCCTGTTGCAGCCTCTGCTCACCTGCACATACAGCCCTGTTAGCTGATGCAGCCTCTGCTCCACCTGCACATACAGCCCTGTTAGAGCTGATGCAGCCTCTGCTCCACCTGCACACACAGCCCTGTTAGAGCTGATGCAGCCTCTGCTCCACCTGCACACACAGCCCTGTTAGAGCTGATGCAGCTGCCACTGCTCCACCTGCACACACAGCCCTGTTAGAGCTGATGCAGCCTCTGCTCCACCTGCACACACAGCCCTGTTAGAGCTGATGCAGCCTGCTCCAGCCAGCCTGCTCCACCTGCACAGCCCTGTTAGAGCTGATGCAGCCTCTGCTCCACCTGCACACACAGCCCTGTTAGAGCTGATGCAGCCTCTGCTCCACCTGCACATACAGCCCTGCACAGCTGATGCAGCCTCTGCTCCACCTGCACACACAGCCCTGTTAGAGCTGATGCAGCCTCTGCTCCACCTGCACACACAGCCCTGTTAGAGCTGATGCAGCCTCTGCTCCACCTGCACACACAGCCCTGTTAGAGCTGATGCAGCCTCTGCTCCACCTGCACACCTGCCTGTTAGACATGCAGCCTCTGCTCCACCTGCACACAGCCCTGTTAGAGCTGATGCAGCCTCTGCTCCACCTGCACACACAGCCCTGTTAGAGCTGATGCAGCCTCTGCTCCACCTGCACATACAGCCCTGTTAGAGCTGATGCAGCCTCTGCTCCACCTGCACACACAGCCCTGTTAGAGCTGATGCAGCCTCTGCTCCACCTGCACACACAGCCCTGTTAGAGCTGATGCAGCCTCTGCTCCACCTGCACACACAGCCCTGTTAGAGCTGATGCAGCCTCTGCTCCACCTGCACATACAGCCCTGTTAGAGCCCAGCCTCTGCTCCAGCCCTGTTAGAGCTGATGCAGCCTCTGCTCCACCTGCACATACAGCCCCTGTTAGAGCTGATGCAGCCTCTGCTCCACCTGCACATACAGCCCTGTTAGAGCTGATGCAGCCTCTGCTCCACCTGCACACACAGCCCTGTTACAGCCCTGTGCAGCTGATGCAGCCTCTGCTCCACCTGCACACACAGCCCTGTTAGAGCTGATGCAGCCTGCTCCACCTGCACATACAGCCCTGTTAGGAGCTGCTGATGCAGCCCTGCTCCACCTGCACACACAGCCCTGTTAGAGCTGATGCAGCCTCTGCTCCACCTGCACACACAGCCCTGTTAGAGCTGATGCAGCCTCTGCTCCACCTGCACACACAGCCCTGTTAGAGCTGATGCAGCCTCTGCTCCACCTGCACACACAGCCCTGTTAGAGCTGATGCAGCCTCTGCTCCACCTGCACACACAGCCCTGTTAGAGCTGATGCAGCCTCTGCTCCACCTGCACACACAGCCCTGTTAGAGCTGATGCAGCCTCTGCTCCACCCGCACACACAGCCCTGTTAGAGCTGATGCAGCCTCTGCTCCACCTGCACATACAGCCCTGTTAGAGCTGATGCAGCCTCTGCTCCACCCGCACACACAGCCCTGTTAGAGCTGATGCAGCTGCCACTGCTCCACCTGCACACACAGCCCTGTTAGAGCTGATGCTGCCTCTGCTCCACCTGCACACACAGCCCTCTTAGAGCTGATGCAGCCTCTGCTCCACCTGCACATACAACCCTGTTAGAGCTGATGCAGCCTCTGCTCCACCCACACACACAGCCCTGTTAGAGCTGATGCAGCCTCTGCTCCACCTGCACATACAACCCTGTTAGAGCTGATGCAGCCTCTGCTCCACCTGCACACACAGCCCTGTTAGAGCTGATGCAGCCTCTGCTCCACCTGCACACACAGCCCTGTTAGAGCTGATTCAGCCTCTGCTCCACCTGCACACACAGCCCTGTTAGAGCTGATGCAGCCTCTGCTCCACCTGCACACACAGCCCTGTTAGAGCTGATGCAGCCTCTGCTCCACCTGCACATACAACCCTGTAAGAGCTGATGCCGCCTCTGCTCCACCTGCACACACAGCCCTGTAAGAGCTGATGCCGCCTCTGCTCCACCTGCACATACAGCCCTGTAAGAGCTGATGCCGCCTCTGCTCCACCTGCACACACAGCCCTGTAAGAGCTGATGCCGCCTCTGCTCCACCTGCACACACAGCCCTGTTAGAGCTGATGCCGCCTCTGCTCCACCTGCACATACAGCCCTGTAAGAGCTGATGCCGCCTCTGCTCCACCTGCACACACAGCCCTGTAAGAGCTGATGCCGCCTCTGCTCCACCTGCACACACAGCCCTGTTAGAGCTGATGCCGCCTCTGCTCCACCTGCACATACAGCCCTGTAAGAGCTGATGCCGCCTCTGCTCCACCTGCACACACAGCCCTGTTAGAGCTGATGCAGCCTCTGCTCCACCTGCACACACAGCCCTGTTAGAGCTGATGCAGACTGTCTCTGGTTCAGGGTTTTCTCACGCTGTGCGCTATGTGTGCTTTGCTCTCGGAATCTGAACTCCTCCTCAGGTATATGTTAAAGTACGAGTAAAGTGAAATCATTGAATTGCTTTTAAACACATTATGCATGCTAGAAAATATTTGTCAAAATCATGTGAAAAGACTGCAAATTAATATTGAACTTTGGCTTTAGATCGTGACACAGGTTTTCACCTATTTTATTTTCCAGATTTTTGGAGTGGGGCTAAAACATGGCTTGATGATGCACTGAAGCTCATCCTTAACATAATCCCCCCCTTAGAACTATAAATAATTGAGACTGCGTCACACCAGTGGTTATCCACGCAATCACAGAGTAGTTACAAATACACAATCTGTATTGAGCTAAGTAGCCAGCTAAGTTACCAGTGTTCAGTTTTCCAGCCAGCAAGTCAGCTTTGCTCCCAAAAATGCATCTTCCCTGAATGCAAGAAAGAAAGAAAAAGCCTTGGTCACGCCATTTCAATTTCTGAAAAATGAAGACATGAAGAGCTGGTGGATTACTTTTGCGAAGAGCCATGTTTATGGAGAGATGAGGATCACCACCCACACTCCTGTCTGTGGTGTACATTTTACACAGAGTACTTTCACAAACTTTCATCGGAGATAACTGGGATTCGGGTAAACCGCTGTCATTGGTAAATGCAGCCGAACCGACTATCTCCCCACCTAGCCTTTATCCTTCTTTACCGCCGACATCTGGCACCTCGGCAGTAAGGTAAGCTACAGTACCCACGAACGAGTTTAACAGTAAGTTTCCTTAAGCGCATAGCCTATACTTTAAACATAGTAGCTAGCTAGCTAAGTAGGTAGTCCACCGTAACTGTACTTAATTGTGTATGATGTGCCACTACTTAACATGATTTTAAATGGTTCAGCCACATAGATGTAGCCACATTGACAGCGCGGCCCGTTGCTGATGCAACTTACTTCAGCTTACTGCCTCACAGCACTAGACTATACTGACCTGAAAAAATACAGGCTAGCTAGCTAGTAAACAGGGGTGCCGCTGGTTTTTTTTTTTTTTGGGGGGGAATGCACTAAAACGTTTAATGTCCTCAACCCATTTCATTGATTTACAAAAAAATATATATATTCAACTGTCATATGGTATTCATGGTGCAAAAAATGAAGTTTTGTCTCCAGTTAACTGGGATCTTGAAAGTTACTGAGGCTTCAATAGCTTGAAAAATATCTATTTGTCTGCATTTTTTGAAGTTATTATTAATAAAAACACAAATGCGAAGAATTAAAGTGGCAGCATACTTTTGCAGAATTGAACTTCGACTTTGTTTGAAGTGACGTTATGCTTGCCGCTTCCTAGCTAACTCGCACAGCCCACAATCCCTCTGCCTCCTCACGGACGCTTCGGAGATGGACCTTAACAGCCAGGGTTTCAATCGGCTAAATCCCCCAACACCCCAGTCAGCTACTGCCACAAACAGAATAATTACATGAGAAACACTGTACTGCCAGATACAACCATCTGGTAACGAGGTAAAATATGTTTTGTTCTCGCAATGTTATTCACTGATAGCCTGACATTATTTTGCTTGGTTGTTAGTTAATATGGCTTACTTGCATAAATGGAAGAATAATAAGATTGCTTTGCAGGCTAAAATGCTCATCGTGTAGGTCAGTACCCTCTTGCTTAGGACTGGATTCCGGCTCCAGTGGCTCAAATATTGAATACCTATACATTAGCATTCCAATAAATTCTAAGATGAAGCACCATTTCTCTGGCCAAGGTGTACTTAAGATGGAGCTGAGGCAGGCTTCCCCCTTGTGATTGGGCTTGGTTTCGGCAGCCTTAGCATACATGCCCACAGCATTTTAGAGCTGAGAATAAGGCTTGCTTTTTTGCAATTTTGACACATAATTCCATGAAATAAGCAATTTCTGTAGTCATTAAAGTATGAATACGGTCTGAATGACACATTTCTGTGGGGTGTGATGAAGTCAGAACACATGCTGCTTTTTTGTTTTACCTGGCCTTTAAGTGCAAATAAAACAACCTCTGAGTGGAAGGTCAAGACCTGAGTTCCAAGACCTCTGAGTACTGGTGAGATACCTATATACCAGGGCCCGTATTCATAAAGATTCTCAGAACATTCTTACCCCCTAAGAATTCTTAAATCAGGTAGTTTTTCTAAGATTTCCCATTAATAATTCTTAAATGGCAAAGAAATAGTTCAGTACTATTCATAAAAATTTTCATCAGAGAAGAATTTTCTTAACTCTAGGAGGAACTGCAAGGACTCCTAAATCGACGAAAATTTCTTAAGAATTTTTTTTTTAATACATACCATAAACAAACGTCGCGGCCACTCGTCCAAACAGACGGCAGTTTATGGTACGTTGGAATTGTTTGCAAAGTGCAGTGATAGGGAGTTTTGAGATTGATTTAGGGTGGACCTCGCAGTTATTCGGTGCATGTGTTTCGGGAATAAAGTGGATCAAACAGGAACTGAGCACTGAGCCCAACGCAAAAAGTTTTCCTTCCTGCGTTTCCTGGCCACGGGGGAAATGCAAATATGGAATGGAGATGATATGGACGTCTCTCAACTAACTGCTCAAGGGCTGCCGCAACTCTGAGAAATCTTTCCTCGAGCTGACTTGTGACACAATTCGTAAAGTTCCCATATTATTAATCAAAATATTTATGTCACTCTGTAAATATTTTGCCAAACTGAACACCACGTGTAACGTTAGTAAAATCGGAAGGACCCAGCGCTGATAGCAACCTAGCTAAGTGCCACTCTCATAATTAGCGCTACTTAAATAGCTCACCTGTGTGCACGCAGTACCTTTCCATAACCATTATGTATTAGTTTGTTAGCTAGCTATCTACTCAATTGACTGCATTGAGAAACCCTTGCTGTCTAGTTCAAATGTATAGCGACTAGCTGACTGACTTGAGTTGCAGAGAGATGTAGCTGGCTCTTACGCCAAGATATAGCAAATGGGAGACACAATTCAGTGGCGATAAACAGAAAATAATATTCTTGGTCTTCTTATGAAATGCGTTGAGTAAATTGTGGGTTTGCTGCTCACTGAAGCTCGCTACAAATGCCAAATTTAGCTACTGAACTCGTGACATAACTTTCATATGCGACGACCATTCATGTAAGATCCTCTATACTCAGAGCCGTCAATTTGGAGACCTACTGGGCTCAAGAGTGGTAACAATTTTAATTTACCAGTTGTAATTAGCTTTCTCTTATTAGCAGCAATTTCAGCTTTTGATCGGGAAAAGATGATGTGACATCTTTTCTCCACTTCCTCAGGGCTTCGCTTCACAGCGGTGAATGAATCATTTAGACTTTCCGTTATCACCTCCACCTCGCCTTTTTCTTTTCAGAAGTCATGATCAGACTCGGCTTCCCCCGCAGAATGTGGTTGTATTCAGCCACATAGTTTCCGAGTGCCAAACACCGTAACTTGCCCAGTTTAGCTTTTGACTTCTTCTGACTTCTATTATCGGTGTCATCTGTAAACTCAGATGTGTCGACAGCAAATGCTCGTTACGAGCAAGTGATTATGCAACCTCATTTCGGTAGTAAAGCTACCTTCATTTTTAGAGAGCTCTCCCTTTGTCAAGGGTCAAGCATTAAGAAATGTTTTACAAAGAAAATTTTTAGAAAAGAATTACTTAAGAAATTTTATGAATGCATATTTTAGAATTTTTTTAACTAAAAATTAATTCCATCCTTAAGTATAACTTCTTAACAGAATTCTTAGAATCTTTATGAATACGAGCCCAGGGCTCCTCAAATCACGGAGGGCCGAGGACTGCTAGTTTTCCAACCTCCCTTTACCTGGGAGTCAGGTGAGATGACAATCTGGCCAATCAGCAGCATTAATTGTTCACTTAATTGCCTGGAAGGAAGGAAAACCAGGACTGTATTTGGATTCGAGGGCCGGATTTGGAGAGCCCTGCTATATACCCTTATACCCTAGAGTGCTCAGGGAAGTTAGTGAGATCATCTATAAACCACTCTCAGCTATCTTCAGACAGCCTTTAGAAACTGGTGAAATACCAAATGATTGGAAGCAGGGCAATATAATACCAATATATAAGAAAGAGGACCGTACTGACCCAGGAAATTACAGGCCAGTCAGTTTAACTTGCATTTCATCCAAAATACTGGAATCTATCATAAAAGACAAGCTGGAATATTTCTTTAACGTAATAATATCATGAGGGATAGCCAACATGGTTTCCATCAGGGAAGGTCATGCCTAACAAACCTTCTGGAATTCTTTGAAGCGGCCACCAAGACTTATGATCAGAGCAGGGTGTATGACATCATATACTTGGATTTTCAGAAAGCATTTGATACAGTACCGAATGAGAGACTGATTTTTTGAATGAGCTCCGTTGGAGTTACAGGAGTTATTCTGGAGGGGATTTGAAACTGGTCACAGGAGAGAACACAAAGAGTGGTGATCAGTGGAATCTCATCTGAGCTAGGTATGGTGGGGAGTGGAGTCCCTCAGGGATCGGTGTTGGGACCCCTGCTTTTCCTCTTCTACATTCATGACCTTGATAGGAATATTGAAAGCAAATTAGTCAAATTTCACCGATTGATCTTTATTGCTTTCACTTTCACAACAAATCATGGTACTGATATATTAAAGCAAAATATATGTATATTGCGAACATATTATAGCTCAATGACATGAAGTTGGTTTAAATATAAAGTCGACAATGCATTTATTAACAAAGTGAAAAACGAGGAAACCTTAAAAAAGCATAGCTTGACTACATGACACAAATACTGTGGGTTTCGGTGAGTAAAAATAAGTTTGAATCACCCGCAAAGAGTATATAGGACAGAAATTGTGATGAGTGCAAAAAATCATTTTTGTATAAAAGGAACAAGAGGGGGCGGAGTAAAGAGCCCTGGGGTACTCCACAGGTAACTGGTCTAATATTAGATTCACAGCCATTGACTAAAACAACTTGTCCTCTATTGGTCAAATAACTTCTAAACCACCTTAAGGCTTCCCCTTGCACTCCATAGTACGAAAGTTTATACAACAATATGTCGTGATTAATTGTGTCAAAGGCTTTGGAAAAGTCTAGGTAGATTCCACTTGTATACAAGTGGTTATCAATTGCCTGGGCGACTGTATTAGCAAGTATGAGTGAGGCATGTGTAGTTGTATGATTCTCACGAAAACCGAATTGGGAGTCGTAGAGTAGATTACATTGAGTTATAAATTTCTCAAGAGGAGTATGGGTAACTTTTTCTAGTATTTTAGAAAATGAAGTAAGTAAAGATATTGGCCTATAGTTTCCTAACTGATGTAGATCCCCTTTCTTAAATACCGGAATAACTTCGGCCACTTTCATTTTTAATGGTACAATGCCATGTAGCAACAACAAATTTAAGATGTAAAAAAGGGGTAACAATTTCCATAATAATTTGTTGTAATACCGTCATATCCTCCACTTTTCTTTGTCCTTGAATTTTTTAACTATGTCAATTACTTCTGCTTCTAAAACAGGAGTAAAAAACAATGATTTCGGGTTAGGGTTTTCAAGATGGGTATAAAATGGCATCTGTGACTCTGGGATATTATGGGCAAGATTTGGGCCACTGTTTACAAAGAATTTATCAAAGCACTCCGCAATTTCAGCAGAATCAGTAACAAGTACATTTCTATTTCTAATCTCATGTCCAATGGGTTGTTTACTTGTTTTGTTGGTGTAACGGAGTGGAAAAAAAACTGTATTAATATTATTTCAAATTTGTATTTGTGTATCTCATTCACCATTCTATTATTATGTGGAGTATATGTGAATTTTATCTCAATGAGTTATTTCTATTTACCGTTATTTTTCTTCCATATTACCTGCGGAAATGATGGTTTTTTTCACTTCCCCCTTTTTGTACTTCCTGTGTTCCGTATCTCTTCTCGTCTTGCCCTCACAATGCTTTTGTACATTGATGAGGGTAGGTTGTATGCTAACATGCTGCAGCTCTATTATTTTATTTGGAAATTATGTTGTTTAAGTTGTATGTTCTATATATATATGAGCTAACATTAAAATTGTTACTTTGCCAAGCTAGTTTTGTGTCGGTTCATCCATTAATATGAGTTTTATTCATGTTTTGCAATTGCGGTTTTGGCGCGATTTGCCGCAATCAGCTCTTTGTAGCTACGTGATCCGCTGTGTAACTTAAGAGTAACGTGAATACTGGTATTTGGCTTGGTCAGGAGCAGAAGTGCATCAAAGATCAGAAGATCTTAGTGTTTTGTGTTATATTTTCAGCAGGTATGTATTTTCTTTTGTTAAAAGCGAAGACTTCCGAGTATCTGTTAATTTACTTTACTTCGTCACTTGAAGAAACTAGACACTTTGAGACCTCTCCTTAAAACTTGCGAGCAATTGGCTAATCGGCTGTGACGTATGAGAAGTAAGTTGCACCGGAGCTTGTACACAACTTGTTTGACTCCTCATTTCAACTGCCAATTTGTGAAAGAAAGAAAAGTTATCGTTATCTTATTTGGGACGAATATTCTTATCGATACATTTTCTACATACTCAATGAAATGATTTGACACAAAATGTCCAGATTTTGTGGGTTTTTAACTTTTCCGTGAACAAAGCTCTGATCTCATCTGGGATTGCAAAATGAAAAGTTTGCATTGGTCGTAAACGCGTGTACAGTCATTTTACGCGTTCTTGCATTGTATACTACACAAAATGAGTGCAAATTTTGGACTTCGAACATAGAAGCAACTGAGAAACACGGCAACTTCATACTCGCATGGACCGGTCGCTTGTGTTTATGTTTGAGTTTCGCTTTCAGATATGTGCAGTACCGACGTCCAAGTGCTAGTAGTCCCCGGTGAATAGGATCACGATATGGCCAGTGTTTCAGAAACAAACACAAATGCAAATTAGAATGTCATCATCAACAACAATGATCAACGATACTAAGTTACTAACAACAACAAAGCAGCGTAAACACAAGCTCACTTGTCAGCTCGTCTTCACAGCACTGTTACATAGACATTTACACCGAAGCCATACAGCAGGGCTGGGCCGTGGGCTACTCGCGCCGGGCCTGGTGGGGTAGCAGCTGAGCAAGTGGGGAGTGAGCACGAGAACGGATCTCAGAGATGCCAAGTCTCACGCATTCGACGTAGGTCCTACGCATTTTTTAGGCTTATTCGCCATAGTCCGCAATTATTCAATGAAAGCTTATTAATGAGATTCTCACGCGGAATTAAAATCCTTGTGCATTGAAGTTTCAGTTTCACTTGCGTAAAGGTGGACCTCACCACAAGCAACATGGAAAGCGATTATGACTCCGGACTTCTCGTACTTCTCTTTATTCAGGTATTGGAAACAATGCGTGTGTTTCATGATCGTTTAAATTGTTTCAATGAAACAAGACCATTTGAAACGTCTTTATGCAATTCCATTGCTTTCAATCCCTCAGTAAAGACAAGCGTGAGAATTCCCGAGTCATAGTCGATTTCCGTGTCACTTGAAATCCACCGTAATGTACGTGAAACTGATTCACGTAATGCACAATGACTTCAATTCTGCAAGTGAATTTCTCCAGTGCGCGTTGATTGAAAAATTGCTGACTACGGCACAGGAAGTTGATGCCACTAAGAGGCGAGAGACTCCACCGAATGCGTGAGACTTGGCATCTCTGCTTTGGGAAATGATGTAAACTCACACCATCGTTTGGAGTCTTGTTACAGCCTACCACTACACACCTATTTGGCATGTTAATGAATATTATCTCAAAATCAACGAAATCAAGGATTGATAAAGGTGAAATCAACTATCAGTATAGAACAAACCGCTGGTCGATCAGCTGGGAACGTTTGCAACTTACTTCTCACACGTCACAGGTCACATGACTACGAGGTCCGTGCAACGACTTTTTTGAGGGGCGGGGCTTAGGACCGTAAAAACCAGACAAATTTTAGTTTTCAAATAATGATAAAAAGTTACAGAAAGCATTTACAAATGTGTGATGCATATTAAATTTGCTACATTTGATCCATTTCTTCAAAAAAATAGCCAACAATTTTTCTAATTGAGTAAACCTTAAAAATAAATAACCTTTGTTTTCTCCCATAGGGATAATCACAAAGAAGCAAATCATTAAGAACTGTACATAACAGACTGAATTGTGGACATCAGTGTTCAGATTAAATACAAACTGTTTTTACTGTATTGGAGCCAAATATAAATCCATTGTTTATTGGTTGTTTTTACAGTGGTAAGATCATTTTGTTTTTGATTGCATCATTCAGCACTGCCATTAAAAATGACACTGAGAATAAATAAGAACAAATAATAATAAAAAAAAACCTTATCACTGCACAAGAGTTGTGTAAAAATATACGTATTGACACATAAATTAAATATATTTAAATATTTAAAAAGGATTTGTTGAAGAATGACACATTTGTACATGATTAGATTGTGCAATAATGCTCACAGAAGGAGGGGGTAGATGCTCTGTCGGGGCAGATGCGGGAGTCGGAGAGTCAGCAGTATTGGACGAGCTCGCTCATCGTGCACCCTGATCTGCAGCACACCCCCGCCGGGCCAGCACTGCGCCGGAGTCTCGCCTCCGCACCAAGAGCAGCTTTGACTGTGACCTCTGACCCTGAGCTGGCCAGATCATCTGAGCGCAGGTAACCCACCTGAGGAGGGAACTCTCCTGCAGCCAGGCGCACAGATACACACAGACGCACAGATAACCGATCAAAAACACACAGACCCACAGATACACACAGTCACACAAATACACATAGATGCACAGATACACACATACACATAGATAAACGGTCAAAAACATACTACTCCTCCTAGATTTCCACACAATACTCCCTCCAGTGTTCCACACGCAACTACCACCAGTGTTCCTCGCACTATCCCAAGTGTTCCACACACTTCTCCCACCAGTGTTCTACACAGTACTCCCACTAGTGTTCCACACACCGCTCTCACGAGTGTTCCACACATTACTCCAGCTAAACTTCCACACAATATTTCCTCCAGTGTTCTTCACACTATCCCAACAGTGCTCCACACACTACTCCCACTAGTGTTCCACATTCTACTCCCGCTTCAGTTCCACAAAATACTTTCTCCAGTGTTCAATACACTATCCCAATAGTGTTCCATGCGTTGTTCCCACCAGTGTTCCTTACACTATCCCAAGAGTGTTCCACACACCACTCCCTCCAGTGTTCCACATACTACTCACACCAGTGTTCTACACACTACTCCCTCTAGTGTTCCACACACTACTCCCACTAGTGTTCCAAATACTACTCCCGCTTGAGTTCCACACAGTACTTTGTCCAGTATTCAATATGTACTATCCCAATAGTGTTCCATGCGCTACTCCTACCAGTGTTCCTCACACTATCCCAAGAGTGTTTCACACACCACTCCCGCTAGAGTTCCACATGCTGTTCCGCCTAACTCCCTGCTCTGCACTCTCTGTAGAAGACACAAAATGGTGCTCACCATTGGGCTCTGGGTGGTGCTGTTTACCGTGGTGATGATCAAGGTAGAGCTGGTTTCCATATCGTTCGTGAGGTTGGAGCTGGATTCCTTGGGGATCGTTTGAGTAGGACTGTTTCCCGTGGAAATTGCCAGGGTACAGCTGGTGTCTATGGTCATGGTCAGGGTGGAGCTGGTTGTCGTGGGGATAGCCAGCAGAGCGGCGAAGGCGAACACTCCCACAGGAAGAGACAACCATGCGGATGAACTCTCGGCCACAGAGCTTCACACGCACATCCTCACACAGCGCCCCCAGCTGGGCCCCACAGAGAAATGCACAGATAAATGCAAACCGCCAACCCGCCATCGCCAGTGTCACCGTCTGCAGAGTAAGGAACAGGAAAAACACTGCGACGCAATCTGCACGGACACATCCAGAGAGTAGCACAGATGCCACCAGGACTGCTGGCTGGAACGTCCCAACCTCTTAAATACCACCGTGGGAAGAGCAGGAGCTGATTCTGGGGGCCCTCGGCTCCCCGGCCTTGGACAGAGAATGTTCTGGACCTGTGAGTGACAGAGCAGGAGGGAGCCCCCCCTTCACCCCACCCTCACCCTCAAGGACAGAGGAGGGTGTGTCACCTGGATACGCATCTCACAAAGTGACCTTTCACAATCCTCCCAAAACACATGTGCCCCAGGACAGAACGTCTGCTTTTGGGACAAATCAAGTAACGAGGTCAAAATATTACTGAGGAAAAATGCAACAAAAAAATCTGTGATGTGGGCGGGGGAGTAGGATTAGGGTTGGGGAGGGTGGTAGGAGCTGGTTTGTACAATGTCATAGCATCATGCAAGTGAGCGCCGTCCTGATTGATTCTGAGACCCCTCGTATCAAATCCCAACATCATGAGCATATCAGGTAGCGACACACATTCCCGGACAGGTAAATACTGATGCATAATACATACGCAGATTACAGGGCAGTAATTACTGCAGGGTCTTTCAATTTCCTCACATTAAAGCTACAGCATGTGCTCCTATTTCAAATGAACAGTCTGCAAATGACAGTCTTCTAACTGCTCTGTGCAGATATAGATGCCAGTGGACAAGAAGCTGCTCCATTTATTTATGCAGTTACACGGATGGCACAACCGGATCAGTTATTGAATATTCACTAGCGAGCTCGAACATGGCTTAGAATATGGACGAGTTATGTTCCATCCTTGTTTCCCAGGAATTTTACGAATTGAACTCCTCAGCCAAGCCTGATGTGCAAACTGCTTAAAATACTTGTCCATAGTATCTATCCAGCAATGATCTATCCATCTATCCAAAATGATCTCTTGTGACAGGAAAAAGTCATTGACCTTTGTTGCAACTAGTTCAGCAATAATAGGCCAAAGGTATCTCAACTGAGTAGTGAAAAAAAATCAGTTTTCTGAAGCAAAAATTCAACATGGTATTGATACTATAATTCTACCATCAATTGTAGTCATCAGATATTAAAAATGCGTGATTCCCTACCGTTTAATTATGCAAAGATTTAGCTCACAACAAATTCAGCGGTTCCTTACAACCACATACAATCCCTCATTGATATCCAGCGTCTCTAATGCTTGCTCAGGCTTACTTGCATGAAAGCAGAGTTATAGTTCACGCCCACCTGAACTACAACCCGGTAATTATGTGCTTTAAGCAGAGGCCACAGGCAGCCACATACTGTTCTTTCTTTCATCTTTATTTTTCCATTTCAACAATTCGGTTGTCCCGTATCAACTGCCCGAGCGTTTGTGATAGAGACGCGGTTCAAATGTCAAAACGTCCGGCTCGACCATGTGCCCCGGCCTTGTATACACGATTGCATAACCCCTTTTCATTCTTTCGCAATCCCCATTTTTCATCCCTTCTTTTTTTTCATGCAAGTCAATGGGCGGAATGTTTGTATCAATTTCCTCGCTCTCTAGAATTTAGAGTGGAGAGGTCAAAAAAACGACTCGGAAAAAAATTTTGTGTAAAATTAGAACAGCTCCAGGACTGCGATAAAACCTCTGCCGTATCCAATGCACTGATTCTGTTCAATCTAGAGTAGCATATTGTCTGCTTTTACCTGATAGTGGAATGTCTGTTTGTTAAAATTAGGTTTACTTTATCTATTACTGTGTTAGTGAGTTATATTCGCTCCTTATAGGGTGTGAAAAGCATTTCCAAGCTTGTGTTTCACTTGGATGATCAGAATGTTGAATGGCAAGCTTTCCGTCAGAGGGTGAATGTTCTGACTTTATAATAAGCCGTTCCTTTAATGACTACGTGTGCTTGCTGATATGGATTTTTAGAAAAATGGACAAAACTCTGAACTTTATCATGGAGAAAAGGCATGTTTCTAGTTTGGAGAGGTTACTGGTGATTATTGATGTCCATCTGTGCCTATATTGATAAATTTGTGCCAAATTCAGCTAGAAAATCATTAATTCATGTTGAACTTCATGAGTAAAAAGTTGATTTGTGTTAAACATATGATTATTTTATGATTTGAGAGTGCGTAATTTTTAGAGCTCTGACAGCTTGGGGAGCCACCTGGACAGCTGTCTTATTTGGCTCATAAATGGTGGATAATTTAAAGAAAATCACGGTCAGATGATGTGCACTTGTAGTCAAGGAGTTTATGATCCCAAAAATATATTGTTTCAACTCCCAGCCACAATTCTCAGTATTATTTTTTAAATAATTTCATCGCCAAGTTTTCATGAAGATTTTTTGTGTTTGTAGCCCTTACTCTGAACTAAAATTATGAAAAAAAACTGAAATACGATGGAATTCTAAATGCTGCAAATGTCCTGTTTCATTAAAGCCATTCGTCAGTTCACTGTGAAGCTCAGATCATGAATTATAAGGCTTAAAATCTGGTAACAAACAAATAGCCATATTTGGATTCTGTGCAAAGGGGTTAAATCATTTCTCTATCAAAACATTCACAGACCTTATAAATACTGTCAAATCGAGAGATGAATGTCGGTGCCTGGATCTTTAAATTTAAATCTTTTGACATAACTATCACAAACATACAAAAATCACATAAGATTATTTGTCAGTGGCTCACTGAGTTGTATTTCCATTAAAGTAACTAAACTGAAATCACGAGTGCCCTTGTAGAATAAATTTATTTTCATTGCATCTTCATATGTCATGTTTTTATCTTGAAGAATGGGAGCTCATTGAGTCTGGCAGCAGGTGCGTACTCATGGGTCAAGGGTGGCATCTGCCTTGTGCACAGACACACACACACACACACACGCACACACATTCTTCTCAAGTGAGTAATTCCTGTACCTACGTCATGCTGCTCACGGAAAAAACAACTTATCTGTCCGGACAGGAGAATGGAAGTGTGTCTGGGATACGTGGACCGTCATTCACCAAGAAAAACATTGTCTTATTTGCACACATACACACACGTACAAACATTCGCAGTTACATCTGGAAAGGACACCAATCTTTGAAAATTTTATGACTATGCAGACAGAAAGTTGTTCGCAATAAAATCACGGACAGAGTCCACAACCATATACAACCCCAATTCCAAAATAGTTGGGACGAAGTGTAAATTGTGAATAAAATCAAACTGCAATGACTTTCAGATCATATGAGCCAATATGTTATTTACAGTAGAACATAGATAACATTTCAAATGTTGAAACTGAGACATTTTACATTTTTATCCACAAAATGAGCTTATTTCAAATTTTCTGGCTGCAACAGGTCTCAAAAAAATTGGGACACAGGCAAAAAAAGGGCTGAAAAAGCTATTAATATATAAGAGAATCAGCTGAAAGAACATTTAGCAAGTAATTAAGTTAACTGGCATCAGGTGTGTAACATGATTGGCTATAAAAGGGATGTCTTAGAGAGGCTGAGTCTCTCAGAAGTAAAGATGGCCAGAGGCTCTCCAACCTGGAAGGCTTGCGAAAAAAATTGAGGAATACTTTAAAAACAATGTTCCTCAACGTCACATTGCAAAGACTTTGAAGGTCTCATCATCGGCAGAGCATAACATCATCAAAAGATTCAGAGAAACTGGAAAAATCTCTGTGCGCAAGGGACAAGGCCGAAGACCTTTACTGGATGCCCATGATCTTCGGGCCCTCAGACGTCACTGCATCACTCACTAGCATGATTCTGTCATTGGCATTACTAAATGGGCCCAGGAACACTTCAAGAAACCACTGTCTGTGAACACAGTCCACTGTGCCCTCCACAGATGCCACCCAAAACTCTTTCATGCAAAAAGGAAGCCATTGTTGAGCATGATCCAGAAGCGCCGCCGTGTTCCGTGGGCCAAGGCTCATTTAAAATGGACTGTAGCAAAGTGGCAAAGTGTCCTGTGGTCAGGCGAGTCCAAATTTGACATTCTTGTTGGAAATCATGGGCGTTGTGTCCTCCGGGCTAAAGAGTCCCTCCTGTTATCAGCGTTCAGTTCAAAGGCCAGCATCTCTGATGGTATGGGGATGCATTAGTGCATATGGTGTGGGACACTTGCATGTTTTAAAAAGCACCGTTAATGCTGAAAGGTATATAAAGGTTTTAGAGCAACATATGCTCCCCCCCAGACAACATCTATTCCAGGGAAGGCCTTGTGTATTTCAGCAGGACAATGCAAAACCACATACTGCAGCTATTACAACAGCATGGCTTCGTAGTAGAAGAGTCCATGTGCTGAACTGGCCTGCCTGCAGTCCTGTTCTTTCACCGATTGAGAACATTTGACGTATAATTAATCGAGAAGTCCGTCAAAGGAGACCCAAAACTCTTCAGCAGCTGGAAGCCTGTATTAAACAAGAGTGGGATCAAATTCCATTGGCTAAACTGAAGAAACTTGTCTCCTCAATGCCCAGACACCTCCACTCTGTGTTAAAAAGAAGAGAGGATGATACACCATGGTAAACAGGCCCCTGTCTGAACTTTTTTGAGACCTGTAGCAGCCATCAAATTTGAAATGAGCTCATTTTGTGGATAAAATTGTAAAATTTCTCAGTTTCAACATCTGCTATGTTATCTCTGTTCTATTGAGAATAAAATACTGGCTGGTGTGATTTGAAAGTCATTGCGTTTTGATTTTATTCACAATTTACACTTTGTCCCAACTATTTCGGAATTGGGGTTGTAGTAATCATGGCGCTGATCAGGCCCTCAGCAGAATCCTCGCAGCCCTGGGGCCTCATCTATCATTGTGGATACACCTTTTTTTACACCCTTTTTCCCCCGTTTTGTGCGTATGCACTTTTCTCCGCCAAATTTGGGATCTATCAAACCCAAGCCTGACAGGAAAAAGTGCGGACATTTACACCCATTTTGACCATGGCGTACTGTGATTTACACCCTTTTTGAAGAACAGGTGTAATGGGCTGGGAAAGTGGAGTTTCAGGCAGGCGAAGCTGCATCAAGAAGAGAGCCTGATGCAGCTGAAAGAGATTGAGCTAAATAAGGGCGGAAACGAGCTCGTGTTTCTGAATAAACGAAAGGCTTAATTGCCAGAAATGAAGCGAGCAACCAGATAGAAAAAGAAATCTCAATAAGAGAGAGAAAACTAAACAAGGCACCTAACAAGTGTGCCAAATAACCTAAAGAAGCTAAGCTTCCCAGATACAAAGAATATATATATAAATAGGCGAACCCCTGACTAGAAATATATCGAGCCGAAGTGAGCAAAGTCATATCAAACACTCCAGCGAAGGAGGCGTGGCGACTTCCGGCTTAAATAGACTCCGGGAAGGACCGCCCAGGAGTAATCAGCCAGCTGGGTAAAAAATCCGATGTGGAAAGAAAACGATGTCGTCAGGGACGAGAGTAACAAAGAAAGCAAAAAGCACATAGCAAACCATGACAACAGGAGGAATTGTCGACGCAGCTGCTGAGTCAGAGAATTGCAGTGTGCGAGGGAGAGAGGAGCGCGGATTATAGCCTATTTAAAAGAACAATCAAAGCCGCAGCAATGTCCGGTTTTCCTAATGTAATTGAAGCCATTGACTGCACTCACATCATGATTAGGGCACCATCGGTGAATGAATTTGTATATGTGAATCGCAAAAATGTGCATACGATCAATACCCAAATCATATGTGACGCCGACATGCTCATAACGAATGTAGTGGCGCGGTGGCCTGGCTCTACACATGATTCATTCACCCTGACGCACAGCAGTGTGGGGCGAGACTGGGGGCAGGCGCTGCGCGTGACGGCTGGCTTCTTGGTGAGAGCATGTAGGCTACACAGTGTACTCATTCATTGAAAGCTGCTGCTTCTAATCATCAATTCAAGGCTGATACTCACCACATCGTTGCAACGTGCAGGTGATAGTGGCTACTTCCTGAGGGAGTAGCTGCTAATTACCATCCCGGAGCTACAGGGTGGCCAGGAAACCCAGTATACAGAGGTCCATGCCCGTGCGCACTGCGTCGTGGAGCGCGCCATCGGGCTCCTGAAAGGCCGTTGGTGCTGCCTGGATGCGTCGGGTGGTAGGCTCCTCCACCACCCGAAAAAGGTCTGCAGGATCATCTGGGCCTGTGCCATACTGCACAATGTGGCAGTGAGGCGGGGGGTTGCACTGTCGCCGGGCCTCCCTCCACCCCAGCATGTGGACCCGGACCCACAGTCCCCTCCCCGTCATGAGGGTTTTCAACGGGGACTAAGAACACGGGCTGCGGTGATGCAGCGGTTCTGAAGCCGCCCCGCAACTCTCACCCCTCATGCTGAGCTAAAGAATGTGTGTATATAGCCTACGAGTTTCTCAGTTTCAGTCTTGCAAAGTTGTGTTTAGTTTTCAGTAGTGCAAGAAGCTCATATTTCATTCCTCATACATTTGATGTCCACAAGTTGAGACAGAAATAAATTCATGTATATCAAACACGACATTGTAATTTTTGTCCCTCTATGCAACTGAGATTGTTTTAATTTCCGGAAGAGAAATTGTTTGGTCCAACATTATGTGTTCATTTCTGTTGTGATTCTCTACGTGTTCTTAGTTATATGTTCTTGTTCCTAAATAAACCCCAAGACAAAGTGATCATACAGAATTAGTGCAAATACCTGCCGAAGAGGACTTTTTTCCTCGCCTGCACCTCACTAACAAGCACGTGTATCTCAGCCTCTGAGAAGTTTCGCTTTTTTTCGCGTTTCCCATCCGTGCTTCACCGTCTTCCGCTGACGTCACTCCACAAATCCCCAGAGTGCACATGGCTACTTTATATGCAGGTGCTCATTTGTATTGACCATATATGGTTGTGTTGGGTGTGTAGAGGGCGGGATGTGGGGCGTGTTCACGTCCGCACTTTTCTTGGGTCCAGTGTGATTTATCAATGGAAATTGCAGAGAGCTGTGCATATGCACAGTTTGATAGATCTAAAAAGGGTGTAAATATTTTGGGTGTATGCCATTTTTGGCTTTTAGTAGCATGTTTACACCCTTTTTGATAAATGAGGCCCCTGGAAGGGACCAAATAAATTTTTGGGGAGATGGCGGGAAAACTCTCTTCCTGCTGTAAGAGGAGGTGATGAGGCAGGAACAGACCTGCCAACATGGCCAAAGTTTTCTGAGTAGCAACATTCAGCCCCGTCTCTGAAAGGACAAAGCCAGGGCAGATGCTGCAGGCAAGCACAAGGGGTTAGGTATGGGGTTAGGTATGGGGGTAGGTATGGGGGTGGGTAAGGGGGTAGATATGGGGATGGGTCTGGGGGTGGGTATGGGGGTAGGTAAGAGGGTAGGTAAGCAGGTAGGTAAGGGGGTAGGGGGTAGGTATGAGGGGGTAGGTAAGGGGGTAGGTAAGGGGGTGGGTATGCGGGTAGGTAAGGGGGTAGGTATGGGGATGGGTCTGGGGGTGGGTATGGGGGTAGGTAAGTGGGTAGGTATGCGGGTAGGTAAGGGGTGGGGGTGGGTATGCGGGTAGGTAAGGGGTAAGTAAGGGGGTAGGTATGTGGGTAGATAAGGGGGTCGATATAGGTAGGTATGGGGTAGGTAAGGGGGTAGGTATGGGGGTAGTTACGGGGGTAGGTATGGGGGAAGGTAAGGGGGTAGGTATGGGTTAGGTAAGGGGGTAGTTATGGGGGTAGGTAAGGGGGTAGGTATACGGGTAGGTATGGGGTAGGTAAGGGGTAAGGGGGTATGGGGGTAGGTAAAAGGGTAGGTAGGGGGGTAGGTATGGGGGTAGGTAAGGGGGTAGGTATGCGGGTAGGTATGGGGGTAGGTAAGGGGGTAGGTTTGCGGGTAGGTAAGGGGGTAGGTATGGGGGTAAGGGGTAAGGGGGTAGGTATGGGGGTAGGTAAGGGGGTAGGTTTGCGGGTAGGTAAGGGTTAGGGTTAGGGTTAGGGTTAGGGGTAGGGTTAGGGTTAGGGGTAAGGTATGGGGGTAGGTAAGTGGGTGGGCATTTTATAATGAAATAGTAAAGTAGCTACATACATAGCAGTTGGATGTCCCATAAAATTTCAAATGTGACTGAATACAAGCTGACTTGCTAGCTAATGAAAATTAGCCTTGGCTTTCTGTGCATTCTGTACTAAATGCTACAAGTAGCTACCGAGTTGCTACATGATAAGGGTATTCATAAAATTAAAGACATTAAAACATATAAATCAAGACGATCTTCACTCTCGGCCACACATATGCACCGTTGTTCTAAATATAACAATCAATAACACGCACCGAGAACCATGCCAATAACTCACATCAGGCAAGGTCCCACGGTGTTTTCACAGCCTGAATAAAAATGAAAATTTTTTTTGTCATCGAGGAAAAATGTAGTTTTAAGAAAAATGAATCACGGATTAGCAGACTGTCTTGGTTCCCCATGGGTGACTTATTTTCGCCCCACACGGCTGCAGGTTGGCCGCTGAGTCCAAGTTGGCATGCGCATAAACATGAAACTAGTTCATACATATGGGCATGCGGCCCGGCACCAGATCTGTCGTTAGGGTCAGGGATAGGCCAGTTATAATCACATTCACACTCGATACAAGATGTGCAAATTTGTGCACAGGTGACTAAAATATGACGGAGATGCACAAACGACTTCATGTACATCAGTATATCAATTGTCATCTTTAACAGTGAATTATCAGTTGGGAAATGGCTATTTTAATGGTAAATAGCCATTTCTAATTGTTTCGCAAAGTATATGATGAACTGACAGCACACCAGTGCAGCAGCGTAGTTGGAGTGTTAAATGCGTAGGAGTTGGCAGGTCTGCAGTGGGGGACTCGCCCACTGGATCAAACACAGCCCCAACCACAGAACCCATAACACAAACCCCAACCACAGAACCCAGAACACAAACCCCAACCACAGAACCCAGAACACAAAACCACGACAGGACCATTTTAGCACAGGAGATGCCGTTTCAGTGCTTTACTTACCATAAACTATACAATCTTGTTTTGGACTTTTTATACATACATCTCAGGGTAGCACTTTTCACTTAATCCCATAAATTCACAGCCACTGATTCCCCATCACTGTTATAGAGAATAAAGAGTTCAGTGGGACTGTTTAGTTAACCCCTTTCTGCAGATGTAGACGCTCGCGGACATGGAACTGCAAATTTAAGCACGCAGTTACAGTACTCGATCACTAGATGGCACCCCCGGATCAGTTATTGCAGAGCTGTATATAGAGAGAGTATGGCCAACTCGGGGTTTGAACGTCTGAGCTATCCTGCTATGCTGATTGGTTCTGAGCTGGTCACGTGTTTTATGGACGCCATGTTTGCTACCATTAATCAATATTCATCCAGCGATCCCCATAGCGAAGTGTCGAATATGAGGTAATTAAATTCAATAAGTTATTCAATTATACAATAATTTGTACATATATTTAATTATTTATTTATCCTGGTTTCTAAAATTAGGATATGATGTTTACATGCACAAACGCAAAAACGGGATTCTCCAAAAACCCGATCATACCCGGGATACTGAAGTCCATGTAACTAAACGCACTCAATAGAGAACACATTGCAAATGCTCTGTAACGCCAGCGGCATTGAGATCTTCCTAGAGTGGACGTGTCATATGAAAGTTAAAGCTCGCAACAAATTTAAAATTTACTCAACTCGTTTCATAAATTTCTTGTAATTTCTTGTACACCAAGAGTGTAAGGTTCTGTTTATCACAAAACGGAGAAGCATTATTTAATAGAAGACAAATGTAATTTCCGTCAGCGCCTTGATGGAAACGTTAGCGCAATGCTACAATGCCTGCATATTAACTAACTCCATTACACTTGGTATTCAGTTTATCTACATATTAATAGTGTGACGAAACGCAAAGCGGTTTTTTTATCAAGTACTAGAGCTATGTGATTGAAGCTGCTAGCACACTGGACGCGAAACAAATTTTTTGCACGACAGATTACATTCAAAGTCAATGCGAAGACGCGAATACACGCGACCTTTTGTCAATTGGCTTTCGAAAGGGAGCGCTCGGGCACTGTTATGATCACATCAAAATCGCTATTTTTAGACCACCAAGACTCGACATAACATGAAACTTTGCTCGTAGTATCACCAGGCTCTCTACACATGAACTCGAGCATTGTGAACGTTGTTTATGAACAAGGAGTTTACTTAAATACTGCTTTTAACACTGGACTCACCTAAGGCAACAACCCGGAAGACAACGCGAGGTAGGTCCCGTGCTAACAAAAACGTCTTTTAAGCAAACTCTTTGTATACGAACAATGTTCAAGTTCATGTGTAGGGACCCTGATAATATTACAAGCAAAGTGTCATGTTATGTCGAGTCTTCTTAGTATTTTAAAACTAGGGATTTTGATGCGACCATAGTATCCGGCCCATAGGGTTAAGCAGTAGAATCATCTGCCGTTGGTAGCAAACATGGCGCCCATGATTTGAGTTGGCCAGACTCTCTCTATACACGGCTCTGAGTTATTGGATATTCGCAAGCAAGCAGAGTTTGACCGCGGTTTAGAATATGGAGAAGTTCACTCCAATCCCTGTTTTTCAAGAGTTGCATGAATTAAACTCCTCAGCTAAGCCTGATGTGCAAACTGGTTAATATCCTTGCCCATAGTATCAATCCAGCAGTTTAAAAAAATGATCTCTTGCGACAGAAAAAATCGTTGTCCTCTGTAGCAACCACTTTAGCTACAGTGAGCCAACAGTATTCCAATTAGTGTTTAAGAAAAATCAGTTTTCTGAAGCAAAAAATTCAACATGGTATTGATTCTCTCACATTCTACTGTCAATTACAGTCATCACACACAAAAAATGCGTAGTTCCCTACCGTGGATTTAAGCGTAGATTCCTCCATTGACAAATTCAGTGCTTCCTTATATCCACCCAACTACAGGTGTTGCTAGCCAATCATTCAATTATACACTCAGGCTCTTCTGCATAACTGCACAGTTACGCCCTCATGAAACTTCCCCGGTAACGATGTATTGATTGGCTTGCTTCTTATCAATTCCCGAGTGTTTAAACTTTCCACAGTAACTGAAACACATTTATTGGACAAACATAAGAGCATACAAGCCTATGCGTATCAGCAAGGTAGGTTGTATCCGTTCAACGTTGAGCACGATTGCGCAGCATGAAATGACGCGATTTATAGAAAAAAAGAGTCCTTAAACCGGCCTGAAGTGTTCCGTTACATTTACAGGATTTAAATGAGGTAAGGACATGGTCAATGGGAATTATTTCGAATGAAACAGGACCGGAGGGTTCCTTCTACTGGATACATCGGTCTCTGGAGGAGGGATTCATGAAAAAGGTTAGGTTACTACTTTTGCTTTTTGTTTTGGAATGTATACCGTATTCAACAAAATCGAATGCCGAGGTTTTTTTCCTGTTTAAAACATGAACTGGTCATGCATTTCGGTGGACCCCAAGGTACATTCATTGCTGTATTCTGTTGAATCTAGGGAGGCATATGTTGTTTGATTTTCCCTGAAAGTGGAATGTCTGTTCTGTTAAAATAAGGTATATTTCAGAATTCAGATATTACTCAGTGAGTTGTACTTGTTCCTTGTAAGTGTTGAAATAGGGTTGTGAGCTTGGAAGTGGGAACTGCTAGCTTTCATTGCGGGTGAATGTTCTGACCGTTAAACAAGCAGTTCCTTTAATGAGTATGTGTGCTGGCTTGGGGTACTTTGAAGAAAAATTGACAAAACTCTAAACTTTATTATGGAGAAAAGGCATGTTTTGTGTTTGGAGAGGTTACTGGTGACCACTGATGTTCAACTGCACTGATATTGATAAATTCATGCGAAACTCAACCAGAAAATCATTAGTTCATATTGAATTTCATGCCTCAAAACTTTATTTGCGTTAAATATATGATTATTATATGATCTGACAGTGCACCATTTTGAGGGATCTCAGACTTTGGGGAGTCACCTGGATAGCTGTCTAATTTGGTTCATAGCAAGTAGGTAATCTAGAATGCAATGTTCAAGATGAATATACTTGTGGTCAAGGAGTTTATGATCCCAGAAATGTATAGATTTAAGCCCCAGCAGTTTTTCAATTCTCAGTATTATTTTTTTTTGCATTTCAATGTTGAATTTTCATGAAGATTTTTTGTGTTTGCAGCCCCTTTTCTCTACCAAAATCATGAAAATAAACTGAAATACGATGGGAATCTAAATGCTTCAAGTGTCTAGACTCAGTTCAGTCACTCCTTTCCTGTCTGTGAAGCTGCAATCTTGAATTATAAAGCCTTAAATAAGGTAAGCCCCCAAATCGCCAGATTTGGCTTCTGCGCAAAGGGGTTAAGTATTACGCTGAATAAACTAAAATTCGAGCTACGTGGCTCTCAAAGTGGGCAGTGAAACAGTACCACGGCCTGACCGGTTGGATGAGAGCATTTCTAATGTTGAGTGAGAATGAGGTGAGACATGATTATGTCACTCACTGTGGAGTGAAGGACAGGCTAAGTAGACCATTTGTTTTTATTGTTAGCTCACCTGGGCCAAAAGTCCAGGTGAGCTATTGCAATCACTTGGCGTCCGTCGTCGTCTGTCGTTAATATTTTTCAAAAATCTTCGCCTCTGAAACTGCTGAACAAATCCAGACTAAAGTCAGCCACAAGCATCCTTAGGATGTCTACTTTAAAAATTGTGTTGATTATGCCCACTGTCTGAATAACATGGCCACTGTTACTAAAAACAGAACATGAGGTAAAACTACCTATTTTCAGATATATCTCAGGAACTAAAGCAGCTAGTGAAAAAACATTTACCTCAAAATGATCAGCAGATGAAACTCTACAAAAGTCTTCATAGGACTGAAACCTAGTTTTGTGGTGGGTTCACATGTTATTGGTAGCCAGTGTTAAGTAAATCCATGTGGAACCGGTGGCACTGAGCATGCATTAACGGTGCCAGTGGGGCTTGCTACAGCTTTAGTCACCGGGGAGGTCCATATGGTACTGGTGTAGTGTTAAGCCAATCCATGTGGAACCGGTGGCACTGAGCATGCATTAACGGTGCCAGTGGGGCTTGCTACAGCTTTAGTCACCGGGGAGGTCCATATGGTACTGGTGTAGTGTTAAGCCAATCCATGTGGAACCGGTGGCACTGAGCATGCATTAACGGTGCCAGTGGGGCTTGCTACAGCTTTAGTCACGGGGAGGTCCATATGGTACTGGTGTAGTGTTAAGCCAATCCATGTGGAACCGGTGGCACTGAGCATGCATTAACGGTGCCAGTGGGGCTTGCTACAGCCTTAGTCACCGGGGGAGGTCCATATGGCACTGGTGTAGTGTTAAGCCAATCCATGTGGAACCGGTGGCACTGAGCATGCATTAACGGTGCCAGTGGGGCTTGCTACAGCCTTAGTCACCGGGGAGGTCCATATGGTACTAGTGTTTAGAAAATCAAAGGTGATCTTGCAGCCTGGTGTAAGTGTAGGGCCTCTGTGCTGCAGAAAGTGAATGGAGGGGTGTTGATTGTTTCCTGACCAGTCAGCTCCTAAATTCTTACTTGGCACATGACACAGGACTGGATTTTTATCAATATGCAGTAGTTTTATCCAGTGCCTCACCCCCCTTTTTTCTGTGTCTCTTTCCGAGGATCTTTCCCTCCACTACCCTGAGTCCTGGACCGTCCGAGCCCTGTCCCTCACCATGAGCACTGGCTGCTGCTCTCCTGCTGTCCTGATCCAGTCCTGATCCAGTCCTGCGCCATCCTCGACATGCCACTTCCTGTATCTACCGATGCCACTGTTTAGATGGACTTTAATGGAACTCTATTGCCATTTTATCCTATTTTGCTTTATCTTGTTATTAATTAGCCGGCCCGCGGAGGATGGGCTTCCCCACTATAGCCGGGTTCCTCCTGAGATTTCTTCCCACTGGGGAGTTTTTTCTCACCGCTGTTTGAGAATTTTTCTCCCTACTAGGAGTTTTTTGCCTCATTTGCTGTAGTGGGGAATAGGCTGGGCACAGCCCTTTCATTTACTGAATCTCTCACTGTAAAGTGTCTTTATGACAGTCTATCTGTGAAAAGCGCTATACAGATAAAATTGAATTGAACTGACATCATACAACGCCTCCTTGTGGGAGTTACTGGCCTTGAAAATTTTTAATTGCTAAAATGATCAGCAAATAAAGCTCTACAAAAGTCTCCATTACACTGAAATTGTACAATGGCTCTTTGTAGGAGTTATTTGTCTTAAAACATCAAATATGATGATTTTTGTTGTATTTCACTATAGCATCTGAATAAACCATTACATTCAATTTGCTCAATAGATTCTTGAAATAATAATCAGAATCCCCTGGAAAATCAGCTTGAATCAAACTGATTTATTTATTACTTTTCCATTTAAAAATCAATTTTGCAAGATTATGGGACGAGGTTGGAATCGTAATCATGTTTTTTTTGGTATTTCATTAAGATTCTATGCCTTGTTACTTGTATGATGCAGTAGATTATGTTTCTGTCATTTTAAGAATTAGTTAATTTTCATACAGATCCAGGTGAGCGACTCAGGCTCTCTGGAGCCTCTAGCTGGTTTTTATAAGTGTGATTTTTACAGCATGAGTAGTCCTGGTTGTATGTTAACTGCAGTTCATCACAGTGGCCACAGAGGGGTGGTGTTGTACCGGCAGTAGATTAGCAGCTGTTAAAGGGCAGTTTTTTTTTTTGATCAATTTAATCAATTTATTGAAACCTTGGTGAATAAAAGCAGAATTTTTAAAAATTATTTCAAACTATCACCTGGAGTTGCTTGTAATCATGTCCCTGGGACATTTTTTGCGAAAAAATATTAAAAACCAAAAAGCTATTTTCAACATATTTGCCTTCAACACTTCTTTTTCAGTTCTTTGGGTCTGTTTGCTCTCCTTTTCTTCATGAAATCCTTTTCAAACTGGCTTAGGTCAATTCATTATTTTGTCATGGGACAACACAGATGCTAAATCGGTTATAAGTAACTTATTACTCAATCTCTATAGTGATAAACAAGCCCAGCCTGAGCATGAATGTGTGCCCATACTGCGCCCACAGTATGTACAAGCCATCAAAAATAATACACAGACTGAGCATCTCCCCTAGACTATATTCAAACATCAGAGTGGGTGTGTGTTAAGATTTACTGCCGTGTCAAGCATCTCCTCTCTCATCTTATTGGACAGAATACGGCTCTGTTACTTCCTCTCTCGGCCTTACGTCACGTTTAATTTTCCATTATAAGAAATAATCAGTGGCATCACAATTGGCAGCATGTTCAGTAAATATTTTTTGTGGATAACAGGAAACTGTATCGGACACGACCCCAGTCCTCCTGCAGTTTGGATAATAAAGTGCTGCTGGAATCCCCCTCGATCGGGAGGGAGAGCTCAGCAGGGTTACGCACAGCTGGCCTGTGCCCATCTCTCTCTCTCTCCCTCTCTGTACCCATCTCTCTCTTCCTCCGTGTGCCCATCTCTCTCTCTCTCTCCCTCTCTGTACCCATCTCTCTCTCTTTCCCTCTCTGTACCCATCTCTCTCTCTCCCTCTCTGTACCCATCTCTCTCTCTTCCTCTCTGTACCCATCTCTCTCTCAAAATCAAATTCAAATTCAAAATGCTTTATTGGCATGACAAAGTTTTACATTTGTGTTGCCAAAGCAATCCTAAAACAACAACACATAATATATTTTTATGCTAAATAATTCTTATTAAAAAAAATAAAAATGTTAAAGTAATAATAATAATATTATATAGAACTTGTGCTTGTGTGAAGCAAGAACAGATGTGTGTGTGTGTGTGTGTGTGTGTTTATGCATGTGTGGGTGTTTGTGTGTCTGCGTGTGTCCGTGTGTGTGTGTGGAGCAACAGGTTGGTGTTGGGAAGAATTAGTAAGTAGTGCAGGGGAGATTGTGTGTGTGTTTTTGTGCGCATGTGTATGTACGTTTGTGTGTGTGTGTGTGTGTGTGTGGCGCCTTTGGGGTCACTCACTGTTCCTCAGACTGTGACAGAGGGAGATTTAATTGTGCTGCTAAGATGCAGCAGTCTTCATTTTCCCCCAATAAGAAGGGCAATTTTTCAGTATTACTTGTATATTTGAATTTGGGACATTTCTGGGTAATTTTGAGGTAGAATTTTTTTACTTAATTTGTTCGAATTTAGTACATTCTGTCAGAAAGTGTTCCTCTGTTTCTGTTTGGTTGTTTGTGCATTGTTGGCACAATCTCTGTTCCTCTGGCAGCCATGATTTCTTGTGCCTGCCGGTCTCTATGGCCAGCCGGTGCTCACTGAGTCTGTACTTCGTCAAGGTGGTCCTCAGTTTTTTGTCCCGGACAGTGGTGAGGTAGTCTGCTACTGTGTACTGTCTTTTTAGGGCCAGATAGCATTTCATTTTACTTTGTGATTTGGTTTGAGATTCCCAATGAGCTGTATAATTCTGTTTCAGTTTAGCTGAAATTTGGTTGATTCTAATTAGATGTGTATTTTTGTTCTGATCCTGAGCTGGTGAGGTGTTAGTGTGTGTTAGTGTAACAGAACTAAGGCTCAGGATCAGCTGAGTGAGGGGATTGTTTTCTTTGCTCAACTCTTGGTATTGCAAGGCTTTGTATTGATGTGAGTGGGGGTCACTTTGTTTTAAATGTTCCCAAAATTTGATTGCCCAATTTTGTATATTTATAAGTAATGGGCATTGGCCTAATTCTGCCCTGCATGCATTGTTTGTTGTGCGTCTGTTGACTTTTAAAATGTATTTGCAGAATTCTGCATGCAGGGTTTCGATTGGATGTTTATCCCATGTGCCGAATTCTTGACTGCAGAGAGGACCCCACACCTCACTGCCGTAAAGAGCGATTGGTTCAATTACTGCTTTGAAGATTTTGAGCCAAATTGTAATTGGGATTTCAACAGGAATTTGTTGCTTTATGGCATAGAAGGCCCTGCGCGCTTTCTCCCTCAATTCATTCACTGCATTTCTGAAGAGATTTCCAGTTGAACTGATTTTTAACCCTAAATAATTGTAAGTATTTGAATGCTCAATGTAATTTGTTCCTATTGTGAATTTGTGTTTTGTTCCCTGAGATCTGGATCTTTTCTGGAATGTGGTGATTTTAGTTTTACTGAGGTTTACTGCCAGGGCCCAGGTCTGGCAGTACTGCTGTAGCAGATCCAGCCCCTGCTGTAACCCCTGTTCTGTGGGGGACAGCAGGACCAGGTCTGGCAGTACTGCTGTAGCAGATCCAGCCCCTGCTGTAACCCCTGTTCTGTGGGGGACAGCAGGACCAGGTCAGGCAGTACTGCTGTAGCAGATCCAGCCCCTGCTGTAACCCCTGTTCTGTGGGGGGGACAGCAGGACCAGGTCAGGCAGTACTGCTGTAGCAGATCCAGCCCCTGCTGTAACCCCTGTTCTGTGGGGGGACAGCAGGACCAGGTCTGGCAGTACTGCTGTAGCAGATCCAGCCCCTGCTGTAACCCCTGTTCTGTGGGGGACAGCAGGACCAGGTCAGGCAGTACTGCTGTAGCAGATCCAGCCCCTGCTGTAACCCCTGTTCTGTGGGGGACAGCAGGCCCAGGTCAGGCAGTACTGCTGTAACAGATCCAGCCCCTGCTGTAACCCCTGTTCTGTGGAGGACAGCAGGACCAGGTCATCTGCATAGAGGAGACATTTAATCTCAGAGTCGTGGAGGATGAGACCTGGTACTGTTGATTTTTCTAATGTGTTTGCCAATTCGTTGATATAAATGTTGAATAGGGTCGGACTTAAACTGCAGCCCTGTCTCACCCCACGATCCTGAGAGAAAAAATTTGTTCTTTTGTTGCCAATTCTGATGCCGCATTTGTTTCCTGTATACACTGATTTAATGAGATCATATGTTTTACCCCCTACACCACTTTTTATAATTCTGTAGAATAATCCTTGATGCCAAATAGAATCAAAAGCTTTCCTAAAGTCAATAAAGCAAGCAAATATTTTTTTGTTTTGGGTTACATGTTTTTGAATTAGGGTGTGTAGGGTGTAAATATGATCAGTTGTGCGGTGCTTTGGTAAAAAGCCAATTTGACTTCTACTCAAGACATTGTGCTCGGTAAGGAAGGTTATGAGTCTAGAATTTATAATGCTACAAAAAACCTTCCCCAGATTACTGCTCACACAGATGCCTCGGTAATTATTTGGGTCAAATTTGTCTCCATTTTTGAATATTGGTGTTATGAGACCATGATTCCAGATGTCAGGGAAGTAACCTACACTCAGAACCAAATTGAATAATTTTAGGATGGCCAATTGAAATTTAGTGCTTGTGCATTTTAGCATCTCATTTAAAATACCATCAGGTCCAGATGCTTTTCTTGGTTTTAGTGTTTTGATTTTACCTTTAAGCTCCTGTTCAGTGATTGAGGAGTCTAACGGATTTTGGTAATCTTTGATTGCCAATTCAAGTTCTTGTAATTTTTCCATTTCATTTTTCTCTGGACTTGTTCCTAATTCTACTTTTTTGAAAAGAGTTTGAAAGTGATTTGTCCAGATATCCCCATCTTGTATTGCCAATTCATCAAAGTGTGATTTCTTTAGATTTTTCCATCGCTCCCAAAATTGATTTGTCTTTGACTCCTCAATTTCTGCCAGTTGCTTCTGGGTATATTGAGCTTTTTTGTTTCTGAGTGTACGTTTGTATTGCCTCAGTGTTTCACAGTAAAGAAGGCGTATATTTGTGTTGTTTGGGTCTGTGTTTCTGATTGGATAATTTTCTAAGTTCTTTCCTTATGTTTTGACGGTCTTGGTCAAACCAGCTGTCTTCTTTTTTCAGTTTTGGTTTCATTCTAATTTTTAATTTCTCTGCTGTTTTTTCAAAGATACTGTTTATGTTTTCAACAGCCAGATTTATGCCTTCTGTACTGTGAACATAGTCAGTGTCCAGAAAGGTATTCAAAAGTTCTTGAATGTCTCAATCTTTAATTGCTTTCTGGAATTCTTCTTTGCTATTTTGGGCCCATCTGTAGGATTTCCTGATATTGAACAGCTTACTGGGCTTTGTGTGTGGTGATGTTAGTTTGTCTTTTTCAGCATCACAGTAATTTGGCTGTGATCAGACAGAGGGGTTAGAGGTTTAACAGTGAATGATTTGAGGAGGAAAGGGTCTAAATCTGTTATTATATAATCTACTGTACTATTCCCAAGAGGTGAGCAAAATGTGTATCTTCCTAATGAATCCCCTCGTAACCTACCATTGATGATGTACAGACCCAGACTTCGGCGCAGCTGCAAGAGGTCTTTTCCATTTTGGTTGGTGATGTGGTCAATTGTTTCTGGGGGAACAGGGAAAATTGTTAATCAAGGACAATTTTGTTGCTACATGGTTATCTCCTGAAATGAGATCAGGTTGTGTTCCTGTTCTGGCATTCAGGTCATCTCTTTCCCTCTGTATGTGAGGATACGCTCAGGAACCAGACGCGAGAACCAAGCAGTGCAGTAGATGAGTTTATTAAGCGAGGGGGGAAACCCCCGCAGGGGAGAAGGAAAAAAAAAAAAAAAAAAAAAAAAAAAAGGTACAAAGTCCACAATCCAAAAATCACAATCCAGTAGGGCAGAACCAGAGTTGAAAACCAGGGCAGCAATCACAGTACTCGTGGTCGGGCAAAAACAGGTTCGGTACACAGGCACAGGTTTGTCAGAGAAGCAAAAGCCAAAATCCAGTGGGCGTAATCCAAACCGTTAACAGGGCAGCAAACACAAAACTCGTAGTCGGGCAAAAAGGGTTCGTAAACAGATGCAGACAATAGTACTAAAAAGCAGAGCCAAAAATCGTAAGTCGGACAGTCCAGTCAGAAGAGTAACACTATGAGTACAAAGCGAAGACGATAGCAGCACAGGTAAACAAGAGAAACATTCTGACGGGGAACTGCTGTGAGAAGACTGTTTAAATACACAAAAGGGAAGTCACATGCTATGATTAGGGAAAGGTGAACTGGATCAGACTAATTACGTGGGAGCAAACACGAGGGAGAACCTAACCACATGAAATTGGCAAAAGCCAAAACGCGGACAGGGAACACGAGACAGCCTATGACAAAACATACAGCTCCGGTTAGGGGAGTTCTAATGTGCACAGATAATGAGAGGCAGGACAGAGTGGAGCAGGTGCGGAGGATCCGCTGAATAGCAGCAAAGACTAAGAGAAGGCAAGAGGCGGAGACTAGAACAGGGCGAGTGCTGAGAGCTTGTTAATCAATTAGTAAGTGCAGCTATACAATCCCTGGTGCTCGTTAGTAAGTTAGTATTATATACAATGTTAGTCTGGGTTAGTAACTTTAACAAAATAATAAACTGTTAGTATAGGTTAGTAAAATAGAAAATCAAGGCGAAGGAAGCAAACGAGATTGGAAGGGATGTTTGAAACCCAGAAACCATGAAATCACCTAAGCATGTGACACACAGGACTGGGGAGAAGCTGTAACTAAACAAAAGACCAGACAGGGGAGACAAAGTGCAATGAAGGGCATAGGCAAAGACATGGACCGGACTATAACAGAAAAGTGGATCTGGCAGGGTAAAAACAAAAACATGGCAAGGAACAAAACTAAACAGAACATGGCAAAAACCTAACAAACATGGCAGAGACATAATCAGGGCATGGCAGAATCAAGACAGGAATAGCAGAATCATAACACTGTACCCATCTCTCTCTCTCCCCTCTCTGTACCCATCTCTCTCTCTCTCCCTCTCTCTGTACCCATCTCTCTCTCTCCCCCTCTCTGTACCCATCTCTCTCTCTCTTTCCCTCTCTGTACCCATCTCTCTCTCTCTTTCCCTCTCTGTACCCATCTCTCTCTCTCTCCTCTCTGTACCCATCTCTCTCTCTCCTCTCTCTGTACCCATCTCTCTCTCCCCCCTCTCTCTGTACCCATCTCTCTCTCCCCCCCGTACCCATCTCTCTCTCTCCCTCTCTGTACCCATCTCTCTCTCTCTCCCCTCTCTGAACCCATCTCTCTCTCCCCCTCTCTGTACCATCTCTCTCTACCCCTCTCTGTACTCATCTCTCTCTCTCCTCCTCTCTGTACCATCTCTCTCTCTCCCCCTCTCTGAACCCATCTCTCTCTCTTCCCCTCTCTGTACCATCTCTCTCTACCCCTCTCTGTACTCATCTCTCTCTCTCCTCCTCTCTGTACCATCTCTCTCTCCCCCCTCTCTGTACCCATCTCTCTCTCTCTTTCCCTCTCTGTACCCATCTCTCTCTCTCCCTCTCTGTACCCATCTCTCTCTCCCCTCTCTGTACCCATCTCTCTCTCTCTTTTCCCTCTCTGTACCATCTCTCTCTCCCCCCTCTCTGTACCCATCTCTCTCTCTCTTTCCCTCTCTGTACCCATCTCTCTCTCTCCCTCTCTGTACCCATCTCTCTCCCCCCTCTCTGTACCCATCTCTCTCTCTCTCCCTCTCTGTACCCATCTCTCTCTCTCCCTCTCTGTACCCATCTCTCTCTCTCTCCCTCTGTACCCCTCTCTCTCAAATTTCAAATTCAAATTCAAATGAGCTTTATTTGCTTGACAAGTAAACTTGTGTTGCAAAAGCATTGGTAAACATAAATGACAATCAAAACTCACAATAACGTACTAATTGACTAATATATACACATGGACATTTAAATCAATGTATGATAATAAAAATAGTGATGATGATTTTGTATAAAAATTTTTATAAAAATTGAACAGGTATGGGACAAAATGAACCCAATAAGTGCAGTATAGTAGGCTGTGATTTAGCCCACACCCTCGCTTTTTGTGTGGCAGGCAGAGACGAATTGAGCTGCTACCTCTATTGTGCGATGGTCTTCGCCCAAAAGGATTTTTAATTTATTTGGATCGGGTTGATTTGGAAATTTGTTTATGTGGGCAGCGAATTTGGGAAAGTATTGATCTCTGTTTGGTTCATATTTGGGGCAGGAGAGTAAAAAGTGGGCCTCTGTTTCGACCTCTGCCCGGTCGCAGTGAGCACACAGCCTCCTCTCTCTCGGCAGCCAAGTCTTTCTGTATCGTCCTGTTTCTACAGCGAGGCTGTGGTCACTGAGTCTGTACATTGTTAATGTCCATCTTTGTTTGGGGTTTTTGACTCTCGTTAAGTACTCTGACAGGGAGTAATCTCGTTCTAGAGTACAATAGATGTCTAATTCATTATTCAGTTTAATTTCCTCTTGCCAATTGGTAATGTATTGATTTTTATTGATCTTTTCAAATGTTTTAAATATTATGGGTGGATAGTTTTCTTCTTTTTTGTCATAAAAATGTTTTTTGATGGCCAATTGTTCTAGTGGGTCTCTCTCTGGGTGGGTTTGGTTGCTCTTAAGAGCTTTGTGGTGGTAGCAGTCTGGGTCGGCCTGCTTCAGATGGACCCAGAATTTGAGGCTCTTTTTTCAATTGTTAGCCGGAGAGGGAAGCGGCCTAACTCCGCCCTGCACGCATTATTTGGGGCGTTTCTGTGGACATGTAATACACTTTTACAGAATTCGAGGTGGAACTTTTCTGTTTCAATTTGATCCCAGTTTTAATTTTTTTGGTGTAATGGAGGGCCCCATATTTCACTCCCATAAAGGAGGATGGGTTGAATGATGTGGTTGAATATTTTAAGCCAGATCTTGATTGGGGGGTTGAATCTGTAGATAGTTTTTTTAATTGCATAGAATGCCCTGAGTGCTTCATCCCTGAATGCATTTATTGCCATGTGGAATCTCCCTGAAGCGCTGATCTGCAGCCCCAGGTAAGGGCAGCTGGTGGTGAGCTCCAGAGTGTCGGCTCCGAGGGTGAAGTGGTACCTGTGTCCCTGAGATCTGGATCTTTTCTGGAAGACCATGATTTTAGTTTTTTTCAGGTTTACTGTCAGTGCCCAGGTCTGACAGAACTGCTCCAGGCATGATAGGCTCTGCTGTAACCCCTGTTCTGTGGGCGACAGCAGAACCAGATCATCTGCATAGAGCAAGAATTTAATTTCTTTATCATGAAGAGTGAGTCCAGGGGCTGCAGACTGTTCCAACTGTGAGGCCAATTCCCTCAGACTGCAGCCCTGTCTCACTCCACAGGGGCCCCTGAGTGAAGAGTGTTGGGCTCAGACTGCAGCCCTGTCTCACTCCACAGGGGCCCCTGAGTGAAGAGTGTTGGGCTCAGACTGCAGCCCTGTCTCAACAGGGGCCCCTGAGCCCAAGAGTGTTGGGCCCAGACTGCAGCCCTGTCTCCTCCACAGGGGCCCCTGAAAGGGCTCAGACTGCAGCCCTGTCTCACCCAGACCCCTGCAGCCCTCAGACTGCAGCCCTGTCTCCTCCACAGGGGCCCCTGAGCGAAGAGTGTTGGGCTCAGACTGCAGCCCTGTCTCACTCCACAGGGGCCCCTGAGTGAAGAATTCTGTTCTTTTCGCTCCAATTCTGATACTGCACTTATTCTCGGAGTACATCAATTTCATGATGTCATAGACTTTACCCCCCTACACCTCTTTCTAAAATTTTAAGAAATAGTCCGTCATGCCAAATTGAATCAAAGCCTTTTTTAAAATCGACAAAACAAGCAAAAATTTTTTGTTTGTTTGTTTGATGGACATACTTGTTTATGAGTGTGTGTAGGGTGTAAATATGATCAGAGGTGCGATAATTTGGTAAAAAGCCAATCTGACTTTTACTCAAGACATTGTGCTCCTTAAGGAAGACCAGTATCCGGGCATTAATTATACTGCAGAAAACCTTCCCCAGATTACTGTTCACACAGATGCCTCGGTAATTATTTGGGTCGAATTTGTCTCCACTTTTGAATATGGGGGTGATTAGGCCTTGGTTCCAGATTTCAGGGAAACACCCAGTATTTAGTGCCAAATGGAATAGTTTGAGGATGGCCTTGTGTGTTGGGCTGCCATATTTCAGCATCTCTGTGCAGATACCATCAGGCCCACATGCTTTTCTGGTCTTCAGGACCTTCAGTGCGCTTTTTAGCTCCTGTAAGGTAATTGGATTGTCTAAGGGGTTTTGGTTGTCCTTGATAGTTTCCTCCAAATTTTGTAATTGTTTATATATTTGGCTCTGATTAGAATTGAACGCTTCCTTTTCTAGTTTTTGATAGAGGTCTTTGAAGTGCTTTTTCCAGATGTTGCCATTCTGTATTGCCAATTTTTCTGTAGTTTTTTGTGGATTTAGGTTTTTCCATAAATCCCAAAATGTGTTTTTATCAATTGCTTTATCAATTTTGTCAATTTCTTTGTGCAATTACTGCTGTTTTTTCTTTCTGAGGAGCTGTTTGTATTCTTTCAAGGCCTGATGGTATCTGAGACGCCCTTCACTGTCATTTGGATGTCGGTGTTTATGGTTGGACAGCTGTCTCAGCTGTTTCCGAGCTGAAAAACAATCTGTCAAACCACTTTTCTTTTGGCTGATTTCTATTTTTTTATTTTCTTATGGAATTTATTAGTTTTAGGTTTGATTTTATAGCCAGATTGGTGAATATATAGTTTAAGTGTTTAGTAGCCTGGTTCAGGCCCTCCCTGCTGCATGGGTACTCTGTTTGTGTTAAGAAGTGATGTTTGTATGCTTGGTTTTAGTTGGTTTTAGTCCATTCTAGCATATTTCTAGTGTATTTATTGTATTTATATATTTATTCTGAGTTACATGTTTCATGTTTAGAGAATGAATGCTTGCAGTCTCATGTCTTACTTTCCTCTTGTTTCTTTGTGTGGTGTCTTTAAAAAGATTCTCCCAGCTCTTTCTTTTCCATTTCGGTTTGGTAATTCCTCTTCCTTCTCTCTTGCTGTTCTGATTGGACTATCCACACTTAGATCAGTTCAGTTAGCCATTTACAGATTAGTTAGTTCAAAGTTAGGATCCCACCTACTTCCTCTCTCTCTCTCCTATCACCGTCCTTGCTTTTCTAGATCCGCCTCTCCTCTCACACTGTTCTGAGTTTAGCTGGGCCTCCACTTAATTTGTTTGTGTATAAAAGACCCACTTTCCTGCTGCTTGAGCTGACTCGTTTCTTCTGCCCAGCTCGGTTTTGGTCAAGTCTCGTTTCTGCATCTTTTCTCTCGATTTCTGCAAGTTTGTATTTCGATTTCTCCCCAGAGTCTTGTTTACGTTGTTGTTTAACAATGTACAGTTGTGTGATTGAGATAGTGATTGTGAGTACCACGCTTACCTTTTTTCCCATTGTACTAACTATGTTAGAGATTTCCTTTGTGCTACCCTTATCCTCTCCAACTCCCCTTTTCCTTCCCCATCCAATCCCTTTAGTATTTCCCTGTGTTACTGTGTCTGTGCGGACTGACATCCTGGTTTATAGATCTTTCTGCTTGTCCCTTGATTTACGATTCTGCCTTGCCTAAACCATTCCTGTTGCCTGGCTTTGATTTCTGTTCTGTATGACCATGAGCTCACCTAATAAACGCCCTGCCATTGCTGAACTGCATTTGGAGTCTCAAGCCATTCCTTTCAGTTTGCTGGAAGGTATTCAGCATGTTCTCTATCTCTGCGCTGCTGAGAGCTGACTGGTATTCAGCAGGGCTGCTCTGGCCCCCCTGTATGCAGGCTCTAAGGTAAAGAGCTTTGCTGCAGGTTGGTGATCTTTACCTGAGGAGCACTGAACAGGTCCTTAAACCGTTATCTGGCTGTGGTCTGAGAGGGGTGATTGTGGCATGACAATAAATGCATTAATATATTCTGGTTCCATGTCTGTAATGGCATAATCCACCGCACTGCTACCCAGCACTGAGCTGTACGTGTATCTCCCCAGAGAGTCTCCCCTACTCCTCCCATTAACAATGTACAGACCCAGGCCTTTACAGAGGTGCAGCACCTGTTTGCCGTTTTTATTCACCACACTGTCATAGCTCTGCCTTTGTGTGGTGACCTGTGTGGTACAAAGGGGAGTCATTGTCAAATTCGATAGTCTCCTCTGTACTGATACAGTCCATCTCTCTGCCTGTTCTGGCATTGAGATCTCCCATTATCAGTACAGAGCCTAATGACTGAAAATGGAGAATTTCAGATTTTGAAAACAATCTTCGTTGTAATATGGTGAATCGGATGGGGGTATGTAAATTGCACATAAATATCTAATTTAGAGTTTAGTATTTCTTTTTTTAATTTGGATCCAAATGTGTGTCTGACCCCTCTTTCGTGGGAGGATGTAGTCTGTGAGCTCGCCTTTGTACCAAACGATAATGCCCCCGGAGTCCCTGCCGCCTTTAGCGCGGGGGTGTTTTACGGCGGGAACTATTAGCTCTCTGTATCCGGGCGGAGAGGGTGTGGGCATCTCTCCGCGGTACCATATCTCCTGTAAAATCACAACATCTGAACTATTTACAGACTGTACAAAGTCAGGGTCTGTGCTCTTCAGCCCGAAGGAGGAAGAGCTCAGGCCCTGGATATTCCAACTGCTGATTTTGAATGAGCTGATTTTGAAGTTGGGTAGATTAATTATGAGAAAAATGTTTGATTTGAGGTCATCTAATTAAATGGATTTGTTGTATATTTTAAGCACTAGCTAAAGGCATGCGTGTTTTAACAGTACTAACAGATCTGCAGTGCTTTAGTTGATCAGCTTACTGCAGATGAAGGTGAGCATGTCCCTGATCTGGCTCAGGTCTCCCAAAACTCCTGGAATAAACTGCAGCATAGACCAGACTGGGGGGTACAGGTGTGGTGCTGGGTGCTGCCGGAGGTTCAGCAACCAGGGCTGTGGGGTCTGGGGCCGAAAATGAGTAATGGGGTGCCAGGGGTGGGAGTTTGGTCTCCTGATCTCCCAATCAAAAACATGTCCCTGTAAATCTCCCTGTAGCCTGGCAACAGCAGAATCATAACAAGAGGGCCCCCAGTGCTGGTGCTGGTGTCCCTTCAACTAGGTCTTTCCTTGTTCAGCTTCACCCCTCCTGTTGAGGTGCACCTGCTGCTCGGGAGGAGGTGGTGGTGGTGGATGCAGTGGCGGGAGCCAGGTGGAGTTTGGTCTCAGCAGGGGGTCCCTGCAGCTGTGGCTGGGACACCTCAGCGTTGATGCTGTGGATGACCCCCTCCTTGTTGGCACGTCCGGTCCTGGGCAGCAGGGGTGGGTGGACGATGGTGACCTTAGCTGGAGGGGTACTGATGCTGTGTGGACCTGTAGCTGCCACCCGGTGACCTTAGGGCCTTAGCTGTAGCTGCCACGCCAGGGCCTCCGTCAATCCTGTGCTGAGGTCATTGGTTCCTGTGTGCACCAGGATGTGCTTGGCGTCTCCCAGTCTCCGCTCTGATAGCAGGTCCAGTGCCGCCTGTGTGTTTGGGCAGCGAAGCTTTGCCACTTTCCTCCCAGGGAACATCTGCTTTTCCCTGAGGTATTTCCCATTAGAGTCGCACAAAATTATGACCTCAGCGTCAGTGTGCGCTCCTGGGGGTTTTGGGACTTTAGGGGTGTGAGGACTGGAGGGGCGAGTGCCCGTGTCTGTGAGTGGAGGGGGGGCCTGTATGTCTGCAGTAGCAGTGGTGAGCTGTGTGTCTGTGGCGGGGGGTGGGAGGGGGGGTGTATGTCTGCTTCAGAAGGTGTAGGGGTGGGAGTGGTTTGAGTGCAGGGGGTGCTGGTGTGTGTGTGTGTGTGTGTGGGGTGCTGGAGTGTGTGTGTTAGCAGTGGGGGAGGGGGTGTGTGTGTGTGTCAGTAGGCTGCTGTGCAGACTGTGTTTCAGACCCTCCATGTCTCTCTGCAGGCTCTGGCTGTGCTGCTCTGCCCTGCCCAGCTCCTTTTACTCTGCGCAGCTCTGCTCTCAGGGCCTGGTTCTCCTCCTCCAGGTGTCTCAGGGCGGCTCGCAGCTCCTGCATCTCACTCTTGTGCTGCTGGAGCAGGCTGCAGACCTCACTGCTCTCCTGCGGTGTGTGCTGGCTGCAGTGGGTGCGGCTCTCCTCCCTGAACTGGGTGAGCTCCCGCTCCAGCTCAGCCAGGCTGTCCCTCAGGGCCCTGATGCTGCTGTAGACCCGAGGGGAGCTGGGGCTGCAGGGCGCAGGGAGTGCAGCTGCACTGGCAGGGGCGCTGTGGGGCTCTGGCTCGAGCTCCAGGGCCTTCAGCTCAGGCTGCTGCTTATATTTATCAGCCTGTGCTTTGAGGGGCTGAAAGTTGATTTCAAATTGGCTCAGACTGGCCTCTGAACCCTGAACCATGACTGTGCCCGTGTGATAAATATTTACAGCAAACATGGCAGCACTGCCATTTGGTTCCTTTAACACAGAGATCTGCCTGCCTTTACTGATCCCATTCTTTTTGATGTGAGGGTATGTTTGGCAGAGGGCTGTGTGCCAGGCTGTGGGGTACTGGGTAAAGAACAGCAGGTTACACCTGACCCTGCTCTCCTCTGGCCCGGAGTAGTCCGATATCAGAGTCTCGGGGGAGCTCCTCAGGGCTTTGTCTTTGTGCTGTTTTTTGGCCTTGGCTGATTGGATTTGCTCAGGGTATTCGATTACCAACACCTCTGGCTGGGCCCTGCACTCTGATTGGCTGGTTAGTGCTGAGTTTGATACACTTGTTGCAATTGCTGGTGCTGCTGTCTCCAGGGTGAAAGGTCATCTCAACTGCCATTTTTCTGCTGTCTCCCATTAAGTTTAAAATCAAATAGTTTCCAGAGTATTTAATACCAGCAGTTTCCAGAGATTTAAGCTCTTAAGAATGAATAGTCACTGAGATATGATATACACGTTTTCTATCTGGTTTATAAGATGGATATTCAAATATAAAGTTTTTTTCTTTTTGAGTAATATTTGAGGCTTACCTTCTCTGCCTCAATTTTCTCTGTGTGATCTTCCAGTTTAATGTCCTTGGGTATTCCTTGTGTTTTTAAATCTTTTGGAAATAAATGTTTAGTCCAAAAATGTCTTCAGTGCTTTCTGTTGATGTTTATAAGTCCTTCTTTTAGGTTTTTGACCAAAAATCAAACAGTTTTCTGCAAAAATATCCAAATGTAGAGAAAATTATTTAGGATCTCATCTTTGTGCTGCTTTTCTCTCTCTCTCTCTCTGTACCCATCTCTCTCTCTCTCTCTCTCTGTACCCATCTCTCTCAATTCAATTCAATTCAATAAGCTTTATTGGCATGACTGTAGATAAACAATATTGCCAAAGCCATTACAAATTTACAAATAATTCAATAATACAAGCACAATAATAATAATACAATAATAACAAGTATAATAATAATAGTAAGTCAGAAAAGTATGGAAAAAAGAAAATGAATAAAGAAAAGAAAAAATGCAGATTGTGAGTTATGAGGACTGTAAATACAGACAGGTGTGTCAGGTGTGGTGATGGTTGTAAATACAGACAGGTGTGTCAAACGTTGTGATGGTTGTCCCTCAGGCTGTGACATAATCTGACATATTTAGCTGCTGCTAAGCTGCTGACTCTGTTCTCTCCAAGGATGTGTTGCATTTTGGTTTGATCAGGCAGAAAATCAAAGTCAGTGACTTTATGTTTTATTTTTGAGAGGAACTCGGCTCTGACGTGTTCATATTTGCTGCAGTGAATCAGGAAGTGTGTCTCTGTCTCCACTTGTCTGTGTGGACAGAGCTGACACAACCTGTCCTCTCTGGGCAGCCAGGTCTGCCTGTGTCTGCCCGTCTCTATGGCCAAGCTGTGGTCACTGAGTCTGTACATGGTCAAAGTCTTTTCTCAGTTTTCATCAGTCACGGTGCTCAGATATTCTGCCACCGTGTACTGTCTGTTTAGAGCCAAATAACACTGAAGTTTGCTTTGCATTTTTGTGGTAGATGTCCAATAGTTAATGTAATGTTCTTTTTGTTTTTCTATAATTTGGTGGGTCCGGATTGTGTGAGGGCTGTCCTGAGGTCTTGTGCTGTTAGAGGAGCTGAGCCTCAGGATCAGCTGGCTGAGGGGGCTCTTCTCCATGTTCTCCTCTTGGCATTGCAGAGCTTTGTAGTGGTAGGAGTTGGGGTCACTTGTTTTAAGGTGTTTATAAAATTTGATGGCTCTTTTTTGAATCCTAATTAAAAGGGGGAATTGGCCTAGCTCAGCTCGGCATCCGTTGTTGGGGGTGTTCCTGTGCACTCTGAGGATGCTCTTGCAAATCTCTGTGTGCAGGATTTCAATGAGGTGTTTGTCCCATTTTTCAAAATCTTGATTTGCAAGAGGACCCCACACCTCACTACCATACAGAATAATTGGTTCAATTATAGATTTGAATATTTTGAGCCAGATTCTAATGGGTATATTAATGTTAGAAGATTTCTTTATAGCGTAGAAAGCCCTTCTTCCCTTCTCTCTGAGATCATCAACAGCCAGGTTAAAGTTTCCTGTGGACGTGATGTGTAGTCCTAAGTATGTGTAGTCGCAGTGTGTGCTCCACCTCATGAGAGCCCAGGAAAAACCTGGTTTGGTTTCCCTGACCCCTGGGTGGTTTCTGGAATATCATAATTTTGGTTTTGTCCAGATGAACTGTCAGGGCCCAGGTCTGACAGAAGGTTTGCAGATGATCCAGTTGCTGTTGCAGGTGCTTCCTTTGATGGAGCCAGCAATATGAGATCATCTGCAAAAAGTAGGCATTTAATCTGTGTGTCAGACAGAGTGAGACCAGGGATGTCAGATAGTTCTAGTGATTCAGCCAATTCATCGATATAAATGTTGAAGAGGGTGGGACTGAGACTGCAGCCCTGTTTCACTCCTCTACTCTGGGGGAAGAAATCTGTTTCCATGTTGTTAATTTTAATAGCACATTTCATATGTGTATACATGGTTTTAATGATGTCATAGACCTTCCCCCCGACACCCTTCTCAATTAATTTTAGGAACAGACCATCATGCCAAATTGAGTCAAATGCTTTTCGGAAATCTACAAAACAAGAGAAGATTTTCTTCTTGTTTTGGTGGACGTGTTTATTAATGAGGGTGTGAAGGGTGTAGATATGGTCTGTTGTTCTATGTTTGGGTGTGAATCCTATCTGGCTCTTGCTCAGGACGTCATGTTCTCTGAGGAAGTCTTGCAGTCGGCTGTTTAAGATGCTGCAGAACAACTTCCCCAGGTTGCTGCTGACACAGATGCCTCGGTAATTGTTTGGGTCGAATTTGTTTCCACTTTTAAAGATTGGTGTGATGATTCCTTCACTCCAGAGGTCAGGAAATGTCCGACACCAGAATAAGATTAAATAATTTTAATATGGCAATGTTAAATTTATGGTCATCAAATTTTAGCATTTCGTTTAAAATGCCATCAGGACCGCTGGCTTTCCTTTACTGCAGCGCCTGAATTTTAGCCAGTAGTTCTGCTTCGGTAATTTGGTAGTCTAGGGGTTCCGTTGTCTTTAACAACTGATTCTAACATTTGTAATTTATTGAGGAGATTGTTTTGGGCGAATTCAGGGAACAGCAGTATACAGATTTTCAAAGTGATTTTTCCAGATGTCACCATTTTGAATAGCCAATTCTTCTTTTTTGAGGTTTGCTGAAAGAGTGCCATTTCTTCCAGAAATCATTGGAGTCAATGGACTCTTCAATTATTTGTAATTGATGCCTCACATGCTGTTCTTTTTTAGTTCTGAGTGTTTTTCTGTATACTCTCAGTGTTTCCCAGTACTGGAGGCGGAGCTCAGGGTTGTCAGGTTGTCTGTGTTTTTGATTTGATACATTTCTGAGAGTTTTCTCAGTTGTCTGCATTCTGTGTCAAACCACTTTCGTCATTGGTCAGGTCTTTTGGTCTGTGGTGCTGGCGCTTTTTCAGACTGGATAAGTCTGCCACATGGTCAAATATGTTGTAGATGTCCTGTACAGCCTGTCTGAGGCCATCCTGACTGAGGGGATACGAGGTGGAAAGAAAACAGTCTAAATGGGATTGAAAGATTGGATTTTTGATTGCTGTCTGGTATTCGTCTTTGCTTTTGTTTGTCCATTTATAAGGTTGTTTTCTGTAGGTCAGATTGCAGGGTTCTACTGTGTGAGGGTCGTTTGCTGTCGCTTTAATGTAGAGTGTGATTTTACTGTGGTCTGATAAGGGGGTTAAGGGGCTGACTGTAAATGCTCTCAGGTAGAAGGGGTCCAGGTCGGTGATGCCATAGTCTACTGTGCTGTTGCCAATAGGAGAGCTATGGCTGTAAAGACCGAATGAGTCCCCTTGAAGCCGACCGTTAACCATGTACAGACCCAATGTTCGGCAGAGCTGCAAGCTGTTGTCCACTTTTGTTGACAGTTTTGTCAAAAGTTGTTTCTGTGGGGGAGTGAAGGGGGGGGGCTGACTTGACCAGGTGTCCATCTCTCTCTCCCCCTTGACAGTTTCTCTCTCTCCCCTCTCTGTACCCATCTCTCTCTCTCTTTCCCCCCTCTCTGTACCCATCTCTCTCTCTTTCCCTCTCTGTACCCATCTCTCTCTCTTTCCCTCTCTGTACCCATCTCTCTCTCCCCCCCTCTCTGTACCATCTCTCTCCCCCCCCTCTCTGTATCTCTCTCTTCCCCTCTCTGTACCCATCTCTCTCTCTTCCCTCTCTGTACCCATCTCTCTCTCTTCCCTCTCTGTACCCATCTCTCTCTCTCTCTCTCTCTGTACCCATCTCTCTCTCTCTCTCTCTCTGCCCCATCTCTCTCTCTCCCCTCTCTGTACCCCCTCTCTCTCCCATCTCTCTCCCCCCTCTCTGTACCCATCTCTCTCCCCTCTCTGTACCCATCTCTCTCTCTTCCCTCTCTCTGTACCCATCTCTCTCTCTCTCTCTCTCTCTCTCTGTACCCATCTCTCTCTCTCCCCCTCTGTACCCATCTCTCTCTCTCTCTCTCTCCCTCTCTCTGGACCCATCTCTCTCTCTCAATTCAATTCAATTCAATTTGTGCTTTATTGGCATGACATACATGTTGTGGTACATATTGCCAAAGCATATATTGAACATGTAACATATAACAAGCGAACATAAAACAAGTAATCTTCATAAATATACAAATTAACAATAAATAGTAACAGCAACTGGAACAAAGATTCTATTACTACTTCTGCTACTACTAATAATAATAGAAATTATGAAAGAAAAAAAAATCTGAATTAATCTTTTCTCTTATCTTCTCCTTTTATATTTGGTGTCACTCACTACCTCTTAGGCTATGGCAGGCAGAAACAAATAGTGCTGCCAGCATCACGCTGCTGTTTTCCTCTCCCAGGAGAATGGGGAGTTTTTCTTGATCGTTGAGGTTCAAAAAATTTGGGTGAATCTTTCTAATTTTATTGAAGAACATGTCTCTTTCTTTTTGGTATTTGTTGCATTTTAGGAGGAAATGATTTTCTGTCTCAACCTCATTTTGATGGCATTGTGAGCACAGTCTTTGGTCTTTAGGGAGCCAAGTCTGCCTGTGTCTGCCAGTCTCTATGGCCAGACTGTGCTCACTGAGCCTGTGCATGGTCAATGTTTTCCTTAGTTTTTTATTTTTGACCAAGTTCAGATATTCTGCCAAAATGTATTCCCTTTTTAGGGCCAGATAATAATTAAGTTTACTTTGTGTTTGGGTTTGGTTGCTCCAATAGGTGATATAATTTTCTTTATGTTGTGCTATAATTTGGTTCACTCTAATTGTGTGTGTTTTGGTGGTGCCATCCTGAGGCTAGTTAATGTTAGCCGGTGTTAGTGAGGTTAGCCTCAGGCCCAGCTGACTGAGGGCACTTCTCTCTATGCTCAGCTCTGCCGGTGTTAGTGAGGTTAGCCTCAGGCCCAGCTGACTGAGGGCACTTCTCTCTATGCTCAGCTCTGCCGGTGTTAGTGAGGTTAGCCTCAGGACCAGCTGACTGAGGGCACTTCTCTCTATGCTCAGCTCTGCCGGTGTTAGTGAGGTTAGCCTCAGGACCAGCTGACTGAGGGCACTTCTCTCTATGCTCAGCTCTTGGCATTTCAGGGCTTTGTAATGGTATGAGTCGGGGTCGCTGTGCTTTAGATGTTCCCAAAACTTTATTGCTCTTTTTTCAATGTCAATTATGAGAGGATACTGGCCTAATTCAGCCCTGCATGCATTATTGGGTGTTTTTCTTTGTACGTGTAATATCATTTTACAGAATTCTGTATGCAGGGATTCGGTTGGGTGTTTTTCCCATTTTGAAAAATCCTGATTAGAAAGTGGACCCCAGACTTCACTGCCATATGATTTAAAGATCTTTAACCAAATTGGAATTGGGATGTCAGAATTTATTCCCCTTTTAATGGCATAGAAAGCCCTTCTAGCTTTCTCTTTCAGTTCCTTCACGGCCAAGTTAAAACTTCCAGTTGAACTGATTGTGAGGCCTAAATAAGTATAATTTCTGCAGTGGTCTATTGTGTTTGATCCTAAATGAAACTTGTATTTACTGTCCTGAGATCTGGGTCTTTTTTGAAAAATCATAATTCTAGTCTTCTTTAAATTTACTGCCAGGGCCCAGGTCTGACAGTACTGCTCCAGCAGATCCAGGTTCTGCTGTAGCCCGTGTTCAGATCCAGGTTCTGCTGTAGCCCGTGTTCAGATCCAGGTTCTGCTGCAGCCCGTGTTCAGATCCAGGTTCTGCTGCAGCCCGTGTTCAGATCCAGGTTCTGCTGCAGCCCTTGTTCAGATCCAGGTTCTGCTGTAGCCCGTGTTCAGATCCAGGTTCTGCTGTAGCCCGTGTTCAGATCCAGGTTCTGCTGTAGCCCGTGTTCAGATCCAGGTTCTGCTGCAGCCCGTGTTCAGATCCAGGTTCTGCTGCAGCCCGTGTTCAGATCCAGGTTCTGCTGCAGCCCTTGTTCAGATCCAGGTTCTGCTGTAGCCCGTGTTCAGATCCAGGTTCTGCTGTAGCCCGTGTTCAGTTGGCGACAGCAGCACCAGGTCATCTGCGTAGAGCAGGAATTTAATCTCTTTATCATGTAGAGTGAGACCAGGGGCTGAGGATTTTTCCAATATTGTGGCCAATTCGTTGATGTAAATGTTGAAGAGGGCTGGGCTCAGGCTGCAGCCCTGTCTCACTCCACGCCCCTGAGTGAACAATTCTGTCCTTTGGTGGCCAATTTTAACACTACTTTTATTTTCTGTATACATTGATTTAATTATGTCAAATATTTTACCCCCTACACCAATTTCAATAAGCTTATAAAATAATCCTTTATGCCAAACAGAGTCGAAAAGCTTTTTTGAAAATCTATAAAACAAGCAAATATTTTCTTTTTGTTTTGGTGGACATAATCATTGATTAGGGTGTGTAGGGTGTAAATGTGGTCTGAAGTGCGATGTTTTGGTAAAAAGCCAATTTGACTCTTACTTAAGGCATTGTGTTCATTAAGGAAGTCCAAAATTCGTTTATTTATAAAGCTACAAAAAACCTTCCCCAGATTACTGTTCACACTAATGCCTCTATAATTGTTGGGGTCGAATCGGTCTCCGCTCTTAAAGATAGGGGTGATTAGATCCTGACTCCAGATTTCAGGAAAGTAGCCCAGACTGAGAATAAGATTGAACAGTTTTAGCGGCGAGTCCTGCAGTTTTTTGCTGCTGTATTTTAGCATCTCGTTGGGGATGCCATCAGGCCCACATGCTTTTCCTGATCGGAGGGCCTGCAGTCTATCTCTGAGCTCCTGGGCAGTAATGGGGGAGTCCAGGGGATTTTGGTAGTTTTTAATAATTAATTCCAGATTATCTAGTTTTTCACAGATGGAGGTTTGTTCTGATGTGTTAATAGGAATTTGTTCATAGAGGTTTTCAAAATGTTTTTTCCATATATCTTGAATAGTTGTTGCTTCATGTTTAGATTTATTTATACGTTTCCAGTTTTCCCAGAACTGATTAGTGCTGATGGACTCCTGCATTACTGTCAGCTGCTGTAGTGTGTGCTGTTCTCTCTTCACTCTCAGGGTGCGCTTGTAGTGAGTTAGTTCCTCGTGGTACCGAAGGCGTAGCTCTTGATTGTGTTGATCTCTATGTTTTTGGTTAGAAAGTTTTCGAAGGTTTTTTCTCAAGTCATGGCATTCTTTATCAAACCAATTTTTATTTTTTTTGCTTTTCTTATTTGAAATCTGTTGGGTCTTCAAATGTGCTATTTTAGCTGCTTTTTCAAAGATTTGGTTGATGTTTGTACTGCTAGAGTTATGCCTTTTGTACTGGGAGGATATGCAGTGGTCATGAAACTGTCTAATAAATTTTGAATGGTTTGGTCCTCAATTGCTCTTTGATATTCTTGAGTGCTATTTGGAGCCCATCTGTAGGATTTATTTAGATGGTACAGCTTGCTGGGCTGTGTGGGTGTGGTGTTAGTGTCTGTCCTTTTCAGAAACAGGGTAATTTGGCTGTGGTCCGACAGTGGTGTTAGTGGCTTGACCGTGAAGGCTCTGAAAGAGAAAGGGTCAAGGTCAGTGACCGCATAATCAACCGTGCTGTTGCCAAGAGGTGAGCTATAGGTAAATCTTCCCAAAAAGTCCCCTCTGGTCCTGCCATTGACAATGTACCCATCTCTCTCTCTCATCTCCCTCTCTCCCTTTCTGTACCCATCTCTCTCTCTCTCCCTTTCTGTACCCATCTCTCTTTCTCTTTCCCTCTCTGTACCCATCTCTCTCTCCCCCCTCTCTGTACCCATCTCTCTCTCCCTCTCTCTGTACCCATCTCTCTCTCTCCCTCTCTCTGTACCCATCTCTCTCTCTCCCTCTCTGTGCCCCATCTCTCTCTCTCCCCCTCTCTGTACCCATCTCTCTCTCCCCCCTCTGTACCCATCTCTCTCTCTCCCCCCTCTCTGTACCCATCTCTCTCTCCCTTCCCCCCCCTCTGTACCCATCTCTCTCTCTCCCCTCTCTGTACCCATCTCTCTCTCCCCCCTCTCTGTACCCATCTCTCTCTCCCCCCTCTGTACCCATCTCTCTCTCCCCTCTCTGTACCCATCTCTCTCTCCCCCCCTCTCTGTACCCATCTCTCTCTCCCCTCTCCTCTGTACCCATCTCTCTCTCCCCCTCTCTGTACCCATCTCTCTCTCCCCCCTCTCTGTACCCATCTCTCTCTCTCCCCCCCCTCTGCACCCTCTCTCTCTCCCCCTCTCTGTACCTCATCTCTCTCTCCCCCCTCTCTGTACCCATCTCTCTCTCTCCCCCCTCTCTGTACCCATCTCTCTCTCCCCCCCTCTCTGTACCCATCTCTCTCTCCCCCTCTCTGTACCCATCTCTCTCTCTCCCCCCTCTCTGTACCCATCTCTCTCTCCCCTCTCTGTACCCATCTCTCTCTCCCCCTCTCTGTACCTATCTCTCTCTCCCCCTCTCTGCACCTATCTCTCTCTCCCCCTCTCTGCACCTATCTCTCTCTCCCCTCTCTGTACCTATCTCTCTCTCCCCCTCTCTGTACCTATCTCTCTCTCTCCCCCCCTCTCTATACCCATCTCTCTCTCCCTGTCTTCTATAGACACAGAGCTGCATCTGTGATGATGCAGTGATGACGGGTCGATTAAACTGTTCATCTGCCTCTAGAGATCATTCCGCTGACTCACAGAGCAGCCTCTACAGAAAAATATCAAATCAAACTTTATTTATAAAGCACTTTTCGCGCAAAGTTGCAATACAAAGTGCTGAACATTTTTATATATATATATATATATATATATATATATATATATATATATATAAACAATGCAGTAAGATTATAGGAAATGGACACACATACACAAAAACAAGAAAGTAATGATAAAATAGGTCCAAATACAAATAAAAGAAGAGATGTAATATTAGGGGCTATAAATATTGCTGAACATTAAGGGAATGCCAAGCTAATAAAGGTATGTCTTAAGATTTCTCTTAAAAATGTTAATTGGTTGTGGTGTCCTCAGCTCCTGTTCCCGAGGCGAAGACCATAGACACCAAATGCTGCTTCCCTGTTTTTCTCGGTCCTGGACCGAGGACCAATGAAGAGGCTGGTGCCAGAGGACGAGTGACCTCAGTGGAACATACGATAAAAGCAAGTCTGACATATATGCTTGCGCCAGTCCATAGAGTGATGTAAAAACCAATAAAGGGATTTTAAAATATATTCTAAAGCTGACAGGCTGATGGGTGTGATGCGTGTTTTCCTTCTGGTCTCAGTCAGTATACGAGCTGCTGCATTCTGGGTAAGCTGTAGCTTATTCACAGCTTTCTTTGGTAGAGCAGAAAGGAGAGCATTGCAGTGATCAAGCCTTCTAGTGATGAAAGAATGCATAAGTCTCTCTGTAGTGGTTGTACTTTGGCAATATTTCGGAGATGATAAAAGGCAGTTTTAGTGACATTACTGATGTGGGACTCAAATTTTAGATCAGGATCTAAAAGCACGTCTAGATTCTTTACTAGGGGCTTGGTGTTGTGTGCCACGGATTTTAGGCATGAACATAGTGTCTCTCTCTGGACATTTAGGAACTTGATGGATTTAGAGTCAGTTGCATTGTCCACATATAAATTAAAATTGCCTATGATCATAATCTTGTCATAATTGGTTGTGGCAATGGACAATAATTCACTGAATTCCTCTAAGAAGATGGAACATTGTTTGGGTGGTCTTTTATTGTAATGACAGGCACAGTGGGGTGGGAATTTAACAAAATAGAATGCTGTTCAAAGGAGGTAAAATCACCCAGAGAGATATTCCTACTGTTGAGGGCATCAGCACATATGGAAGCAATCCCACCGCCTTTCTCCCCAGCCTTTGGAGAATACTTTAAACTATAGCAGGGAGGAGATGTCTCAATGAGGACAGCAGGTCCATCACTATTCAGACAGGTCTCTGTTAAAAACATGCAGTCCAGTTTCTTTTCAGATATAAGGTCATTAATAAAAAATATTTTATTGCTAAGTGATCATATGTTCAGAAGTACCATGCTCATTTTTAGCTGACCTGGATCACAAACGGAATGAGACGTACTCACATGTGGCGTAAATGGAATTTTAATAAGATTTGAGACAGTGACATTACAATTTGAATAATGGAGAGAGAGTCTAAAAGTGATTCAGGTCAGGATAGAAAATAAAGGTCCGGGCTCCGTACGAACAGAAGTATGAAAACATGAGGGACAAGTCAGAGGCTGTATGACTCATTGTGATGTATCAACGACGCGCAGGTGCTTTGACTATCCCGAGGTTTGACTGTGGCTGAGATTACATACGAAATGTTTGCCGCTAAAGCACGGGTACCCTGCGGGCTGGGCTGAATACCGTCTCTTTTAAAGAAGCACGCTCGCTCCCAGAAGAGATTAAAATTATCAATAAAAACAAAGTTGTGTAAGAAGCGCTCTGGCTGCAACCATGTATTGAGACTGAGCAACCTGCTAAAATGTCCCACACCTTAACGAAAAGACGGAATGGGGCCAGAGATAAAAACTGTTTTCTTGCAGTCCTTGACTAGTTTAAAAAGACTGACGAATCACATTTCAAAACCTCGGATTGCTGACGGGCAGTGGCATTGGTGCCAACGTGAATAACAACATTTTAATGTGAGAATGTTTGGTCAGAAGAGATGAGACCAATGGGTTAATCATGTCTGAAACCATAGCGCCGGGATAGCAATATGTTTCAGTAGTATTTGATTGAATGTTTTTGATTATGGAATCGCCGATAATCAGTGAGACAGGAGGACGGGTCTTGGAGGCGTAGTTACGGAACGGGCAGTGGACAGCACGGTGCCGCACTGTGGACGAGTAGTGTGACAATTGGTTGATGAAGCGGACCGCTTGGATACAGCCGCTTCCAGGAAGCTATTAGACTCCAGACAAGGGGGGGAGTGGTGACTGGCTTAAGGGGGGAAATCCCGATCATCCAGGATGGAGAATCTGTTAGTCAGCTGGAGCTGGGCAGATGGGCTTCCCGCCATGTTTATACCTACGGGCAGCCGTCCATGGCTTCCTCTGGCTCGGAGTGGAGCAAATCAGGGCCATAGGCCCAGCTCCTAACTCACTCCTGTAGTCTGCAGCCGGGGGCTACATCCAGACACTGGATAGGAGAGTCATGCTCTCTGGCGGCTGTAATGGTGATAGCAGGGCCAACGGAAATTAAGGAGTCGATGAGCTGTTCATCATCTTGGATCCGACACAGGGTGGATATTCTTCCCTCTAACTCATTGATTTTCTGGGTCAGGCGGAGACAGCTTTCGCATGCGGATGGAGAGGTGGTGACGGGGGTAAATATAACGGTCTTTGGAGAGGGTAACATTAGTAGGCGGCTGTACAGGGCGAGACTTGCCTGCGAGGGCTCCACAGTGGGGAGCGGGCTTAGTTAAAAGAGCCAGTACACCCAGGACATCCAACTAGGCGCAAGACTTACCGGCACAGGCCCAAAAACTGGGCCTGTTGCCATTGATTGGCCTCCGGTAAGCAGGCTAGGGTTAGGGTTAGATTGCTGTTGTTCACTCCGGTTGGTAGTGGTGGATCAATGCTTTGTTTTGGCTGCTTGGTTGGTTCAACATCCAGCTGCCGACTATCTAGTGGTCACTCGGGATCTGTCTCTGCACTGTCTTCCAATCATAACTCATCTCTTGTCACTTGGAAAGAGACTCAAAGCAGCCCTTGACATCCAATGCAAAATAATTACAAAGTGTGTACTTTATCACATATTTTCGTACCGATACTCTCAGTTTCATACATTTGGCCTTTTCAAAGCATGACTTGCCTTTACAAAACTCAGTGCTCAGATACAAACCAAGAGCACCAATTTTCCAGCGTTCAGTTTGGTGTATAATCACTACATGGTTTTTTTTTTTTTTTTGCTCTATTGTAATGGCGGCCTTTTTCCATGCAGTTACAACCCGCGCCGACAGCTGGTGAAAAAATGGCTGTGAGCAAAGGTGACAGGATAGCGTATGGCTGAGAGCAGAGGTGACAGGATAGCGTATGGCTGAGAGCAGAGCAGACTTTATCAATTAGCATGCCAGTAAATCACTGCTGAAGATGACATGGCTTAATATCCAAGTTTAGCAAATACTTACGTTTTTCGGTCATCATATCAGTTGCACACAAGGGGACACAACACGCCATCGAGAAAACTTGCAATTTATTCTCAAAATGCCTTATAAGTCATAAAAATGTCCCCCCCGCAGTATCCTTGAGACAACTTTGCCACAATAATCTCGTTATTCTTTGCTTAAGTGATGTCGCAGGACATGCATCTAGGAACCGATGTGGATCTCAGATAAGATTCATGGCATTCAGGACAAATCAAAGATGTTTTCATTAAATTCATTTACAATAATGTTGATCGTCTATCAAATCAAATATCATTCATATACTCAACAACAGGAAGGCTGCACTGAGATCAGGCCCTAAGACTCATGTCCAAACATAATACAAAATGAGCTCCAGGGACAAACTGATCCTGGACCAGCTATCAAGCTGTAAGAAACAGACTGTAACTGGCTATGGGCTCAGGCTCTCAATGTCAGGGCCATGGTCACACGTTTAACCTTCAGATCTGCGGAAGAGCAGGGTTCAGCTCTGATAAAATGCTTATGACCCTATTTGACAACTGTTCATGCTGGCAAATTTTTAGCAAGTACATATAAATTTAATGAGTTCCAGTGATGGCGTCAGCTGCAACAATTCTGTCAAATATTCAGATGCGATTAACTCACATAAGTTCAAAATCGCAACATCCAAAAAAAAATCTTAAAAAATTCAGTTTCAAATGCTCCTCAAAACAACAGTATTGGAAGATATAGTTGACACCATTGGAGGGTTCTCTTTCTGCAAAACAGGATTCATCTGAATCACCTTCTGAGAAAAATAAGCTTTAAATGTGCTCCTGATAACAGCCTCATTTTCACTCAGGACCCGGAGCGAGAGCCTCAGGACCCAGAGCGAGAGCCTCAGGACCCGGAGCAAGAGACTCAGGACTGGAGCGAGAGACTCAGGACCCGGAGCGAGTGACTCAGGACCCAGAGCGAGCCCTCAGGACCTCAGGACTCAGGACCCGGTGAGCCTTAGGACCCGGAGCGAGAGACTCAGGACCTGGAGTGAGAGCCTCAGGACCTGGAGCGAGAGACTCAGGACCCGGAGCGAGAGCCAAACCTCTTGTGATCATCAGTCAGCACAGCGCTCCGCTCTGCGTGTGAAAGATTGAGCAATTAATGGGAGACACTTTAAACAAACATTACATCTGTTTGAATAAGATATTCTGTGACAGCACCAGAACTCGAACAGATTTTGCTTTGGTGAGGATTGAATTTCTACTCCAGTAAAAGGGAAGTTTTTTCTTGAAATAATATTTGAAAATAGTTCGATAGCCAGCTGCAACAGTTGAAGTCCGGACCACAGTGGACAGGACAGTGAGTGACTCGGAACTGGTCATGTGAGCACCTTCAGCAGAGAGCATGTTGATGACATGACATGAAACAGAGTTGCAGAAAAGAAAGCAGTTTGGAACAAAGGTTTCTTTGACAGTGACTCCATCACGGTGACAGGATTGTGGCTATAATTGTCCAATCATGCCGCTCTGCATTCTAGTGCTAAAGTCAAAATGCAGCTGAGGGGCATTAAACGAACAGAGTTCCCTCATTCCCTGATTTCAGCAGCAGTTCCCGGACTGCATCAGCCACTCCACAAACTCCCAAACATTCAGAAATTTACAGCCTGCAATTTCTTCAACAGCCTCCTCTTATCCCCCTCTCATTCTCTCTTCCTCTTGTTCGTTCTTTTTCTCAATAGCTTGTTCTTTGAGAGTGAGACGGTGTGGGCGGGCTCTGAGAGTGTGGGCGGAGTTACTGGTGAGTGTGGGCGGGCTCTGAGAGCGTGGGCGGAGTTACTGACCCGGCGTGTATGGCCAGCTGATGGTGCTGCCCGACAGCTGCATGTCCTGGATCAGAGTCTCGATGGGCGTTTTTCCCACCAGCCGCACGAAGAACAGCTGTGAGATGAGGGCGGCGGGGACAGCACGTAGCGCAGGGAGGCGGAGCAACAGCCGCCCGAAACGCTGCGGCTGGGTGGGGTACTGAGCGCGCTCATACTGCGTCAGAGCCACCTGAGCACGCTCCTGCAGAGCCTCCACCTGTGCGGCGTCCGAGAGCCCGCAAGCGTCTGAAACACACACACACACACACACACACACATACACACACACACACACACACACACACACACCAGGGTAAAAATTCATTTTTTTTTTTCACAAGGGCTGTTTTCAAGATCAGGAGAAAAAAATAGCCCTCGTATACCACTGTTCAGAGGACTTAAACAAGGTTGTCCTTTATCCCCATACCTCTTTATCATAGCAATAGAGATGTTGGGGATAAAAGTTAGAGCCAATGACAGCAAAAAAGGACTAGAAATTAATGGGGAGGATTTTAAGGTATCGATGTATGCAGATGATATAAATTTTCCCATAAATACTCAACTGTCTACTCTTCAAAACCTTATTGAAGACCTAAATACTTTTTCAAAATACTCAGGCCTAAAACCAAATTATGAAAAATGTAGCTTATTGAGAATTGGATCATTAAAGGATACACACTTCAATTTACCATGCCTCTTTCCTATACAATGGACAGATGGACCGGTAAATGTCCTTGGGATCCATATACCAAAAGACATGAAGGGATTAATGGATACAAACTTTAAATTAAAATGTAGCAAAATGGATAAAAGGCTGCTACCTTGGAAAGGTCAACATTTAACATTATATGGGAAAATTGCTCTAGTTAATTCCTTGAATGTTTCACAATTTACATATCTATTTATGTCCTTACCTTCACCATCAGATTCTGCCTTCAAATTATACGAACAGCAGATATTTAAATTCATCTGGAATAATAAACCAGAAAAAATAAAGAGGAAATATTTATACAACAACTATGAACATGGAGGATTAAGATTATTAAATTTAAAAGCATTGGATCTAACTTTAAAAGCATCGGTGATTCAAAAAATCTATCATAAGCCAAACTGGTTTTCTTTCAGATTATTATGTACATTTCATCACATATTTGAAAGCCAGCTCTTTCCATTTCTGCAATTAAGATCCCTCCATATTCCCCTGTTTATTCAAGAAGTCATGGCTGATTCATCAGTCTTTCTAAAAGAGTCTATAAAAGCTTGGTTAAGTTTTCAGTACCATCCACCAGACCACCCTGAAGTAATCTTACAACAAATAATATGGTTTAACTCAAATATTACAATTAAAGGATATCCATTTATATGGAAACAAATGTCTGCTCGGGGCATTTACTTTCTGAATGATCTAATTGATGGAAATGGGAAACTAATGTCATACAATAGTTTTTGTAATAGGTATGGTGCCCTTTGCTCCATACAGAATTACAATCAATTGGCTGCAGCATTGCCTTCACAATGGAAAAGAAAGACCAACAAAATAACTTCTCAGGAACTAGTATGTCGGCCTCCATAAAAATTTCAGTTATGGGGATAAAAAATCAATAGGAAAATGTAGATTTTTTTTGGAGAAAAATAACCTGGTCCAAATTCCTTTGGAATTCATACATATTGGGAGGATATAGTGGACACGGCATCCCTTGGCAACGAGTTTTTAACTTAATTAATCAAACTTCTATTGGGACAAGGACTAGAATTTTCCAAAACAAATTGTTATATAAAGTCTTGGCAACAAATAAAATGCTGCAAATATGGGGGATAAAGAATCCAATACATGTAGACTTTGTGGGGTTTGTAAAAACCTTGGTCCACTTATTTTGGTATTGTCCATATGCTGTTGGCTTCTGGATACAGGTGCTGGAATGGCTACAAACACTTAATATTCCATTCGAGGTGACCTTGTTTGCAGTTATGCTGGGGGACCTGAAAGATACTTGTCCAAAATTAAATAATATAATTATAGTGCTTGGAAAAATCTTTATTTTTAATACACAAAATAAGAATGCACTAAGATTAAGTAATTTCAAAATGTTTGTTAAAAACAGCTATAATCTGGAAGGTATAGCATTGAGAAACCTGGGCAGAGCATCAGAATTTTTTTAGGGTGTGGCAGAAAATAAGTACAGGTGAGGGATGGGCATTACTCACCATATGAATGAATCTTATCTGCGTGAATAAGTTTGTGTGATCTGTTCTTTTTTTTCTTCTTATGGAGACATCATTGCATGTAAAAATACAATTCCAATCATGCATTGGAATGACGAGCCTTTAGGAGGTTTGGGGGTTACAGGAGGATTGATAGCTTTGAGTGTGGTTCGTTTTTATTTTTCTAGGTTTTTTCCTTTTCATTGCTTTATTATGTTTTTTTTTTTTTTTTTTTTCTTTTCTGTATTTCCTTTGTTAATTCCCTCCCTCAAGAGGTGACATATCATTGTATTAAGTCTGGCTAAATAATAAAGTTGTCCTCCAAAGAGGGGGGTTGGTGGCGGGCTGAAGAAAAAAAAAAAAAAATAGCCCTCGTGAAAATTCTCACTGTGGCCATTTTGTTTTTTTTTTTTTTTGTTTTGTTTTTCTTTGCATTTACGCGAATTGTTTAAAATGGAGTAGTGTTGCGTGAATCTGCATACCTTTCTGCTGACTATCATTTAGCTCAAAAGTCATTACAAACAATGAACTTCATTAAACAATGAAATTTAAAGCACCAAATGGTAAGAGTACCATACACAACCTCCAGCAAAATAAAAAAAATCTCAACTTTTTCGCTTACCTTAATGTTTAGATACCAAGTGAAGTATTCGTGTGGAAAAACGTCGCCCATACATCCAGTAAAGATAATTTACACTTTAATTTCCACAGCGGCTATCGTGCTACTAGCTTATAAAGGTGGCAGCCATGACACTGTTGACAATACTGGGACATGCGCAGGCGCATGCATAGTTCGAGCGTCGCGATAGTTCAGTATAGGCACGCCGCGCATGCAGCGCGCGAAGCTCAATTTCCGTGCGCTTGTGTGTTCAACATCCAGCCGCTTGTGTTATTGTCGGGTTTTGTTATTAACATCTGGACCTTTCGTTTGAGTAGTAATTCGCGTGCTTAAAAGGCTGGCGCCTAACTACATTAAGTTGGAAAACTTACATCGAAGTTGGATTTATAGATACTATTCTATTGATGTCGTCTCGGTGTGCAAATAATGCTGTGGTGGTGGTGCCGAACCGTAAAACAATACGGTTCCAGGTGAAAAGTTTAATTTTTCTTTCTTTAGACCTCATAGGAGACCTCTGCGAAGCAGAAGTCTGGAGAGTGGCGGCAAGATGTTACATGCTCTTCGGTGGCGCGTGCAGCAGCAGGATGTCTGCTAAAATTTGAGTAAAGTGGTCGACGCCGCTGTGTTTACGTCGCCACATATACTCGCCAGATAAAAACCTAAGCCGCCGCTGCTGCTCGTGTGCGTGGATGGCAAGGACCTCTTGATCTGCCACCACTGGCACTCAATATTTTGAGTGTGCACGCCAGGGGAAGCAGGATCAACGGTTGAGGGAGTGGTTCACCGTGAGATGCTGGAAGTTCTCCTCGCTGAGGCAATCGTAAACACGCCAGCAGTCGGTTACGATTTGCGAACCGGCGCAACATACTCCTTAATAAGGGGTATTAACGTCGCCATTCGGTTCTCAACCTCGATTTAAAAAACCTCCTTAGTCTCACGGCAAATACCCCCAAGACCCACTTGCCATCGCGCAAAAGCGACCCGCGGTTGTATTTTTCGGCGGCCAAATTTAGACTCGTCGATCTCCACTACAAGCCCTGGGCCCCTATAGCGGTGGTACTACACTGCTGGACAACGTGAAGGCAAACTTCGCGACAATAAGTGAACCAGTCGACGACGGTTTCGCCTTGCTTGTGACTCCGTGCCGAGGCTGGATTCCTTTATCGCCGCTTTGTTTGACATCTGCGCCGCCCAGCAGTAGGTGAGCACCAGGACTTTTTCGAGCGACATCCTGCTACCAGCGAACCAGGTCCCACGACAAATACTGCGGTCGGAGGTCCGAGTGCTGCATCTCCGATTGGTGGCGCGCCATACAAAGCCCACTCGAGTCTGCCTTCCGCCAAACCACGAGAGAGCTCTGCGGCACCGCCGACAAAGCGGAGCGCTAGCAATCAGACCCCTTTCCTTGCAGAATTGTATCGTGGACTCTGGAGTCCGCAGCTGCGAGACAGCCGCCACAAATTCCACACATCTTGCACCGTGCAATCACTCATTTTTTTTCTTGTTTGTCGCTGATTACTACACGACCCTTTATAGTCACGAAACTAATTCTTTGCACGTATGACCAATTTTAGCACGCCTTTTATTTCCATTCGAAATGGAAAACACGCGAGTGCATTTAAGGCTGCCCATTTACATGACGTTAACAACAATAAGTTATTAAGAAAGAAAAGAACCATATATATATATATATATATATATATATATATATATATATATATGATTTCTGATTATGTCATCCATGTCTCACACCACGAAAATTTAGCTGCCTCCTAACTTGAGCTGCAAGACTTTGGCACTGCGTCACAACATTTTCTTTAATTTGTCACGACACTGATCTATTGTTCTGTCATAAGCACGCGAATGTGACCTGACTCACAGGGAATGCTATCCCTACCCCTATCCCTAACCCTAACCTTAACCTAACCCATAGGGAATGCTATCCCTACCCCTATCCCTAACCCTAACCTTAACCTAACCCATAGGGAATGCTATCCCTACCCCTATCCCTAACCCTAACCTTAACCTAACCCATAGGGAATGCTATCCCTACCCCTATCCCTAACCCTAACCTTAACCTAACCCATAAGTAATGCTATCCCTACCCCTATCCCTGACCCTAACCTTAACCTAACCCATAGGGGAATGCTATCCCTTCCCTATCCCTAACCCTAACCTTAACCCAACTCAGGCACAAACAATGGCTTGTTCTCCTCAAATTATTCTAGCCAGTGTCAACAGATCAGCCAACTCACCAGCATGAAAAGCATCAAAATGAATATTCACTCGACGTCTCCTCATTGACAACAATAAATAAAAGAAAAAAGAATATATTATTTCTTTTCATATATATATATATATATATATATATATATTCAGTTCTCTTTCACCCTTCAGCGATGAATGGAAAATAATGGCGCTAAGCTGGCAACAAACTCAGTTGGTGTAGTGGTTAAGGCCACAGTGAATGGTGTGATTAACATTGCTTTCTCCACAGGTTTCCTGGTTCGAATCCCGCTTCAGACACTAATGAAATGTCTAACTTCACATGTAAACCTTTGTTCACAGTTCATCAATGGAGAAGGAAAAAAAAAAAAAGAAAAACATAAAAAAAGAGAACAGAAGTAGTGCAAGAGATAGGACTCAGAGTGAATGACACGAGGGATCAATACAGATCGATAATAAGCGAATTACCGCAGATATTTTTTTTACCAGCGCCCCCATCATCTACCCCCCTTCCTTTTAAATCTTTCCCCCATCATTCTAAACCCCTTCTCACAATAAAAACCCCCAAAAATATTTGTGCCCCCTTTTAAAATCATTCTGGCCAAAAAACCCAAAAAAGTGGAGGTTGTGTATGGTCTTTGCCCCGGGGAAGTCGAGCTCGAAGGCCGCCCCGGTGGCTCATCGGTCTAAGCGGGCGTACCATAAAGGCTGTGTCCTGCCGGCAGCGACCTGGGTTCGATTTCAGCCCAGGTCATTTGCTGCATGTCTTCCCCCATTCTTCTCCCCAACTTTCCTGTCTCTCTACACTGTATAACTATCAAATAAAGGAAAAATTCCCAAAAAAATACTCTTTAGAAGTCGAGCTGGATTGTCCTGTCTCTCAAGGAAACGCTCTTGAAGTGAACATGTTAACCCTTCTAATCCGAACGTGTCGTTGCGGACACAAATATGCGCGTCATGTTGTATGTACCGTAATTACTGTAAGGTTTGCGCTTTAGAAAACATTCCAACTTCCTGAAAGCTGAGAAGTTGCGCTTCAGCCCAGAGACAGGTTACTACGGTAAACGTGGCAGCATAGTCCAGGCGGCCTGTTTGAGACTTCGGCCCAATTACCCAAACTGCGCAGACCACAGTCTGATTTTGAGTGGGGGCGATTTTTTTTTCGCAAATTAAAAAATTTCACCCCCGTATCTTGGGTTCGCGGTGGCGATTTCTAAGGTTTAGTGGGCGAATCGCCCGTCGCCCCCGTGTATTTTTTTCGCTGATACACACGCCTGAAACACACACACACACACACACACACGTCTGAAACACGCACATACACACACGTGCGTCTGAAACACACACAGACACGTCTGAAACACGCACACGCACATCTGAAAAGCACGCATGTCTGAAACACACACGTGCATGCGTCTGAAACACACACACACACACACCCCTGAAAAGCACGCATGTCTGAAACACACACGTGCACGCGTCTGAAACACAAACACACACGCACACCCGCACGCGCGTCTGAAACACACACATACGCATGTCTGAAACACACACACACGTCTAAAAAGCACATACACACGCCTGAAAAGCACACACACACACACACACCCCTGAAACACAAACACACACACACACACACCCGCACGCGTGCGTCTGAAACACACACATATACGCATGTCTGAAACACACACACACACGCACACGTCTGAAAAGAATGCATGTCTGAAACACGCATGCGCACGCATCTGAAACACACACACATAAGCATGTCTGAAACACACACGCACGCACACACGTCTGAAAAATACACACACGCCTGAAACACAAACACACACACGCCTGAAACATACACACACACGACTGAAACCCACACACACACACTCGTCTGTCACACACACACTTCTCTAAAAAAACAAACACACACACATCTGAGACACACATGCATCTGACTTACACGCACATCTGAAATACACACATGCTTCTGAAATGCACATGTATCTGAATAGATAGATAGATAGATGACTGATACTTATTTAGTTAGTCCCAAGGAAGCTCCACACCAAATTTGAAGAAAATCTGGTCAGTGGTTTCTGAGAAGATTGTCAAAGATTTCACCATTAAAAGTAAATGAGTAAGTAATAATTAGAGAAAAAAATAGTTAAAAATCTAATCATTAAAAATTTTCAATACTGCAAAAAAAGTTCAGAAACATGGTCCCAAGGAAGCTCCCTCCCAGATTTGAAGAAAATCTGGCTAGCAATTTTGGTCAAGATGTTTGAAGAAATTGCTGAGGGAGGACAAAGATGAGGAAAACGGAGATGAGGACGGAGATGGCAGCGTCACACATGGCCCATCGGCCAGTGAGCTAAAAAAGAACTTGTTTTCTCTGAAAGGAAAGGAGCCATCATATCGGTTTCCTTAAAGAGCCATAACTTCCATCACGGATGTATTCAGTACAGATTAGCTCCTCTGCATCATTTCGTCTTTTGATGGTCCATGGGTTTTGACCACGTTACCACCACCTATTGGTGACCACAAGACAGCAACTTCCCTCACAATCAGATTAAAATGTTTGGGGAAAAAAAAAAAAAATCAATGTTAGTTGGCCACGTAAGCTGGTGTAGGAACAGATGAGCAGTGAGTCGATTAGTCAACCATGACGGCACATTCCTACCCATATGTTTTAAAAAGTGAATCACTTGGAGCTACTTAAACAGTGATGTATACACGTATATATATATATATATATATATATATATATATATATATATATATACACAACCCCAATTCCGAAATAGTTGGGACGAAGTGTAAATTGTGAATAAAATCAAAACGCAATGACTTTCAAATCACACCAGCCAGTATTTTATTCACAATAGAACAGAGATAACATAGCAAATGTTGAAACTGAGAAATTTTTAAATTTTATCCACAAAATGAGCTCATTTCAAATTTTATGGCGCTACAGGTCTCAAAAAAGTTGGGACAGGGGCCTGTTTACCATGGTGTAACATCCCCTCTTCTTTTTAACACAGAGTGGAGGCGTCTAGGCATTGAGGAGACAAGTTTCTTGAGTTTAGCCACTGGAATTTGATCCCACTCTTGTTTAATACAGGCTTCCAGCTGCTGGAGAGTTTTGGGTCTCCTTTGACGGACTTTTCGTTTAATTATGCGCCAAATCAATCAATCAATCAATTTATATTTGTATAGCACCTTTCACTACAGCAGTAGTCTCAAAGTGCTTCACAAGTTGAAAGCAAAAAGGGTTAACACATGATAAAATACAATACATACAAGTGCTTTGGAAATAAAAACAGTATAAACTAAGGTAAATACACATAAAAAAGTAAGTAGTTAAGTAGTGCGTGTGTGTGTGTGTGTGTGTGTGTGTGTGTGTGTGTGTGCATGCGTGAATGCTCGTGTATGCAGCTCAGTCATAGGATGTCCTGAATAAATATGATTTTAACCTTGATTTAAATATGGTCAGTGACTCTGACTCCCTAACTGTGAGTGGTAGGCTGTTCCATAGTAAAGGTGCCCTATGGCAAAAGGCCCTACCCCCTACCGTTTTCTTTTTTATTCATGGGACAGTTAGTAGTCTAGCATCCTGCGACCAGAGGGCACGTGCTGGCATGTATGGCTGTATTAATTTAGTTGAATAGTGAGGTGCAAGACCATGTAAAACCTTAAAAGTTAAAAGGAAAATTTTAAAATCAGCTTTGCCCCCAATAGGGAGCCAGCGTAGGGAACTTAAAACTGGGGTAATGTGCTCGAAGCGCCTCGTTCTTGTAAGAATTCTGGCTGCCGCATTTAAAACAAGCTGGAAGTTTTTTTATGGCACTTTTGGGGCAGCCAGAATAGAGTGAATTACAATAATCGAGGCGGGACGTTACAAATGCATGTATTAATTTTTCACTGTCCGATTTGGAAAGGAAATGTCTAATTTTCACAATATTTCTGAGATGGAAAAAAGCTATGCGAGAGATGTTTTTAATGTGACCCTCAAAAGAGAGATCTGGGTCTAAAATAACACCAAGATTTTTGGCAGTTTGATTCGGGGTGATGACACAGCCGTCCAAATTTAATGTGAGATCAGACAGTAGGTCTCTTTGTTTCTTTGGGCCTTGTGCAAGAAGCTCTGATTTAGAATGATTGAGAAGGAGGAAGTTTGCTGCCATACATCTATTAATATCAGCGACACAGGTTTCCAGATCACGTATGGAGTGGCGATCTCCTGGTTTTTTGGAAATGTACAGCTGCGTATCATCAGCATAGCAGTGGAAATGTACATGTTGTTTGCGGATAATGTCACCGAGTGGAAGAGTGTATAGTGAGAACAGCAAAGGAGCGAGCACCGAGCCTTGGGGGACATGATAGACCAATTTTGCATGAGCGGAGGATTTATTGTTAATTGAAACGAATTGATACCTGTCCTCAAGATAGGAACTAAACCATCTTAATGCTTTTCCGTGCAGGCCAATTTGACAACAGAGTCACTGCAACAGTATTTGATGGTCGATGGTGTCAAAGGCTGCACTTAAGTCCAGGAGCACAAGGATTGATATAGAGTCTTGGTTGGAGGCCAGTAATAAGTCATTTATTATTTTGACGAGCACGGTCTCGGTGCTATGCTGTGGTCGAAAACCAGACTGCAGTGGCTCATCGATGTTGTTAGATGTCAGGAATGAAGTAACCTGTTGGAAAACAACTTTTCAAGAATTTTCGACAAGAACGGAAGATTAGAGATAGGCCTGTAGTTTTTTAACTCTTCTGGATCAAGGTTGGGCTTTTTCAGCAGGGGTCTGATCACGGCCATTTTTAGTTCACTTGGTACACTTCCAGAGGATAGCGAGTCACTAATTATGTTCATCATAGGTACGCCAATTTTGGGGAGTAATTCCTTCATTAATTTAGTCAGGATGGGATCAAGTTGACAGGTAGACGGTTTTGATGATAGGACTAATTTCTCAAAGGCCTCATACGTTATGGGATTGAAATGTTCCAGATGGGTAGTTGCTGTTATTTCAGTTTCTTTACTGGGCAGCAGGATTTGCTGAACAGCAGCTTCAGTAATTTGTTCCCTAAGTTTTTTTATCTTTTCATTAAAAAAGTTCATAAAATTGTCGCAGCTCAACCCGAGATCATCATCAATTGAGGCAGATGTACCTTTAGTAAGCTTAAAAATAGTGTTAAACAGAAATTTAGCCTTATGTTTATTCTCTTCTATTAAATTGGATAGATAGGTTGAACGAACAGTGACAAGTGCTTGGCGATAATCAATGAGGCTATCGTTCCATGCAAGACGGAAAACTTCTAATTTTGTTGAGCGCCATTTACGTTCTAATTTTCTGCAGGTTAGCTTGAGCAATCGTGTATGATCCGTATACCAGATGGCAATTTTTTCTTTTTGTCTGGAGGTTTTCATTTTCATTGATGCGACAGCATTCAGGATTTCACGTAATGTAGTATTCAATTGCTTGATTTGTAGATTAACAGGGGGTCTGGTTGTGGGGTCTATAGTAGTGAGTTGTAGATGAACAGGGGGTGGGGTTGTGGGGTCTATAGTAGTGATTTGTAGATGAACAGGGGTGGGGTTGTGGGGTCTATAGTAGTGATTTGTAGATGAACAGGGGGTGGGGTTGTGAGGTCTATAGTAGTGAGTTGTAGATGAACAGGGGGTGGGGTTGTGGGGTCTACAGTAGTGAGTTGTAGATGAACAGGGGGTCGGGTTGTGGGGTCTACAGTAGTGAGGTTATTGGGGAGTGCATCTAAGAGTTTCTGAGCTGTCCCAGAGTTTATATAGCATCTAGCAATGACCCTCAGCAGAGGTCTAGTACAGTGTGTAATTGGTATTTCAAATGTAATGAGGAAATTATCAGACAAGGCAGGATTGTGAGGAAGAATAACAAGATTTGATATATTAACACCACAAGATAATATTAAGTCTAATGTATGATTATGATGATGTGTTGGTTCTGAAACATGTTGGACAAAGTCAACCGAATCAATAGTTGATGCGAAAGCTTTTTGGAGTGGGTCAGTATCGTTATCGACATGTATGTTAAAGTCTCCAATGATTATAATTTTATCTGCCTCAATGACCAAATTCGATAGAAATTCAGAAAACTCTTGAAGAAATATAGAATATGGACCAGGTGGTCGATAGATAATAACTAAAAGAAAGGACTGAAGTAGAGGATTTAGTGAACGGCTGTGTTGCATAGATCTCATAGCCAGCAATTCAAAAGAAGAGGGTGAGATTGTTGTTGTAGCCGAAATAGACAGCCTTTTATCATAGATAGCAGCAACACCGCCTCCTTTACGTGAAACACGGGGGATGTGGTCACTAATATACCCAGGAGGGGAAGCCTCGTTTAGGGGGATACAGTTGTTGGATTTTATTTGATTAAGAGCCAAATGCTCTCAATCAGTGAAAGATCAGAACTGCAGGCAGGCCAGTTCAGCACACGGACTCTTCTACTACGAAGCCAAGCTGTTGTAATAGCTGCAGTATGTGGTTTTGCATTGTCCTGCTGAAATACGCAAGGCCTTTCCTGGAATAGATGTCGTCTGGAGGGGAGCATATGTTGCTCTAAAACCTTTATATACCTTTCAGCATTAACGGTGCTTTTTAAAACATGCAAGTGTCCCACACCATATGCACTAACGCATCCTCATACCATCAGAGATGCTGGCTTTTGAACTGAACGCTGATAACAGGAGGGACTCTTTAGCCCGGAGGACACGACGCCCATGATTTCTAGCAAGAATGTCAAATTTGGACTCATCTGAGCACAGGACACTTTACCACTTTGCTACAGTCCATTTTAAATGACCTTGGCCCACAGAACACTGCGGCGCTTCTGGATCATACTCAACAATGGCTTCCTTTTTGCATGATAGAGTTTTAGGTGGCATCTGTGGATGGCATGGCGAATTGTGTTTACTGACAGTGGTTTCTTGAAGTATTTACTGGGCCCATTTAGTAATGTCAATGACAGAATCACGCCGGTGAGTGATCCTGTGGCGTCTGAGGGCCCGAAGATCACGGGCATCCAGTAAAGGTCTTCGGCCTTGTCCCTTGCGCACAGAGATTTTTCCAGTTTCTCTGAATCTTTTGATGATATTATGCACTGTTGATGATGAGACCTTCAAAGTCTTTGCAATTTGACGTTGAGGAACATTGTTTTTAAAGTATTCCACAATTTTTTACGCAAGCCTTCACAGGTTGGAGAGCCTCTGGCCATCTTTACTTCTGAGAGACTCAGCCTCTCTAAGACATCCCTTTTATAGCCAATCATGTTACACACCTGATGCCAGTTAACTTAATTACTTGCTAAATGTTCTTTCAGCTGATTCTCTTATATATTAATTGCTTTTTCAGCCCTTTTTTGCCTTGTGTCCCAACTTTTTTGAGACCTGTTGCAGCCAGAAAATTTGAAAAAGCTCATTTTGTGGATAAAAATGTAAAATGTCTCAGGTTCAACATTTGAAATGTTTTCTATGTTCTATTGTAAATAACATATTGGCTCATGTGATCTGAAAGTCATTGCATTTTGATTTTATTCACAATTTAAACTTCGTCCCAACTATTTCGGAATTGGGCTTGTGTGTGTGTGTGTATATATATATATATCCCCATTGATAACCTTGCAAAATGAATCTGGTGTGCAAGCGAATGGACTTATTGATCGCTGATGTGATGTAACAGTCTGCGCATGGAATTGTGGGATTGAAAGCGGGTTTCGTAAAAAGAAAAATGGCGGCGGGTATTGGTTTTGTATTATACTGAACTGAGGATGTCAGAGGTGCTGAACTGCCAGAGTAGTGTGCGTAAAATTACTCGGAAGATGCTCTACAACATTGGATGGAGTGTCGAGGCCCAACAACAATAAAATCTGAATTGCTACACTAATGCTAAGATACCGTACTGAAAATATGCACTGTAGTTCTTGTTGTGTATTTTCATGCACGTAGTGATACTCATTACTGCCTGAGACTTCATTCCATCTCATTTGTATCAACAGCAATGTACAATCTCACTGGATTGTATAGGACCCTGCGATGCGATGGGCCCTGGTTGTACAAAGCCACTGAAACTGGGCTACGTCGCAGAGAATGTAACTTATTAGATAGAAGAGACCATTCCTAAATTATTCCTACCCAGCCAGCATAATTTTACGTCTACAATAGCTAGCTAGCTACGGAGCAACATGACAGCCCTACCGTTTTCATGTAGTTCCATAGCAGGTTAGCTAGCTGGCTACAGCAGATGTGAAATGAAGGCGTGCCTAAGTAACATTGGCACGGTACACTTCAACTAAGCCAGAAACAGAAAATGAACATCACTTGTACTGGTGTCATTAAGCCTTCATGACGCTTTGACTGAATTGTTAATAATTTTAATGTGCTAGGTTACTTGGTTAGCCAGCTAATTGAAAAAAGCAACATGCAGTCCTACTGTATTGTTCAGGACTGTGCGATGTGGTGTGTTTTTGAATATTAATTGAGTATGATGCAACTTCACATATTCAACCAAACTCAGCTCATCCGCTATACTATATCTGTTAATGTGCAAAGCAAGATAGCAAAACCCTACTTCAATCCTATAATGCCCAGCACATTCATCATCATGCTAGGGGCTCATTGGATGTTAAGAGAATGTTAGCCGTAATATTTTGATCAACCACTACCTAGCTTTGTTAGCATATTTATTGAACAGTGTTACAGATCATGCTACTGGATTAACAAGGTTATGGTGCGTGACATTGATCTCATGGATGATGTCAGCTGCAACAGGGGAGCCTCATGTAATCTATAGGCTTACGCAATGGGTAATATTAGCTAACGTTATGGACGGCTGAAATCAGCTAATATAAATTTGAAGTATTGTAAAACTGGCCATTAACTTGGTGAGTATGGCTGGGCAATTAACCGAATCACAATTATTTTAAGCGCAATACAATTAACTGCCAATATAAGGCAGACAGACGAGCTTGCTTATTACCTTTTCTATGACACATACCTAATTTAGGGTTGAACAAACATCATAGGCCATTTGAAATGGTTCTGGGAAGAAAACTGCAATTTGAAGTCCATTAATTACCAATGAGGCTGGACAGCCTCCATCACTCTGGCATAATTAGCTTACCTGAAATCAATTCCCGTGTACTTTACCTAACTTGCAATCAAGCCATTTATTCAGTCAGCTGACTAATCAAAACCAAAATGTGGTCAATAATGACTAAGAAGAGATAATGAGAAGCAGACCGACCTAACCAGACTGCTGTGTTAGATTGAGAGAGTGTCAATAATCTGAATAAATAGCAGACCTCTGAATTCCGCCTCTCATCATACAATTTTTACATATCATAAAAAAGATTTCTTAAAAATAAAATCATTTTAAGATGGCCTTGGTTTTTAAGCATTTAAAAATATATACGCAGTGCAAAACATTTTGTGAAGCATATCGAATGTGAATGTGAGAAATAATCTTTGTATTGTGCGCAATAGACAAGTGCACTGAAAACTTGGCAAGCACGTTCAGGGCAAATCTGTGCTGCAAATTTGTAGCATTTTTTATTTGATAATTGAACAAGATTAATTTGAAATAAAGTAATTCATAGCTCTTTATTTTGGTTACTTTTCAGTGTCTAAATAGCCTACAGTGAAGGTGGAAAACATTTTATTTTAGTGTATGGAGTGTGACGTAAATTGTCATTGCATTCACACACAGTGGCCAAATGTAAAACTAGAAATAATCTAGCAAACACATTATGGTAAGGTAGATTGATAATAGCTATTTCACATCAACATATTAATCATAATATATCTATCGTCACTACACCCTGTTAATTTTCTTGCCAAATAACTCAATATGTGTTTGCTGCACTGAAAAGATACACTCGGGGTCAGTCCTGCCATAGGATTCAATGTAATGGTTGATTAATCCCGGTTATACCAATATGGCCGCTCGGTTGCTTCAACCTTCCAGCGCAGTTTACTATTGCGTCAGCTATCCATTTATTCTATACAGATCAGTGACACACACACACACACAAGCACACACACACACACACTCACCGGGAGAGAACAGAGCAATAGCCTTCAGGCAGCTGTATTCCACAGAGTCCACCTGTAGTCGGCTCAGCTTGTCCACCTGGTCCTGCAGCAGCCGCACCTGGTCCATAAACGACACCACTTGCTCGGTCGACATGGGGGAGGAGTGGAAGCCTGCAGCAGCCAATAGGGGCGCGGAATGCAGCGGGAGGCGGGACTGAGCAGCGTTGAGGATGAAGAGCTCACTCCAGCTGAGTCGCAGCAGGGCCACCTGCTCGGACAGGGGCAGCTCTGGGAAGAAGGGGACTCCGCGCGCCCACTCGATGGTGCTGAAGAGCAGCCGGGCAGCGAGCTCACAGATGCTGTCGATGCCCATGGTGGCGCCGCCCTGCTGGCCACACTGAGCACTGTACCGCGCTGGTGGGTAGGGCTCCGCCCGCAGTAACTGTGAAATCAGCTCTGACCCTGGCTGCCCGTCAATCAACTCTGCCCCGCCCACTCCAGACATGCTTCCGGGGCCCGGAGTGGGGGAGGGGCTGATGGAGGGCTGAGAGGTGGCCAAACGCCCCCGCTGGACTGCTGGGGGGAGAGGAGAACACCCAGAACTGAGCCCAACAATTAAACCAGGTCAGCAATGGCTGATTACAGACCTGTCCGTCACAGAAACAGTATTTACAACAGCCTTGATGGCTCTATTGTGTACCCATATCCAGCGCTGCATCATCCCGGTGGGCTTCAGAGGCTGCAGCCCTGGGCCTCGGCCACCAGGGGGCCACCTGCTGTGAGACTGATCTTGGAATGATTGTCAGTAAAGTCAATGAGCTGGGCCTACAGGGTTCATTAAGTCATGAGCTCTTTCCGCAGTTTTATCCTGAGAAATAGAACTGTCAGAGCATCATGTGATCTGCAAATCAAACTATATCAGATTTGACAGATGTTGAAAAGTGATGCTGAACTTAAATTTATACTTCCCAAATGATACTTTATCGGAATTCTACTTAAAGTTCAATGAGAAAGGCCGACTGGTTTGTTTAAAATCAGAACATCCCCAGACTCTTTGTCTCTTTGATACTGCACTGATTTATCAAAAATAAATGTCCTAGTCTAGATAGTTAATTCTTAACTTGGGATCTGGGATTTAATATATAGTTAGCAGGGAAACAGTTACATGAGTCGTAACTGAATCAACGTAATCCTCCACCCCCCCACTACCACCAAAGTTTCTCCTGGCCATTGTAGCTGTCTGAGATTAGCCAGTTAGCTACGGCTGATATTATTGATAATTGGCATTTTCTGTTCATCACATAGCTGGGTATTGGAGGCTCTCATTTGAGAACAGAATCTGGAGAGGCCAGTCTGTGATTATCTGGATTCTGAGCCAAGCTCTGTGATATTGTGAGACTAGTATACTGAATACTGTAAAATGCGGGCTGGAATGCTAGAAGATTGTTTGAAAGGCAAATTGCGGAAGGTGCAAAAACTAATCCTAGGTGCTTTTTTCAGTACTGCAGTAAAAAAAGGAAAGTCAAAAAGGAGGTTAAGTGTATAAAGAATAAAGATGGATCGCTGCTGTACGAGAATAAGGATATTCCTGATACCTTGAATTGTTACTTTGTTGAGAATTTTACCTCAGAGAGGATTTTTATTCGGCCAGATGGCATGTCCAATGCTCAAGATTATTTAGCGGAAATTGAGGTTAGGGATAATGAAGTATTAGACAAGTTGCATAAACTGAAGGCAGATAAGGCGGCGGGTCCTGATGGCTTATATCCTAGAGTGCTCAGGGAAGTTAGTGAGATCATCTTTAAACCGCTCTCAGCTATCTTCAGACGGTCTTTAGAAACTGGGGAAATACCAAATGATTGGAAGCAGGGCAATATAATACCAATATATAAGAAAGGGGACCGTACTGAGCCAGGAAATTACAGGCCAGTCAGTTTAACTTGAATTGCATGCAAAATACTGGAATCTATCATAAAAGACGAGCTGGAATTATTTCTTGAACGTAATAATATCTTGAGGGATAGCCAACATGGTTTCCATAAGGGAAGTGTTGTAGCCATTTTCTACACATATATATAAGATAATTTGAATCAATATTCTGTTTGAGATGTTTGGGTTTGAAGTATTTTCTGTGCCGTGTTGCAATGTGGAATGAAGGTTTGGTCAGTGACTAATGACGCGATAGAATGGTGTTTTCTCATTGGCTGCTGTTTGTATAGTATAAATACATCGTGAGCCCACGAAACGGCAGAAGCCACTGGACCTTGATGCAACACGGTCTTTTGACCAGCGCACTAATTTCGGTTAGTTTACTAAGAAAAGTCGAAAGTCTATTATGTTTCTATTTTGTATGATTTCAGTTTTGTAATAAAGATACTAAAAGAAGAATTTAGCTTCAAGACTTTTGCTTTCCGATGTCAGCGTGTTGCGTGCGAAAACTTTGAGGTCCGGAGCAAGTGAAGCAGCCAGCTGCTGCACCCACAGGAAGGTCATGCCTAACAAACCTGGAATTCTTTGAAGAGATCACCAAGACTTATGATCACAGCAGGGCTTATGACATCATTTACTTGGATTTTCAGAAAGCATTTGATACAGTACCGCATAAGAGACTAATTTTTAGAATGAGCTCCTTTAGAGTTTCAGGAGTTATTCTGGAAGAGATTTGAAACTGGTGACAGGACAGAACACAAAGAGAGGTGGTCAGTGGAATCTCATCTGAACTAGGTATGGTGGGGAGTGGCGTCCCTCAGGGATCGGTGTTGGGGCCCCTGCTCTTCCTCATCTTCATTAATGACCTTGATAGGAATATTGAAAGCAAATTAGTTAAATTTGCTGATGATACTAAATTGGGAGGTTTCGCAAACAGTTTAGAGTCCACTAATGTGATTCAGGATGATTTGCATAGAATCCAGAATTGGGCAGAAATGTGGCAAATGAAATTTAATGTAGCGAAATGTAAAGTTGTACATGTAGGTAATAAAAACATTAGACAGGATAACTTCATGGGAGGTTTAAAACTGGAATGTGCGCCACATGAAAAAGATTTGGGAGTGATTGTTGACCAAACTCTTACAGGTTCGAGCCATTGTGTAATAGCAGTTAAAAAGGCCAACAGGATGCTGGGATATATTGCCAAAAGTATTGAGCACAAATCCAAGGAGGTCATACTTCTCTTGTTCAACACATTCGTCAGACCACATCTAGCGTATTAGTGTACAGTTCTGGGGACCATACTTTAAGAAAGATATAGAGGCTCTAGAAAAAGTTCAGAGAAGAGCCACTAAGCTAATTCCAGGTATAAAAGACGAAAGCTGTGAGAAGAGGCTGAAGATCCTTAATCTCTTTAGTTTTCGGAAAAGGAGACTCAGGGGTGATCTGATTGAGGTCTTTAAATATGTTAAAGGGATTAACAAAGTGAATTCTGTGGGATTTCCTAGGCCAAGTTTTGTTAGTAGATCTCGGGGTCACAAATGGAAGGTGGCCAAGGGTAAATTTAGCAATGACATTAGGAAACAGTTTTTCACCCTGAGAGTAATCTCAGTGTGGAATCGCTTGCCTGACCATATTGTTGAGGCAGAAACTTTGGGAATTTTCAAGAACAGGCTTGATTTAGCGCTAGATACCATTGAGTCATTGAGTATCTGAAATAATAGATTCACTATAGTAATAAGAAACTAGCGAGCCTAGTTGGGCTAAAGGGCCTGTTCTTGCCACTCATGTCATGTTATGTTATTCCAATTCTTCTTTCTCTGAAGTGAAATCGCAAACAAAAGCAATTAATGCACAGCTTTACTCAGGCCTGAGCCTATGCGTAAGCTAATGATGAGAGCAGGACATAAGTAAACTTTAAAACAGAAATGGCAATAGACACCGAGTAAGGTCCCGTTGGGGGGGAATCCTGAAGATTAAAATTATTTTATGGTTTGGAAATTGTTTGGAAACTCTCGGCTAATTTTTCTCATGTATCAATAAGTTTATCTTGTATGTGTCTTTGCCATTGCCCATGGTGCCATGTGTTTATATTCTTCCACAATGAATATGTCAGCGTGACAATATAATTCGGAGGGTAGGTCAGACCCGACCCCTGAAAATCTTTATGTGGCCCTGTTATACAAAGCTACTGAAACTGGGCAACATTTGAGGCTCATTCCTTGGTCTTCTAGAGTGTTTCTCACCAGTGCGAGGTGGGGGCATAAAATGCTTTGAGAGATTGGGGATGTATAAACCCTTAAAAGGATATTTCAACATTTGGGCAAATTGGCCTATTGCCATGATCCCTATAGTCATATGAGTAGGTACATTACCTTTAGTTATCCGTGCCCATTATTTTGAGATTTGGGGGGCTGCTCAGCAAACATAACAAAAGTGAACGATACGGGTCCCTCCCTCCTTGGAAACTCATCAAATACGCAATTCAGCAACTCCAAAACGCTCTCGTGGACAACTTGTGACCTGCACATTCACCATGCAGTAAAATAATTATGTATAATTACGAGACAGAGTTATTTTCAAGGCAAATGCATAACTGGAACTACATTCCAGACATACCGGCTAAGCACAGTGATTTCAAAAGCGTATGTTTACTGCAGCTTCTCGCAGTGTCTGAGGTGCGCACTGCGTTAATCCGCCCAGCAGGTTACTCAAGAAAGTAGTTCCGAGTATTTGCTTCATGTGTCGTAATGTTTCATAATTATAAATCATTATTTCATAGCGTGGTGAATGTGCAGGTCACAGCTTATGCACAAGAGCGTTTTGGAGCTGCTGGATTGCGTATTTGATGAGTTTTGAAGGAGTGAGGGACCTGTACCATTCACTTTCGTTATGTTCGCTGAGCAGCTTGCGTCTTCCCCTCCCCGAATCTCAAAACAACGGGCACGGATAACTAAAGGTAATGTACCAACTCATAACTATAGGGATTATGGCAATAGGCCAATTTGCCAAAATACTGAAATATCCCTTTAAAGATGAATTAGTTTTTTGGAACTAGGGTCTTTTTCCAAGGTTGCTAATGACCAAACAAATATAACCATCTTTGTTAAAAAAAAAAAAAACAAAACAAAAAGTGAAGAGCAGTCTAGTGTTCAGACTGAGGCGCAGCTGCACCTGAGGAATAATGCGAGCAATGGGGAGAGCGAGAAACGGCAATAACTCACCGAGCAGTCATCGTGGCATTTTATACTGTAATGTGGTAAATAGCCACTAGATGGCAGTATTGACTTTTTTTTTGTGAAGCCCAGTCTGAAGCTAGGTTGGGCATGTCAGGGCATGCCCAGAGGGAAAGTCCCAGAAATGGGAGGGGGCTGGACAAGAGTATATAAGGAGAAAAATTGAGAGAGTAGAGTAGTAGGAGAAATTGCAAGAAGGATACATTTGACCAGACCTGTCACTCTTTTCAAGACCTGTTAAGCTTTTTGTGGATTTTTGCCTGTGTTGGAGCATTTTCCTGTCCCAGGACATCACAACATAGCAGCCCATCTCCATTACCGGGAATTGTAAATATCTCATTTTTTATTTTCTTTTCAATCTTGGTCAGTAGTGTAGGGTGTAGATTAGTTCTATGTGTTTGTTTAATTAAATCTGTTGAACTTAAAGGATTTTGTCTGTCATCCCTTGCTGTCCGTGGCCGCCATAACAAATTGGGGCCATAACAAATTGGGGGCTCGGGTCCGGGGTAGACCATTGTGCGAGTCATTTATTGAAAATCTAAAATTTCAAATAGTGAAATTGTTTTTTGAATTTTCCTAGATAGATATTGGCAGATCAACAGCAATGGATGATTTCTTGGCGTCACCAACCGTAGAGGTTTTGAAGTCTTTTAAAAAGACAGAACTGCTAGAAATATGCAGACAGTTAGAGCTGACAGATGTAAAACCAGCCATGCGAAAAGCAAGACTGGCGAGAGAGATTGTTGAATATTACATTGATGAAAATGTGTTTGCACCAGGAGATCTGGAACAGTTTCCAGTGGAAAACCAAATGTAGAATTGGAACTTAAATTAAAAATGCTAGAAATTGAAGAAAAAGAAAAACAAAGGCAGTTTGAGTTAGAAAAATTAGCAAAACAAAGAAAGTTCGAGAGAGCAGAAAGAGAGAAAGAAAGGCAGTTTGAGTTCGAAAAATTAGCAAGAGAAGAGGAAAGAGCAGAAAGAGAGACAGAGACAGAGAAATTTCGATTGAGAAAAATTAGACAGAGAAGAAAGGCTCCAAATGGAGCAACTAAAAATTAAAATAGAAGCCGAAAACAAATTTCGGGCTAGCCAGGAGGTAAAGCTGGTGCCTCCATTTTCAGAGAAGGAGGTTGATAAGTATTTCCAGTGCTTCGAGAAGGTAGCTAAGAGTTGTCAGTGGCCAAAGGAACACTGGCCTCTGATGTTACAAACTGTCCTCAAGGGTAAGCTCAACAAGCCTATTAAACTTTGTCTGCAGATGATTCCTCTGATTATGAGGTTGTCAAAAAGGTTATTTTGACAGCTTATGAGTTGGTTCAGAGGCTTACCGACAGAAATTCAGAGGTCTGAAGAAATCTGACAATCAGACTTATGTGGAATTTGCTAATGAGAAGAAGGTTTGCTTTGAGCGCTGGTGTACTTCTATGGAGGTCAAGGATGATTTCAACTCACTAAAAGAGATGGTGTTAGTTGAAGAATTCAAGAACTGTGTCAAGGATGATATTAAGACCTACCTTAATGAGAAGCAAGCACTGAATTTGCAATCAGCTGCCAAGTTTGCAGACGAATATGTTCTCACACATAAGTCCAAATTTCAGTCTAGCAGTAAGAATAGATGGTCCAAATTTCAGAAGAAAGGTAACGGTGATACCCAAGATTCCTCACCCAAAGACAAATCTGGTGATGGTGCTCAGAAATCCAGTAAAAGGTCTGAACAAAGTGTGAAAGCTGACAGTGACAAAAGTGGTCTAGTTTGCAATTATTGCAAGAAATCTGGTCATGTTACAACTAACTGTTGGTTCCTTAAAGCTAAGAAAGAGCAAGAAAAGGATACCAAACCCAATGCCTTTAATGAAGACAAGGTTAGAAACCCCTGTAGTAGATGACCGATCTGCTAAATTGCCTGCTCCTTGTGAGGCTAAGAGGCCTGATACTGCTGACTTTGTGAAGGAGGAATTTCTTCCATTTGTGTCAGAGGATTTGTGGCTCTGAATGAGCATTCTCCTCCTGTCCCCATATATATCCTAAGGGATGCGGGCTTCTCAGTCACTTTTGTTGATGGACTCCTTGGAGTTACGTGATGAGACCGCTTCTGGGGATTTCATACTTGTACAAGGTATTGAAGGGAGGACTGTATCTGTACCCCTGCGCTCTGTATTCTTGAAGTCAGATTTAGTTACAGGACAGGTGAAGGTGGGACTTATGTCAAGTCTACCTATCAAGGGTGTTTCTCTGTTGCTAGGCAATGACCTGGCTGGGGGCAATGTAGTTCCCCTGTTCATCTTACTTTACAGCCGAGCACTGAAGATGGCGATGAAGACCCATCTCTGTATCCTTCCTGTGCAGTGACTCGTGCTATGGCCAAGAAGGCTCAAGAAGAAGATGATGTGGTGCCGTCCAGCACCTTGAATAGTCATGACTCAGGTGGTTCGCCTCATGACTCTGTTCAGCCCCTCGATGGTTTCTCCGTTTGAGGACTTATCAGACACTTTTGTCAGTTCTCTATTCAGCCAGCCAGATGGGTCTGGTGATTCTGATGTGTCTGGAGACTTGCCTCTGTCCAGAAAGCAGTTGATTCAGGAGCAAACCAATGATCCTGAAATTTGTGTACTAAAGAAGAGAGCCCTTCCTGATGAAGAAATAGACGCAGTTCCAGTTGGGTATTATCTCAAGGATGGAGTGTTGATGCGGAAGTGGCGCCCTCCTGATATCCCTGCCAATGCAGATTGGGCAGTGGTCAAGCAAATTGTTGTTCGAAGGTCTACAGGAATGAGATCTTAACAATGGCTCATAGTTTGCCTTTAGGAGGTCATCTTGGTGTTAACAAGACTGTTCACAAGATCATGAAACACTTCTTCTGGCCTGGACTTCGAAAGATGTTTCCAACTTTTGCAAAACCTGTCACACTTGTCAGGTAGTTGGAAAACACCAGTTAGACCCACCTGTAGCTCCATTGCAGCCTATCCCAGCATTTGGGGAGCCCTTCTCCAAGGTCATTGTTGATTGTGTTGGTCCATTACCCAAGACTAGATCTGGAAATCAGTACTTGTTGACAATCATGTGTGCATCTACCAGATTCCCTGAAGCCATCCCTCTACGCAACATCAAGGCAACTGCAATTTTGAAGGCTTTGATAAAGTTCTTCACGTTGTTTGGCCTTCCCAGGAAATTCAGTCAGATCAAGGTAGCAATTTCACTTCGGGATTGTTTCAGCAAGTTGTGTATGAACTAGGTGCAAAGCAGATTCTTTCCAGTGCCTATCATCCAGAGAGTCAGGGTGCCTTAGAGCGGTTTCATTCCACTCTCAAGGCAATGATGAGGACTTATTGTTATGACCATGAGAAAGACTGGGATGAAGGTGTTCATTTGCTGTTGTTTGCAGCTAAAGAAGCAGTGCAGGAGTCTACTGGATTCAGTCCGTTTGAGCTAGTGTTTGGCCAGGAAGCGAGAGGACCTTTGCTATTGTTGAGTGAACAATGGCAAGAGAAAGAGCCGCATATCAGTCTGTTAGACTATGTTAGCAAGTTCAAGGAAGGACTGCGTGCAGCTTGTGACCTAGCCAAAGAGAACTTGAAATCAAGTCAGGGAAAGATGAAAACTTGGTATGATCATAAGGCTAGAAGCCGTGAGTTTAAACCAGGAGACAAGGTCCTTGTGTTTCCCTTACAGTCCAATCCATTGCAGGCTAGATTTCATGGTCCTTATGAAATTCTGACAAAACTCAATGATCTCAATTACATTGTGAAGACTCCAGATAGGAGAAAGCTAAAACAGTTCTGTCACATTAACATGCTGAAGCCTTATCATGATAGAAATGCTAGGGTTGCAGCTGTCACTTCAGATCCTCCTACGGCTGATACTTGTGAAGATGAGGGGGAGTGTCAAGATGATGAACCTAGAATTAAAGCTTAAGTTCTTTCATGTAAATTGTCAAATTCTGAAGTGTTGGAAAATCTTGATGTAAAACTCCAGCACTTAGAACCCTCACAGAAAGATCAGTTTGAGAAGTTGATCAAGAAATATAAAGATCTATTTCCTGATGTTCCAAGAGTTTCTATAGCCTCTCATGATGTAGATGTTGGTGATGCCAAACCAATAAAACAGCATCCGTACCGGATGAATCCTGAAAAGAGAAAGATTGCTGAGAAAGAGGTTGAGTACATGTTAGAACATGATATTATCAGACCCTCTAACTCCGATTGGAGTTCACCCTGTGTTCTAGTTCCAAAACCTGATGGAAGTACTAGATTCTGTACAGATTATCGCAAAGTCAATGCTGTAACTAGAACTGATGTGTTTCCAATACCTAGGATTGATGATTGTATCGATAGAGTAGGGCAAGCAAAGTTTCTGACCAAGATTTATTTATTGAAGGGTTATTGGTGTGTGCCTTTAACTGAGAGGGCCAAGAGCATCTCTGCTTTTTGCCACACCATCTGGGTTACACCAGTATGAAGTCCTACTCTTTGGCATGAAAAAATGCCCCAGCCACGTTCCAAAGGATGATACAGTCTACAATTGCGGATTGCCACACACGGAGGTGCGTACATCGACGACCTGATCACATGGAGTGACTCCTGGGAAGAACATCTGAAAGATGTAGAGATGTTGTTCCAGCGCTTGACCCAGGCTAACCTGACTGTTAACCTGAACAAGAGTGACTTTGGTTGTGCTACTGTCATGTATCTTGGCTCGTCATAGGCCAGGGTAAGGTGGCACCCATGAATGCTAAAGTCCAAGCCATCATGGACTTTCCAGTTCCTGACAACAAAAAAGCTTTGCGCCGCTTCCTTGGAATGATGATGGGTACTACACAAGTTCTGCAAGAACTTTGCTGAGATTGCTCTCAGTCTCACCAACCAACTGAAGAAAGGCATGAAGTTCACTTGGGATGAAGCATGCCAAAGAGCCTTCGATCGCCTGAAGTCTCTGCTATGTCACTTCCCCATGCTCAAATCTCCTGACTTCAACAAACCGTTCTCCATGGCGGTCGATGCTAGCGACCAAGCTTGTGGATCTGTGCTCCTACAGAGAAGTGACTCTGATGACATTGAGCATCCCGTGGCATACTTCTCCAGGAAGTTCAATCGCCACCAAAAGAACTATTCCACAATTGAGAAGGAGCTGTTGGCTCTGGTTCTATCCTTACAACACTTTGAGGTCTATGTTTGTACGGGGAAAAAGCCAATGATTGTATATACTGACCACAATCCGTTAATTATTTGAGTAAGATGAAAAACAAAAATCGGAGATTGTTGAATTGGAGTTTGATTTTACAAGAGTTTGACTTGGAAATTAAGCATGTAAAGGGTGCTGACAATGTAATTGCCGATTGCTTATCCCGTGTTTGAATATGAGTATATATATCACCTGTGTTTATTAGCATATTGTATTATATGTATATATATATATATATATATATATACATATACAAGTGTCTACTTAACCATTTTTGTATTGACAAGAAAAATTTTGCCTTTATGAGTCAAAATTTTCCCCTTTTGGAATGGAGGTGTAATGTGGTAAATAGCCACTAGATGGCAGTATTGACTTTTTTTTTTTTTTGTGAAGCCCAGTCTGAAGCTAGGTTGGGCATGTCCAGGGCATGCCCAGAGGGAAAGTCCCAGAAATGGGAGGGGCTGGACAAGAGTATATAAGGAGAAAAATTGAGAGAGTAGAGTAGTAGGAGAAATTGCAAGAAGGATACATTTGACCAGACCTGTCACTCTTTTCAAGACCTGTTAAGCTTTTTGTGGATTTTTGCCTGTGTTGGAGCATTTTCCTGTCCCAGGACATCACAACATAGCAGCCCATCTCCATTACCGGGAATTGTAAATATCTCATTTTTTATTTTCTTTTCAATCTTGGTCAGTAGTGTAGGGTGTAGATTAGTTCTATGTGTTTGTTTAATTAAATCTGTTGAACTTAAAGGATTTTGTCTGTCATCCCTTGCTGTCCGTGACGCCATAACAAATTGGGGCCATAACAATACCCTCAGAAACCACAATAACTCACCGAGCAGTCATCGTGGCATTTTATACCCTCAGAAACCACAATAACTCGCTGAGCAGTCACCGTGGCATATTATACCCTCAGAAACCACAATAACTCACCGAGCAGTCACCGTGGCGTTTTATACCCTCAGAAACCACAATAACTCGCCGAGCAGTCACCGTGGCATTTTATACCCTCAGAAACCACAATAACTCACCGAGCAGTCGCCGGAGACCGTGGCATTTTATACCCTCAGAAACCACAATAACTCACCGAGCAGTCACCGTGGCATTTTATACCCTCAGAAACCACAATAACTCGCTGAGCAGTCACCGTGGCATTTTATACCCTCAGAAACCACAATAACTCACCGAGCAGTCACCGTGGCATTTTATACCCTCAGAAGCCACAATAACTCGCCGAGCAGTCACCGTGGCATTTTATACCCTCAGAAACCACAATAACTCACCGAGCAGTCACCATGGCATTTTATACCCTCAGAAACCACAATAACTCACCGAGCAGTCACCGTGGCATTTTATACCCTCAGAAACCACAATAACTCACCCAGCAGTCACCGTGGCATTTTATACCCTCAGAAACCACAATAACTCACCGAGCAGTCACCGTAGCATTTTATACCCTCAGAAACCACAATAACTCGCCGAGCAGTCACCGTGGCATTTTATACCCTCAGAAACCACAATAACTCACCGAGCAGTCACCGGAGACCGTGGCATTTTATACCCTCAGAAACCACAATAACTCACCGAGCAGTCACCATGGCATTTTATACCCTCAGAAACCACAATAACTCACCAAGCAGTCACCGTGGCATTTTATATCCTCAGAAACCACAATAACTCACCAAGCAGTCACCGTGGCCTTCATGTAATTCAGACTTATTGATGACATTCTTTTGATAAGCCGTTTAAATTCTTTGACTATAAACATTTGTTTGTTTGTTTGTTCATCAATGTAACCAAACATTATTTAACCATTTTTAACCAATTTAGATCAAAAATGTATTTTGCAAGGGAGTCCTGGCAAAGACAGGCAGCAGGGAAATAAGAAAACAAGGCACTAAAAACAGACACAAAACAAAAGGAACAGAATTACAAATATAAGACACACGTGAGTGTATGTGAGAAAGTGAGTGTATGTGGATGTATGTGAGTTTATGTGAGTGTATGTTAATGAGTGTATGTGGGTGTATGTGTGTATTTGAGTGTGTGAGTGTGTATGTACAACCCCAATTCCAAAAAAGTTGGGATGCTGCCTAAAATGTAAATAAAAACAAAATGCAATGATTTGCTAATCTCAAAAACTGACGTTTTATTCACAATAGAACATAGACAACATATCAGATGTTAAAAGTGAGATATTTTACCATTTAATGAAAAATATTAGCTCATTTTGAATTTGATGGCAGCAACACATCTCAAGAAAGTTGGGATAGGGCTATGTTTACCATTGTTTAGTATCCCCTCTCCTTTTAGCAACAGTCTGTAAAAGTCTGGGAAGTGAGGAGACCAACGCTGAAGTTTTGGGCGTGGGATGTTGTCCCACTCTTGTCAGATGTAGGGTTCTAGCTGCTCAACAGTCCTGGGTCTTCTTTGCCGGATTTTTCGTTTTATGAAACGCCAAATGTAATCTATGAATGAATGATGACTCTGGACTGCAGGTAGGTCAGTTCAGCACTCAGACTCTTCTCCTGCTAAGCCATGCTGTTGCGATGGATGCAGTATGTGGTTTGGCATTGTTTTGCTGAAATAAGCGAGGCATTCCCTGAAAAAGAGGTGTCTGGATGGGAGTATATTTTGTTGTAAAAAATCTATACGCTTTTCAGCATTGATAATGCCTTTCCAGATGTGTAAACTCCCCGTGCCATAGGCACTAACGCAACCCGATACCATCAGAGAAGTCGGCTTTTGAATTGTGCGCTGATAACAAGCTGGATGGTCCCTCTCCGCTTTAGACTGCACGACACAGCGTCCGCGGTTTCCAAAAATAATTTCAAATTTTGATTCATCTGACCACAGAACAATTTTCCATTCTGCCTCAGTCCATTTTAAATGAACTTTGGCCCAGAGAAGACGGCGGCGTTTCTGGATTATGTTCACATGTGGCTTTTTCTTTGCATGATACAGCTTTAGCTTGCATTTGTAGATTGCACAGCAAACTGTGTCCACAGAAAATGATTTCTGGAAGTGTTCCTGAGCCCATGTAGTGAATTCCAGTGCAGAATCCTGCCTGTTTTTAATGCAGTGCCGCCTGAGGGCCTGAAGATCACAAGCATCCAATATTGACCTTCAGACTTGTCCCTTCAACATTTCAAATGTTGAAAGTGAGACATTTTACATTTTTATACACAAAATGAGCTTATTTCAAATTTTCTGGCTGCAACAGTTCTCAAAAAAGTTGGGACACAGGCAAAAAAGTGCTGAAAAAGCAATTAATATATAAGAGAATCAGCTGAAAGAACATTTAGCAAGTAATTAAGTTAACTGGCATTAGGTGTGTAATATGATTGGCTATAAAAGGGATGTCTTAGAGAGGCTGAGTCTCTCAGAAGTAAAGATGGCCAGAGGCTCTCCAACCTGTGAAGGCTTGCGCAAAAAAATTGTGGAATACTTTAAAAACAATGTTCCTCAACGTCAAATTGCAAAGGCTTTGAAGGTCTCATCATCAACAGTGCATAACATCATCAGAAGATTCAGAGAAACCGGAAAAATCTCTGTGCGTAAGGGACAAGGCCGAAGACCTTTACTGGATGCCCGTGATCTTCGGGCCCTCAGACGCCACTGCAGCACTCACCGGCATGATTCTGTCATTGACATTACTAAATGGGCCCAGGAATACTTCAAGAAACCACTGTCTGTAAACACAGTCCGCCGTGCCATCCACAGATGCCACCTAAAAACTTTATCATGCAAAAAGGAAGCCATTGTTGAACATGATCCAGAAAGCCGCCTTGAGTTCTGTGGGCCAAGGCTCATTTAAAATGGACTGTAGCAAAGTGGCAAAGTGTCCTGTGGTCAGACGAGTCCAAATTTGACATTCTTGTTGGAAATCATGGGCGTCGTGTCCTCCGTGCTAAAGAGGAGAAAGACCACCCCTCCTGTTATCATTGTCCAGTTCAAAAGCCAGCATCTCTGATGGTATGGGGATGCATTAGTGCATATGGTGTGGTACACTTGCATGTTTTAAAAAGCACCATGAATGCTGAAAGGTACATAGGTTCTAGAGCAACATATGCTCCCCTCCAGATGACATCTATTCCAGGGAAGGCCTTGTGTATTTCAGCAGAACAATGCAAAACCACATACTGCAGCTATTACAACAGCATTGCTTCGTAGTAGAAGAGTCCGTATGCTGAACTGTCCTGCCTGCAGTCCTGATCTTTCACTGATTGAGAACATTTGGCACAGAATTAAACGAAAAGTCTGTCAAAGGAGACCCAAAACTCTCCAGCAGCTGGAAGCCTGTATTAAACAAGAGTGGGATCAAATTCCAATGGCTAAACTCAAGAAACTTGTCTCCTCAATGCCCAGACGCCTCCACTCTGTGTTAAAAAGAAGAGGGGATGCTACACCATGGTAAACAGGCCCCTGTCCCAACTTTTTTGAGACCTGTCGCAGCCATCAAATTTGAAATGAGCTCATTTTGTGGATAAAATTGTAAAATTTCTCAGTTTCAACATTTGCTATGTTATCTCTGTTCTATTGTGAATAAAATACTGGCTGGTGTGATTTGAAAGTCATTGCATTTTGATTTTATTCACAATTTACACTTTTTCCCAACTATTTCAGAATTGGGGTTGTACATTCAGGAACATTTATCTGCAATTATTCCACAATTTGTTGATGCAGTTTTATGCAGATAAGTGAATCTCTGTCCATCTTTACTTCTGAGAGCCTCCGCCTCCCTAAAATGCTCTTTTTTGACCCAGTCCTATGACTCACCTGTTGCCAATTAGCCTGCTGCCCCTGTCCCAATTTTTTTGAGATGTGTTGCTGCCATTAAATTCAAAATGAGCTAATATTTTTAATAAAATGGTAAAATGTCTTACTTTCAACATCTGATATGTTTTCTATGTTCTATTGTGAATAAAATGTGGGTTTATGAGATTTGCAAATCATTGCATTCTGTTTTTATTTACAATTTACACAGCATCCCAACTTTTTTGGAATTGGGGTTATATGTGTGTGAATGTGAATGCATGTGTGTGTATGCAAGTGTAAGGGAGTGTATGTGTGTGTGTGTGTATCAGTAGCGACTCGTGAACTGGCAACAGGGGAAGCTCAAACAATCCCTTAAAATTAATGATTGGTCACGACCTGTTTTCAATCATTCATTTAAATTACCATTACAGAAACTCCGAAAACTCTCAACATTATCAGGTGTGGCCAGTTTTCATTTATAACGCATACCTGTCAACTCTCACGCATTCGGTGTGAGTTTAAGTGGCATATTTATGTTCTTCTGCTGTAGTCAGCAATTATTCAATCAGCGCGTATGTAAGAGATTCTCGTGCGGAATTGAAGTCCCTGTGCATGGAGGTGTTGGAAGCAATGGAATTGCATCACAGTTTTTCACAATTGCTAAAACACATTTCTTGAAACCTCCATCCATTTTCTCATAACCTTAAACACAAATCCAAAAATTCAAACTACATTCACAAAACCCCAGACTTTTCTATCACAATCAAACTATCACCTCAAAACCAGTTATCCTGTGTTCAAAACCAAACAATGTGTTCAGATCATACACCCAGCAAGTAAAAATATATTCACCACAGAGCATTCGTTAGACACTACATAAAATAATTTAGGACACAGCATCCAGGGCATGTAGTTAACAGAAAATGTTTATTGTAAATGCATTTAGCAAAAAAATTATCGTAGTCAAAGTGATATCAACATTCAGCACTTTCATAACAAAAAGAAACAAAAAAAAACAAAAAAAAAATGAAAAGCACATTACTGCATTGTCAAAGTCACTGAGATTCAGTCTCCAACATCTTGTCTTTGTGCAGGGTCCAACCAGAGGACTTCATCCACATCACAGGCAACATATTCCCTTGCCAGACAACGGGGGAAGAACCCTCTGGTGTGCCGAACCCAGCCTTGACAAGACTCCAGTTATATCATCACAGGCCTGTTCCATTGCCTGCAATAAATTTTCCCTGGTGTACCGCAGGGCTGTCGGTCATAGACCTTCCACCACCGTGCAGAGAAAAACTCCTCTACTGGATTCAGGAAGGGGATGTAGGGTGGAAGGAAAACCTTGATGAAGCTCTGGTTGTTGGTGAACCACTCACATATCAGGACAGCAAAAAGCTCAAATTGTCCCAAACTATGACATATACAGGATGCACGCCTTGCTGATCCAGCTGCTCACGTGCAGTCATAATATCCTGTAGACCACCCAGAAATGTCAGGAGATGTTCAGGGTTATATGGCCCCAGGTTTGCATGACAGTGTAGAACCCCCCAGTTACTTATGGCTGCACAAAGGGTGACATTGCCACCACGCTGGCCAGCGACTTCCACAATGGCACGTTGACCAATTATGGTCCTGCCTCTCCGCCTCCTTTTTGCCAGATTGAACTCTGCTTCATCTATGAAAATGTATTCATGGGGCCTTTCCATGGAATCCAGTTCAAACACTCTTTATAAAAATAGATAAAAGGTAGTTTAGTACAGTAAGTAATACAGATAGACAGACTTCTGCAATAGTGTATTTACAGTATGCACTTACATACATTACAATATAGTTTACAGTACTGTAAAAGGAGCAACTGCAACTACTAGCCTACAGTAACAGTCGGCCTATGAGCATAGAATTGCACTGACAGCATCAGTGCTGAAAGTGTGTGTAGGTTACACTTACTTACACATACAATATCTTAGATCTTTGACTCTTGCAGACTTGCGCTCAAAGGGTACTCTGTACTCTTGTTTCATGCTAAGTCTGTTGCGTTTGAGGACACGGTCAATGGCTGACGGACACACTGTTGATTCCATCAAAGTTGACATTGTCTTCACTTTCTGCTGGATTTCACGGAGTCGGATGGCATTATTTTGAAGGATCATGTCAATAATGAGAGCTTCTTGTTGTTGGGAGAGAAGAGCAGTCCTTCCACCCTCATTTGGTCGTCTTTCAATTCTACAAAGAGGAAAATGCACTAACAAACATATACAGCCAGTAAAAATATTATTTTAATGAGCAATACAGTACTTACAGTATAGTATTTTGTATGTCAAATGTTGTACAACAAGAAACAAAAACCTATTCACTGAATGTCATGATGCTGCCACAGAGACCTGTTCTCCTCTCTGAATGTCCTGATGATGCTGCCACAGAGACTTGTTCTCGTCTCTGAATGTCCTGATGATGCTGCCACAGAGACCTGTTGTTCTCTCTCTGATGAATGTCCTGATGATGCTGCCACAGAGACTTGTTCTCCTCTCTGAATGTCCTGATGATGCTGCCACAGAGAGACTCGTTCTGTTCTCTTTGTTCTCTGAATGTCCTGATGATGCTGCCACAGAGACCTTTTCCTCTCTGAATGTCCTGATGATGCTGCCACAGAGACTTGTTCTCTTCTCTGAATGTCCTGATGATGCTGCCACAGAGAATTGTTCTCGTCTCTGAATGTCCTGATGATGCTGCCACAGAGACTTGTTCTCTTCTCTGAATGTCCTGATGATGCTGCCACAGAGACCTGTTCTCTTCTCTGAATGTCCTGATGATGCTGCCACAGAGACCTGTTCTCCTCTCTGAATGTCCTGATGATGCTGCCACAGAGAATTGTTCTCGTCTCTGAATGTCCTGATGATGCTGCCACAGAGACTTGTTCTCTTCTCTGAATGTCCTGATGATGCTGCCACAGAGACCTGTTCTCCTCTGAATGTCCTGATGATGCTGCCACAGAGACCTGTTCCTCTCTGAATGTCCTGATGATGCTGCCACAGAGACTTGTTCTCCTCTCTGAATGTCCTGATGATGCTGCCACAGAGACTTGTTCTCTTCTCTGAATGTCCTGATGATGCTGCCACAGAGAATTGTTCTCTTCTCTGAATGTCCTGATGATGCTGCCACAGAGAATTGTTCTCCTCTCTCTGAATGTCCTGATGATGCTGCCACAGAGACTTGTTCTCTCTCTGAATGTCCTGATGATGCTGCCACAGAGATCTGTTCTCCTCTGAATGTCCTGATGATGCTGCCACAGAGACTTGTTCTCTTCTCTGAATGTCCTGATGATGCTGCCACAGAGACCTGTTCTCCTCTCTGAATGTCCTGATGATGCTGCCACAGAGACTTGTTCTCTTCTCTGAATGTCCTGATGATGCTGCCACAGAGACTTGTTCTCCTCTCTGAATGTCCTGATGATGCTGCCACAGAGACTTGTTCTCCTCTCTGAATGTCCTGATGATGCTGCCACAGAGACCTGTTCTCCTCTCTGAATGTCCTGATGATGCTGCCACAGAGACCTGTTCTCCTCTCTGAATGTCCTGATGATGCTGCCACAGAGACTTGTTCTCTTCTCTGAATGTCCTGATGATGCTGCCACAGAGATGCTGTTCTCTCTCTGAATGTCCTGATGATGCTGCCACAGAGACTTGTTCTCTTCTCTGAATGTCCTGATGATGCTGCCACAGAGAATTGTTCTCTTCTCTGAATGTCCTGATGATGCTGCCACAGAGACCTGTTCTCTTCTCTGAATGTCCTGATGATGCTGCCACAGAGACTTGTTCTCTTCTCTGAATGTCCTGATGATGCTGCCACAGAGACTTGTTCTCTTCTCTGAATGTCCTGATGATGCTGCCACAGAGACCTGTTGTCTTCTCTGAATGTCCTGATGATGCCCACAGAGACCTGTTCTCTTCTCTGAATGTCCTGATGATGCTGCCACAGAGAATTCTCCTCTCTGAATGTCCTGATGATGCTGCCACAGAGACCTGTTCTCCTCTCTGAATGTCCTGTTCTCCTTGTTCTCTGAATGTCCTGATGATGCCTGATGATGCCACAGAGACCTGTTCTCCTCTGTTGTCTTCTCTGAATGTCCTGATGATGCCACAGCTGCCACAGGCCTGTTCTCTTCTCTGAGACCTGTTCTCCTCTCTGAATGTCCTGATGATGCTGCCACAGAGACCTGTTCTCTTCTCTGAATGTCCTGATGATGCTGCCACAGAGACCTTGTTCTCCTGATGATGCTGAATGTCCTGAATGATGCTGCCACAGAGACCTGTTCTCCTCTCTGAATGTCCTGATGATGCTGCCACAGAGACTTGTTCTCTTCTCTGAATGTCCTGATGATGCTGCCACAGAGACTTGTTCTCTCTGAATGTCTGAATGTCCTGATGATGCTGCCACAGAGACCTGTTCTCTTCTCTGAATGTCCTGATGATGCTGCCACAGACCTGTTCTCTTCTCTGAATGTCCTGATGATGCTGCCACAGAGACCTGTTCTCTCTCTGAATGTCCTGATGATGCTGCCACAGAGACCTGTTCTCTTCTCTGAATGTCCTGATGATGCTGCCACAGAGACCTGTTCTCCTCTCTGAATGTCCTGTTGTTCTCTCTCTGAATGTCCTGATGATGCTGCCACAGAGACCTGTTCTCTTCTCTGAATGTCCTGATGATGCTGCCACAGAGACTTGTTCTCTTCTTCTCTGAATGTCCTGATGATGCTGCCACAGAGACCTGTTCTCCTCTCTGAATGTCCTGATGATGCTGCCACAGAGACCTGTTCTCTTCTCTCTGAATGTCCTGATGATGCTGCCACAGAGACCTGTTCTCTTCTCTCTGAATGTCCTGATGATGCTGCCACAGAGACCTGTTCTCTTCTCTGAATGTCCTGATGATGCTGCCACAGAGACCTTGTTCCTTGTTCTCTCTCTGAATGTCCTGATGATGCTGTCCTGATGATGCTGCTCTGAATGTCCTGATGATGCAGAGACCTGTTCTCTGATGTCCTCTGAATGTCCTGAATGTCCTGATGATGCTGCCACAGAGACCTGTTCTCTTCTCTGAATGTCCTGATGATGCTGCCAATGTCAGATGCCTTGTTCTCCTCTCTGAATGTCCTGATGATGCTGCCACAGAGACCTGTTCTGCTCAGAGACCTTTCTCTCTGAATGTCCTGATGATGCTGCCACAGAGACCTGTTCTCTCTCTCTGAATGTCCTGATGATGCTGCCACAGAGACCTGTTCTCTTCTCTGAATGTCCTGATGATGCTGCCACAGAGACTTGTTCTCTCTGAATGTCCTCTGCTGAATGTCCTGATGATGCTGCCACAGAGACTTGTTCTCTCTGAATGTCCTGATGATGCTGCCACAGAGACCTGTCCTGAATGTCCTGATGATGCCACAGAGACCTGTTGATGCTGCCACAGAGACCTGTTCTCTGAATGTCCTGATGATGCTGCCACAGAGACCTGTTCTCTTCTCTGAATGTCCTGATGATGCTGAATGTCCTGATGAATGTCCTGATGATGCCCACAGAGACCTGTTGTCTTCTCTGAATGTCCTGATGATGCTGCCACAGAGACCTGTTCTCTCTCTCTGAATGTCCTGATGATGCTGCCACAGAGACCTGTTCTCTTCTCTGAATGTCCTGATGATGCTGCCACAGAGACCTGTTCTCGTCTCTGAATGTCCTGATGATGCTGCCACAGAGACCTGTTCTCTTCTCTGAATGTCCTGATGATGCTGCCACAGAGACCTGTTCTCTCTCTGAATGTCCTGATGATGCTGCCACAGAGACCTGTTGTCTTCTCTGAATGTCCTGATGATGCTGCCACAGAGACTTGTTCTCTCTCTGAATGTCCTGATGATGCTGCCACAGAGACTTGTTCTCTTCTCTGAATGTCCTGATGATGCTGCCACAGAGACCTGTTCTCCTCTCTGAATGTCCTGATGATGCTGCCACAGAGACCTGTTCTCTTCTCTGAATGTCCTGATGATGCTGCCACAGAGACCTGTTCTCTTCTCTGAATGTCCTGATGATGCTGCCACAGAGACCTGTTCTCTTCTCTGAATGTCCTGATGATGCTGCCACAGAGACTTGTTCTCGTCTCTGAATGTCCTGATGATGCTGCCACAGAGACCTGTTGTCTTCTCTGAATGTCCTGATGATGCTGCCACAGAGACTTGTTCTCTCTCTGAATGTCCTGATGATGCTGCCACAGAGACCTGTTGTCTTCTCTGAATGTCCTGATGATGCTGCCACAGAGACCTGTTCTTCTCTGAATGTCCTGATGATGCTGCCACAGAGACTTGTTCTCTTCTCTGAATGTCCTGATGATGCTGCCACAGAGACTTGTTCTCTGAATGTCCTGATGATGCTGCCAATGTCCTGAATGTCCTGATGATGCTGCCACAGAGACTTGTTCTCTTCTCTCTGAATGTCCTGATGATGCTGCCACAGAGACTGTTCTCCTCTCTGAATGTCCTGATGATGCTGCCACAGAGACTTGTTCTCTTCTCTGAATGTCCTGATGATGCTGCCACAGAGACTTGTTCTCGTCTCTGAATGTCCTGATGATGCTGCCACAGAGACTTGTTCTCGTCTCTGAATGTCCTGATGATGCTGCCACAGAGACTTGTTCTCCTCTCTGAATGTCCTGATGATGCTGCCACAGAGACCTGTTCTCTTCTCTGAATGTCCTGATGATGCTGCCACAGAGACCTGTTGTCTTCTCTGAATGTCCTGATGATGCTGCCACAGAGACCTGTTGTCTTCTCTGAATGTCCTGATGATGCTGCCACAGAGACCTGTTCTCCTCTCTGAATGTCCTGATGATGCTGCCACAGAGACTTGTTCTCTTCTCTGAATGTCCTGATGATGCTGCCACAGAGACCTGTTGTCTTCTCTGAATGTCCTGATGATGCTGCCACAGAGACCTGTTGTCTTCTCTGAATGTCCTGATGATGCTGCCACAGAGAATCTGCTCAGATTGAGTTGGACTCTGTCCTGCTTCTTTCATTGTCATCCCATGAACAAGCACATGGTGTACAATAGTTGTCCGAATTTCATCAGTGATGATTGTTCTTGGTCTTCCTCGGCCTCTTCCTCCTCGTCCCCCACCTCTCATATGAACTCCTCTGCCTCTCTGTATGTCCCTGTCCGTTGTAGATGGAAGCACATGTGCCACCTGTGCTCTCTGGACTGGCTTTTATCCTGCCCAATTGGTCTGATCACATCATTAGAAACGTGTGTTCAATTTTGAGTTGTTGTGTGTAGAAGATGACAGCTGTGTTGGAGTTGTGTTCACATTTTGCTGCCAGTGTTTACAATTTTGCAACACAAGTGTATCACAGTGTGAAATGTGTTTAGTGACTGAGAATGTGTTTAAGGTTTTGCCAAAAAGAGCAGATGAGTTTTGCAAATTGAGTCTAAGTACCTGAACAGTGTTTAAGTTTTGGCCAAAAGAGGGTTTGATTTGAAAAATGAGTTTAGGCCACTGAGAATTTGGTTCAGAGAATGGGGTTTAGTGTTTTAGCAATTGTGAAAAACTGTAAGATGTTTCAAATGATCTTATTTCATTTGAACAATCATGAAACACATGCATTCCTTCCAACCCCTGAGTAAAGAAAAGATGCGTTATTAATGAAAACTGGCCAAACCTGATAATGTTGAGAGTTTTTGGAGTTTCTGTAATGGTAATTTAAATGAATGATTGAAAACAGGTCGTGACCAATCATTAAGTTTAAGGGATTGTTTGAGCCTCCCCTGTTGCCAGTTCACGAGCCGCCACTGGTGTGTATGAGTATATGTGGGTGTACATGAGTGTATGTGTATATCTGGGTGCATGTGAGTGTATGTGAGTGTGTATGTGTGTATGTGTGCATATGTAATTGTATCTGAGTGCATTTCAGTTTATGTGTGTATATCTGAGTGTATGTGCTTGTATGTGTGTGAATATGAATGTATGTGTGCGTATGAGAGTGTATGTGAGTGTATATGTGTATGGGAGTGTAGGTGGGTGTATGTGAGTGGAGTGTATGCATGTGTATGTGAGTGTATGTGGGTGAATGTGGGTGTTTGTGTGTGTATGTGAGTGTGCTCAACTGTGATCGATCAGGCTTAGGTCTGGTTTTAAGGTTATGTATCAGAATTGGGCTGTAGTTTACGGTTACCTGCTAAATTGAGGTTAAAATTAGGATTTAGTTAAAAGGTTGAGATTAGGGTTAGGGGGTATTGGAATAGTATTTTGGTACTTACATTTTTTTTGGTTATTAAACAAGAGTAATACAAATGTGTGAGTGTGTGAGCATGCTTGTGTTTGTGCATGTGTCTGTTTGTGAGTGTGTGCATATGTGTTTGTGTGTGCGTGCGCATGCGACTGTGTGTGCGCACGTTTTACCTTCTTTGCGCATTCCTACTCTGAAACACTTCTTTAGGCGGCAGTACTGGCACTGGTTTCGGTGATGCTGGTCAATCTGGCAGTCTCTGTTTGACCTGCAGTACAGTCATTATTACCATCATATTATTACTACCGTTTACCACAGGCTCCAGTACAGCCCATTGCTACTGCAGTAATATAACAGTTAGCTATCACAGTACAACTCATTATTACTGTAATATTACAATGTTCAATCACTGGCCCCAGTACAGGTCAGTATCACTCTAATATTATTACAATCATCTTCCACAAACTCCAGTCAGCAGCAGCATTGGCCCCCTACCTCAGAGGATAGAGGAACTGAGTGGATAAAGTACATCTTTGATGGCAACGGCCCAGCAGCAGCTGGCAAAAAACTGAACAAATGTGCTCACCACTTCGTGTCAGACTGTTTTTCCAACCTGGTTCAGTAACTTACAGTGCAGGACTGGCAACAAAACCGTCCCTAAAAAAGCACATACATTTTGGTATCTGAAATGCCTACCAGCCCACTGACCGATAAATAAAGCAACCCAGTCAATTTTTTGTGAGCTGCCTTTTTCAAAAAACACGGCATTCGGCTTGCCATTCAGATCTGGCTCCCCATTCAAAGTTGCATGCCGGCTGGGACAAGTAAATCTGCCCCTCAAATGAATATCCCCACCCATAGCTTGAGAGCTTCTTTCGAGAAGGTGTGCCATTTTTCTCTTAAGCACTGGATCTGCTGGCATAGCATCCAAGCAAAGAGCAAAGCACGAAAACTGCTCTGTTGTTGGCTACAAAGACCAGCATGCATCACAACAACAACCCATCTTCAATTGGCAAAAGCCCTAACTAGCTATATGCATGCTATCCACTTTTTTTCCAGACTGGTACGTACATACAACGCAGGACCAGCAACGAAATTTAAACTAGAGATTGTTTTTAAGGCAGTAAAACAAATGTCTCCCCCCACCCCAACGCAGCCCCCCCTCATTGATGTTCACCGACAGTAAAAGGCGCATCTACATACGATGTTGAGAGAGTGTGCAAGGTTTGATGTAAATATGTAAAACGATTTCCATGTTACAGCCCGGAAACAGTGGCAACGCGGACGCGAACGCAGATGCAGATGGGAAACCAGACAAAAACAATATGTCTCCCCTCCCTCTTGGGGGGAGACATAATTAAAGGGGACCCATCATGCTTTTTAGAAAATGCAAAAAAGCAAGGGCTTTGATTTGTTTTCAAAGAGAATCTCTAGTGAGCTCGGTATATGTCTCCAATTTCTGTTGCTATTTAACACTATCCATACTACAGACGCATATACGTATGCGTTGAATTCCCACTGCCGCATATGTGTACTGCTAGCTGATAAGGTAGAATACCACTGTCGCGTAAATATGCATCTACCGCCATTATGGGAAACCCCTGTGACGCATGTTGTATATGCGTAAATCCAGTGTTTGTCAAACTAGGGGTGGGTGATTACCCGAATTGCGAATGCTTTAACAATTTACACGTCACGTTCCATATGCTTAAACAAAATGTTTTTCACCTTCACTGTAGGCTATTTAGACACTCAAAAGTAACCAAAATCAAGAGTTATGAATTACTTTATTACCTCCGCCAAAGAGGTTATGTTTTTGCTTCCGTTTATTCACCTCCGCCAAGGGAGGTGTATGTTTTTGCCGGCGTTGGTTGGTTTGTTTGTCTGTCTGTTAGCAGGATACCTCAAAAATGGTTGCATAGATTTTAATCCAAAAAAGCTGGGATGGGGCAACAAAAGACTGGGAAAGTTGAGGAATGCTCAAAAAAACATTCCACAGGTGAACAGGTTAATTGGAAACAGGTGAATGTCATGATTAGGTATAAAAGGAGCATCCCCGAAAGGCTCAGTCGTTCACAAGCAAGGATGGGGCGAGGTTCACCATTTTGACAAGGGCAGGAGCAAATAGTCTAACAGTTTAAGAACAACGTTTCTCAACGTGCAATTGCAAGGAATTTAGGGATTTCATCATCTACAGTCCAAAATACCATCAAAAGATTCAGAGAAGCCGCAGAAATCTCTACACGTAAGCGGCAAGGCCGAAAACCAACATTGAATCCCCCTGACCGTCAGTGCTTCAGGCGGCACTGCATTAAAAACCGACATCATTCTGTAAAGAATATTACCATATGGGCTCAGGAACATTTTGGAAAACCATTTTCTTTTAACACAGTTCGTCGCTACATCTACTAGTGCAAGTTATAATGCCACAATGCAAAGCGAAAGCCATATATCAACAACACCCAGAAACGCTGTTGGCTTCTCTGGGCCCGAGCTCATCTGAAATGGACTTGCGCAAAGTTGAAAAGTGTGCTGAGGTCTGACGAGTCCACATTTCAAATTGTTTTTGGAAATCATGGACGTCGTGTCCTCCTGGTTAAAGAGGAAAATGACCATCTGGATTGGTATCTGCGCAAAGTTCAAAAGCCAGCATCTTTGATGGTATGGGGATGTGTTAGTGCCCATGGCATGGGTAACTTGCACATCTATGAAGGCGCCATTAATGCTGAAAGGTACATACAGGTTTTGGAGCAACATATGCTGCCATCCATGCAACGTCTTTTTCAGGGACGTCCCTGCTTATTCCAGCAAGACAATGCCAAGCCACATTCTGGACGTTTTACAACAGCGTGGCTTCGCAGTAAAAGAGTGCGGGTAATAGGCTGTCCTGCCTGTAGTCCAGACCTGTCTCCCATTGAAAATGTGTGGCGCATTATGAAGCGCAAAATACGACAACGGAGACCCCGGATTGTTGAGCAACTAAAGTCGTACATCAAGCAAGAATGGGAAAGAATTCCACCTACAAAGCTTCTACAATTAGTGTCCTCAGTTCCCAAACGCTTATTGAGTGTTGTACAAAGGAAAGGTGATGTAACACAGTGGTAAACATGCCCCTGTCCCAGCTTTTTTGAAACGTGTTGCAGGCATCAAATTCAAAATGAGTGAATATTTCCAAATAACAATAAAGTTCATCAGTTTGAACATTAAATATCTTGTCTTTGTAGTGTACTCAATCGAATATAGGTCAAAAAGGATTTGCAAATTATTGTATTCCGTATTTATTCACATTTTACACAACGTCCCAACTTCATTGGAAATGGGGTTTGTACCTGCAGTGTGAGGCTGGGGATATCTCTGTGGTCAGCAGCCCACAGTCTACTGATAGTATGGATAGTGTTCAACTGAATTCCAAGTGTAATGTTGGATAAATTTTTATGGCTTAGTTGTTGATGTACCAAGCTAGCTAGATAGTGCCACTCTAAAAACTACTCAGCTAGCTGACATTGACAGGCACGCATTGTTTTTCCATAATACTTGTGTTGTTTATTAGTTTGCTAGCCAGCTACCTATTAAATTGTCTGTGAATTTAGAGACCATCGCTAGTTCAGCCAGAGGCAATGAATGAGACACGATGATATCGATAGATAGAAAGGGTGGCCGTTTTAATTGAATTCAGGTGCGGAAAAGTTGTATAGTCATTCATAATAAATGAAATGTTTGCCAACGACTGCTACCATTCAAATACTGGCCACAGCTCATTCTTAATGAATGAGACTGAATTCCAAGTGTTGTTAGACTTTTATGGTGACTGCATGTCGGACTTCTTTTTGAATGTAACTGCAATCCCTGCTAAGCCTTCAGAAGTTACCTTTCCATTCTCTTTGTGTAGTTTAATATCTAGCTAGCCTCTTATTCAGTCAGCTGTTTTGAAAGACTTTTCAGTAGCTGGAGGCAAAGATACTGGAGCCTTACTAAAAAGAGAGAGCAAAACTGTAAAATGAATGGGATTTTTGGTCATAGTTCCTGTCTCCTAAAGTGGGCGTTGCCTTCAGCGCATGATCTCTGTGCTCAGTATTTTCAGCAACCATTTTGGCAGGTGGTCACGCTCTAGACGGTTAGCTGGTGAGACCGATACATGGAAGCTACGTTTTTCCATCTTAGCTGTTAAGTCTGAAAATACAGATGACTGAAGAAGTAACGAGCCAGCCATTAAACTACTCAATGAGTATGGAGAAGTTACGTCTGCTTGCTAAGCATGAACGGCGGTTAAGCCACTTTCACACCGGACGCAAAACAAATTTTTCGCATGACAGATTACATTCAAAGTCAATGCAAAGATGCGAATACACGCGTCTTTGCATTGACTTTGAATGTAATCTGTCGTGTAAAAAATTTGTTTCGTGTCCGGTGTGAAAGCAGCTTTACACACGTAAATTCGACAGGCATTCTCACATTTGGAATTCAGTCTCTAACATTTAAATTGATCTGTGGCTGGCATCTGTATGGTAGCAACTGTTAGCTAGAATTCACTCAATTTGTTCCTATCAACACCTCTCCTTCATTACCTCTGGCAAAACAAGACTAGCAAGCTTGGTCAAAACCTAGCTGTTACATATGTTGACTGTTAGTATAATAGCGATCGCAATGCTAAGGTCTGTTAGCGACCTTAATGGCCATTTCCACTATGTGTTAGCATTTCTAATTTCCTTTAAAGCCTTAATGGCAATTTCCATTATGTGCTAGCAATGAGATAACTCAATCACTCTGCTATTCAATCATTTAGGCATGGCCATACCATTTGTAAGGGCAACGATTTCTTAATTCACAGTCAATCGAGTACCTACCTTGCTAAAAACACTCAGTTGCTGCTCATTTTATCAAAGTAGCAATGTGGCTAGCTTAGCCTGCTTGCTAAATAGCCGCAAATTGGTTATCGGAACACAGAAAGGAACATAAACCATTCTGCCAACAAAAATCTGAACCCAAATAAAGAATTGTTAAATTAGTAAACATTCATTTAATTCTTTTTTATCTACAGTTTCCTTGTTGAGCTAGCTAGCACACTAATGATGGCCTCTTGGGAGAGAAAGAGAGCAGTCATGATTGTTTACCCGTCGTTGCTTAGCAACACCAGAAGGACAACTGGCAGAGACCTCAATAAAGGTTATTTTTACAAAAATGTTAATCATGGTCACTTCAAGTGTGGCATAAAAATAATCATAAGACCTATGGCTAACTGAAAACAAGAGGCCTGTCGGCCTAGAGAGCTCCGCTGAGGATGAGTGAAATGTCCATGTCATAACTTAATTTCAGAAATTCTTGAAAACTATTGCGATATGAACACATATGACACATTTGGTAACCAGAATATACTGTGAACCAGATTGGTGTCTCAATTTATGTAGTATAACAATAGAACCAAATTGCAATCATTTATTTCAATCATCTTACCACCAAGCAATACTAACAACCAACAAATACCCTTCCCCCCCAGTAAATCACAAATATAGCAGTCACAATCCTTCTAACACTGTCATAGGACAATATGATGCTGAACAATTAATCCAGATCAAGATGATCCGGAACAACATGATCCAGAACAATGATCCGGAACAACGTGATCCAGAACAATGATGAGGAACAGCATGATCCAGAACAATATGATCATTTCAGTCATCCTCAGCAGAGCTCTCTAGGCCGACAGGCCTCTTGTTGAGATATTAATGAAAGACTGAAAAAATGAGCACAAGCACTGATTTTCTGAGTCCAAAATGCTGAATTTCTCAAAAACCGGGGGGTAGAATTTTCTAATTTTCATAGTGAATATTCAGAATATCATAAGGAAGGCTCACACCAAATTAGAAAGAGATTTATTAGACAGTTTTTGAGATATTCAAATTTGAAGTGAAAAGTTGACGCCAGACGGATGGACAGACAGACAGACATCGGATGACTCGGTATTAGAAAAGGTCCGCTGACTGATGGCTATCGTCACAGCGGCGCTAAAAAATGAGCACACACACTGATTTTCTAAGTCCAAAATGCTGCATTTCTCAAAAACCGGGATGTAGAATTTTCTCATTTTCGCAGGGGATCATCAAAACATCATAAGGAAGGCTCGCACCAAATTAGAAAAAAGTTTTCAGACATTTTTCGAGATATTCAAATTTGAAGTGAAAAGTTGGCGCCGGACGGACAAACAGACAGACAGACGCCGGACGACTCGACATTAGAAAAGCTCCGCTGACTGCTGACTATCATCACAGCAGAGCTAATCATATCTATTGCGAGCCATATCATGTGGGAGAAAAATATAAATGAGATATTTTGCTCTGTTTCCTCATTCTATCATTGACCTCAATACATTGAAAACACAGCTGCCTGTGCTCCCAAATGTTTTTTGTCGCCACCAGAGGTCGTTAATTCTCTGACCAGGAAGCTTTTGCTCTATCTTTGTCTCCAGTATCTTTGCCTGGGGCTGTCCATTGACACATGTGGCTTTGTTCAGAGCTCATATCATCAAGGGAACTTCCACTCAAAGAGCCTGTTTTTCACAGGGCTAGGAATGAAGGAATTCAAATTGGCCAAAAATTATGGATTTCTATGCATTTTCTTGCTAAAACGTTTATTAGCCTCCCTTTTGGACAAAAAAAATATTACAACTTTAAAAAAACAGCTTAATAGATCCGCTTTAGAAGGTAACTTAGTTTTTGTAATTGCCTGGAAAATGAAAAAAAAAAAATGTTAATGACCATCTGGCACTCAGAGGCATATACTAATTTTGCGTCCACCTAAAACGCCTTCTTGAATTTTTATGCCCTCCCTCATGAGTATAAATTCTGCCAGTTACCAACCGGTGTGCAGGACCTGCGAGCCAGCTGGCAGTTAATGGTCGCTATTTTTTTGATTGTGCTCCTGCAATCTTTTTGCCCTTTCCTCATGACAATTTAGTTAATCTCAGCAGTTCATGAATTTAGATAACATGTTTTTAGTATCTACCAGATATCTTGGATGTACGGGTGAAATGACTCAAAAAAGTGCTAGTGTACAAGTCAAGCAGCGAAAAACACCCAGCAAGAGTAAAGGGATCATCAAATGAAGTGAAAGCTTTCCTAGCTCCCAACCAAATGTAACTGTTTCTTTGTAGCCTTAAATATGGCACTTAATATGTAGGGCTGCCTCTTGTGAAATCAATGCACTATTTTTAGCAGAATCATTGTACACCAAGCATTGCAGAAAGGCAGGGTGTAAATTTACTTTGACTAAACCTTAAGCTGATAAAGCTGCCATGCTGGTAACTGTAGCTGATATAACACCTTTACCGGCAGCTGCGGCTGATATAGTGCCTATGCAGGCAACTGTAGCTGATATAGCACTTTTTCCCGCCTCAGACAAGAATACTTGGATGGCATCAGTCGAAAGCAGTCTCGTGGAAACCCTGTATATTTCCATATGATTCCCCGAGCCCATACACAGCATGCGAGTAGATTACCTCCCTTTGTGTCTCTGGAGCAGCCGAAATGGCATGCATGCGAAAAAAAGGTCTTCGGTGGGATAAATTTGTCGCACAGTTTGTTAGAGGGCCAATACGGAAATATTTGGGGATCTGTAAATGGAATATTGGGCTCGGCTGACGCCTAGCCCAATATGGCATTTACTGACCCCATATATTTCTGCATTGGCCCTCTAACAAACTGCGTAACTTATAATACCTGCAGCTGTAGCTGATATAGCACCTTTAATAGCAGCTGTATCTGATAGAGTGTCTTTATTGGCAGCGGTGGCTGATGTATAGCACCTTACCTGCAGGTGTAGCTGATATAGCACCTTTACTAGCGGCTGTAGCTGATATCGCACCTTTACTGGCAGCTGTAGCTGACATAAATTTTTCACCGGCAGGTGTAGTTGATATAGCACCTTTTCCAGCAGCCATAGCTGGTATAGCGCCTCACCTGCCTGCACAGCTGATATATCAGCTTTACTGCCAGCTGTGGCTGATATAGTAGTTGATAAAGCACATCAACTGCAGATGTAGCTAATATTGCGCCTAATATAGCGCCAGCAGTGGCTGGTGTAGCACCTTTACCTGCAGCTGATATAGCACCTTTACTAGCAGCTGTAGCTGATATAGCTCCTCACCGGCAGAAGTAGCTGAAATAGCACCTTTACTGGCAGCTGTGGCTGATATAGCGTCTTTACTGGCAGCTGTGGCTGATATAGCTCCTCACCGGCAGGAGTAGCTGAAATAGCACCTTTACTAGCAGCTGTAGCTGATATAGCGTCTTTACTGGCAGCTGTGGCTGATATAGCACCCTACCTACACGAGTAGCTGATGTAGCACCTTTACCTACAGCTGATATACCACCTTTGCTGGGGGATGTAGCTAATATAGCGCCTCACCTGCAGGTGTAGCTGAGGTTGCGGCGGATGCTCCGCTTGAAGAAGCTCTTGCAGCCCTCGCAGGTGAAGACTCCGTAATGTTTTCCACTGGATTTGTCGCCACAAACCACACAGTCCAGCACGCAGGCCTTGCCGTCGTCCCCCAGCTCCCCGTCACTGCCCCCTGCCTGAGGTGACCCCTCCTCCTCCCCCCCCCGCAGGTGCTTCTCTGCTCCCAGCCCGTTAGTGTCGCCCCACCCCCCGGTCACCATGGCCATCACCCTGTGCCCTGCACTGCCCCCTGCTGCTCCTCTCTGGCACCACACCAATCCGGATCAGGACCAGAGTAATGTTCTGCTCCTCTCTGGCACCACACCGAGCCGGATCAGGACCAGAATAATGTTCTGCTCCTCTCTGGCACCACACCGAGCCGGATCAGGACCAGAGTAATGTTCTGCTCCTCTCTGGCACCACACTAATCCGGATCAGGACCAGAGTAATGTTCTGCTCCTTTCTGGCACCACACCAATCCGGATCAGGACCAGAGTAATGTTCTGCTCCTTTCTGGCACCACACCAATCCGGATCAGGACCAGAGTAATGTTCTGCTCCTCTCTGGCACCACACCAATCGGGATCAGGACCAAAGTAATGTTCTGCTCCTCTCTGGCACCACACCAATCCGGATCAGGACCAGAGTAATGGTCTGCTCTCTCTGAAGTCAGCCGATCTGAAGTAAACGTAGTATTTCAGGTTTCAGTCACTCAAACATCTCATTGGGCAGCAAAAAAAGGAAATGGATTGTTTCCAGGGAAACAAAAAAACATGAAGCGCTAGTTGCTGAAACGGTTCTCTCCAGAAGGATCCAGGAAACAGTGCTTCTGCTGTATGTAACCCGGAAATGCTCTTAGCAGTCTCCGTGTCACGCCCTGTCGTATTAGTGCCGCTTCACTACAGATTTCCAGAAGGTTCAAAGTGTCGGATGGGTAAGCATGAAACAGTAACTCACTCAGGGCTTCATTCGCCTGCAGAAAAACACAAAAGACAAAGACGATTCTCATTCCCTCACTCTCTCCTCATTATTCCACCACCAAACCAGCTAAACCAGTTTTAGTTTCAGCTCAGGCAAATTCATCAGCCACTCCAGAGATTCAGCGCAAGCTATCAAACAAAGCAGCTCCTGCAGGGACCACAGCTTCTTACCATAGAGAGCACGCACCGCACAGATCACAGCTTCTTACCATAGAGAGCACGCACCGCACAGATAACCACAGCTTCTTACCATAGAGAGGACGCACCACACAGATCCCTGCCACTGAGAACAAGTGACACAGTTTTCCTGTTTTTTTCTGCAGCTGCTGGGTCAGCCCAGGGGGACAGGCAATGTGATAACAGCCTTCTTTCATGGGCTGGCTGTTCCAAGAAGCCCCCTCCTCTGTTCCAGAGCCAGGAAAGACAACCACCTTCCCACAAGCCCTCTGGGCATAAGGCTTTCTGTCCTCTGGCTTCTCCTGAGTACGGTTTTATCTTCCAGGTGAGCAGTGGCCAAACAGCACAGCCCGCTGGAATAAAGCTGGACTCCGATTCTCCCTCACACGCGTTTCCCTGATTGCAAGACGAGAAACAGGCTCCGTGCCCCCCTCAGCCAAATACGATTAAAGTTGAAGGAACTCCACTGCTCGCTTGCTCTCTTGGTGTATCTCGGAGAGGCCGTGAGGGGGAAGAAGGGGGCGGGGGAAGAGTATATCCTTTTTTTGCGGTCTGAGACGAGGTTACCCGAGTGCTGCAGCGGGTTTGGCACATGAGAACTCTGCCTGCCCCTTATATCTCTCTCTCTCTCTCTCTCTCTCTCTCTCTCTCTTTTGAAGGTCCAGCTAGCACACCCAGCATGAAGGATTACAGCTGTAAAGCTCCCGCCTGACTGCAGTCTGCTCTCTCTCCACCACTCTGTCCCTCCCTCTCTCCTTTCACCCGCCCTTTCCCCTGTGTGTGTGTGTGTGTGTGTGTGTGTGTGTGTGTGTGTGGTGTGTGTGTTCAGGGACTGTATTCAAACCCCCTGGTTGCCATGGCACCCTGCCTCATAAGTGTAGACAGGCTGACTGCAGTCTCTCTCTCTCTCTCTTTCTCTCTCTCTTTTCCTCCCTTCTTCCCTACCTCCCTCCCTTACTCCCCCCATCTCTCTCTTGCTCCCTTCCCTTATTCTCTCGCCCCAAGAATCAAATGAAAATGTAATTTAATCCTGCGGGGCCATAATGTATAGATTGCGCAAGTGTGCGGGTGCTTACATACAAAGCATCTGCCCCTCTTAAGCTGCTATAACCCAGACTTTACATCACAGACACTTTTTATCACCCTGACTTAATACAAACCCAAATCCCAATGAAGTTGGGACATTGTGTAAAATGTGAATAAAAACAGAATACAATGATTTGCAAATCCTTTTCGACCTATATTCATTTGAGTACGCTACAAAGACAAGATATTTAATGTTCAAACTGATAAAGTTTGTTTTTTTGGAAATATTCACTCATTTTGAATTAGATGCCTGCAACATGTTCCAAAAAAGCTGAGACAGGCGCATGTTTACCACTGTGTTACATCACCTCAGAAATGTCCGAGAGGAATTTGGTGATTATTGGTCGCCGTTTTGTTACATTAAGCCACGTTAAGCTTTTTTCACGTTAAAGCATTTTAGATTGTCCCCAATTAGATTATATAGCCATCTAGCAAGTAAATGTTAACTATGGAAAATCTTTCTAAATAATCGTCATATTAACACGATATGATTTGGTTTTGCCCAACTTAGCTAGCTGCAATGGGCATGAACTTCTGTTATGTTTTGTGGCGCTTTCGTGTGTCCAAACTGAACTTTCGCTTAATCGCTTGAATATGACAATAATTTACAAAAATTTTCTTAAATAGTGTTAGCTAGCTAGCAAGACGGCCATATCAGCTGAAGAGTAACGTAATATGCGATCGCATACATAACGCTGGAATGCAGCTGAAATTAGTTATGCATAATCAGGGGCGGAGCCAGATGGGAGGCCGGGGTGGCGCTGGACCCCCCTGAAATCTGATTGGACACCCCAGTTGCCCCCCCGCCCCAGATGATTGACATGTCACAGCAGCACGTCTTGTTGAAAGAATCCTGTTGCATTTTGGAATCGGTAATGCCTAGTGACTGCTAGGTCCCTCCTGTACAGTAGTTGGCGCTACATACCACAAAGAAAAGAGGAAGAAATGAGGAAAGATCTCGCGGCTAGGGGCACAGAGATTTATCTCTGTGGCAGCGTTCATGGGCAGTGAAATCCAAACTCAAAGTTAGTTTTACGGTAGTTTCTTAATGAGTCACTTTTTAAAATCACTTTTGTGTTCAGACAGGAGATCGTTTTTGTTGTTTGCTATAAGCAATGAGTATCAAGCTAACTTTAAAGGGGAACTATGCAAGTCCAGTCACTTTTCCGCTGTTTTGCTAACCCTCCTCCCGGCTGTGTGCATTTGTTTTCAACGTAGCCGTTGAGAAATCAATCCGTGGAGCGGTGGATTATCATATAGGCGTTTCGATGCGTGTATTTGTGTAGTCTTATATGTCATAAACAAGAGATTACGGGTTACAGGGCGCGTTTGTGCCGCGGTGCCACCGAGAGGACAGCTGGGATACCGGGTGAGAGGCTCTGATCTTGTAAGGTCGGTTTTCAGCCGAGACGCTACGTGAAAGGCGGAGAGCCTCCACTCGACCCGTAACAAGTTACAAGTCATTTATCTAACCATCACAATTAGTCCGAAGCTGTTTAATTAAGATCAAATAAATTATATATATATGAAAAGTTTGTTTCCAAAAACGCAATACATCCATTTTACTCATTTTGAGTGAATTTGTTTTTTCTATGTTGACGTCTATGGCATTTTATCAAAAAACACAAACTTTGACCATGAAAAAATATGCCTTATAGTATGAATTTCTAAAAACGGATTTTTGCATCATATGTAAGAGGCACAGGACTATCCTTCTGTGGTATTATCTCAATTTTTGTAATTTTGGCACTTAGTGTTTTGGAAACAAACTCTTCCCTGCTGAAAATTCCAGCTTTGACCAGCATAGGCTGGTCAGGCTAGGTTAAGCTGTGTTTTGGACATTTTTAGTTGGTCGACCAGCCCTTCACCAGCTGACTCCAGCTGACAATACCAGCTTAACTAGCTTTGACCACCTTCATCTAGGTATAGAGACCAGCTTTAAACATCTAGACCAGCTATGACTAGCTAATGGTGTTCAAAACACAGTCGTGCCCAAAATTATTCATACCCCTACCAATTTTTGTTTTTTTTCGAGATATTTTTTGACAAATCAAATTTAGTCTTGCACAAATGACACAGTAAGTTGACATAAGGCTGTAAGAAGTACAATAAACAATTTTTCAAGAAATACAATACTTTTTGGTATTTTATTTGACAGATTTACAAAAAAATGCCATGTCCAGAATTATTCATACCCTTTTCTCAGTAATTGATGGCAAAGCTTTTATTCATAATTACAGCCTCCAAACGCGTCCTGTAGTTGATCACAAGGTTTCTGCATGTCTGCACGGGGATTTTGGCCCACTCCTCTTTGGCAAACTTCTCCAGGTCCTTAGGGTTTGAGGGTTTCCTTGCAATGACCTTGGTCTTCAGTTCCCTACACAGATTCTCGATAAGATTGAGGTCGGTGCTCTGGCTTGGCCGCTCCAAAACGTTCACTTTGTTGTCCCCTAACCATTTCTTGACTGATTTAGCCGTATGTTTAGGATCATTATCCTGTTGGAAGATCCATTCCTGCCCAAGACCAAGTTATTCGGCGGATTGCTTAATGTTTTCACTGAGGATCTGGATATACTGGTCCTGTTTCATAATGCCATTCACTTTAACAAGGTTTCCAGGCCCATTCGCTGAAAAGCAACCCCAGAGCATGATACTCCCGCCACCATGTTTGACTGTTGGGACCGTGTTTTTCAGGTTGAATGCTTCACCTTCACCAGAGGGCAGTGCATGTGCTTGTGAAACAAAGAGCTTTGTATTTTTGTTCAAAATAATAAGCATTTCCCCTATAATAAAGGGAAAATATCAAATTTATTATGTATTGGAAATTATTTGAAAAGGTTTGAATGTATGACATCAAATAATAGCTTCACAATTTTGTCTAAAAGCCTAACTAAGCGACGTTATTCAGAGAAATCAAATCAAAGTATTCCCAAACGGGTGAAAACTTAATCTTTCCTGCTGGCGCCATCGCACACAATGACAAACTCGCACACCGAACAAAATTGCAAACCGCACTGACAAACTTCAACTACTGACAACAACCCAAGAAAATTGGGACATTTTATGGTCATATCACCCGCCGAAAGTGAACCCCCTTCTCGAAGCAGTGTCCCAAATGAGGCCTCATTTCACTGAGATGATACAAGCTTCGAAATGGAGCTCCATTAGGAAGTGCTTCACATTTCTGACACAGGCTCTGAAGCCTCGGTATCGAGGGTAACAGCACTGCTTCTCACCACAACCAAAGAATTCTGTTCTGAAACTGCATAAGGCAGTTCATGTCAACATGGTGTCAGTGTTTGTTGAAAAACTGATGCCAAATTGTGTTTTACATTTTGTACATTGTTAATAAACCATACAAATTACATATGCAAATCTTATCTCCTGTGTGCTTAAGATGTAGTTATATAATATTTAAACATTTACAGACTCCTACTGCAATTGATTGTTTGAGAAACACATTCATTTTCATTGTCTGTGGGCCCCCTGAAATAGCCTTGGCCACCCTCTGGCCACCCCAAGGATAAAAGTCTAGCTCCGCCACTGTGCATAATAATAATTAACACTCTGTTAACCAAGTACCTTTCCAACTGAGTAAAAGTCATTTCCCTGGACAAATATGTTGATTATGGGCCAATATTTGGAAAAATAGTTAAAAAAAAAAAAAAAAAAAACGACCCTTTGGCCCACCTTTCCAAAATGTAGAAGATCTGCTACATTGGGTAATAATGCGAATGGAAAAATTAAAGTGACGGACCATTCAAGTTATTTTCAAATGTTTATTTGGCAATAAGAAACAAAACCAGCAGGGTGTTCAGGCTGTTAACCCTTTCACTTTATGTAGCAGATATGCTACGGTGGTTAATAGAGGGTTAAATAACATACATATGACATCATTGTGTTTGAGAATTAGGGAGATTGAACTCACTTATCTTTTCCCTGTAAACACAGGCAAATGATTCCTCCAGGTTTACACTTCTCCTGAAACTATCCAAGACAATCTCATGCAGGGAAAGATGAAATAATCCAGGCCATAAGAATAAACAGGCCTACAGACAGCTGAGGGTACAGAGTAATAAATCAGAAAAAAAAAAAAATTAAACAATGACCTGCCCGTAGGCTGTTTCATATCCACCTGGCCATGTTTGCGACTGTTATAGGCCTATAACACAATCTTGTGCGATAGGAAGGGAAACCTGGCATCCTCTTTTACATTGCATGCAAACCTAAAATAGTCCAAAGAGTTTTTTTTTTTTTTTTTTTAAATTGACAGTAATGGTACATTCTGCTAACGAATCCTGAAATCACCAGTTCACATGGGTCAGTGTGGGCCAATAAAACACAGAGTCATTTCAAGCCATGGTTGAAACTTCAAGGGGTATTTCCGGGCAAAATGGAAACAATGGCATGTACGCTAGTGCAAGTCAGGACAAATAACTATTTTAAAGGGGTTTCCTGTGCCCAACCAAATTTTCCAGTTCTCGCTACGCCACTGGTTTTATTTCATTTATGACGCGCTCAAAGGTTCAGGTGTCCAGGAGACAAAGCAAGCTACCCCGATTCCAACAAACATGGCGCACCGCACACAACATATAAATCTGATCTTCTCGAGCTGATTTAGTCGTTAAATACATTTTTCAAAAAATACTCAGGAACATATCTAGTTGGGGCAGTGTACTTTTATTGGGCAAAAGCTGAAAAAAGGGTTTTCTTTTCCTGTAACAAAGATTACTGGATGTGGATGATAGGATGTGGCCACCGTCAATCTAAAATGCTCAAATCCAGTATAAGCTCATCATGAAATGAATCCGTAGCCAGCCAGCTCAACAGTTCAAGCAAGCTAAGGTACCAGTGTGGGGCCAATATCTGTCCAATTTGTGGATAATTCCCAGCAATTATGTGAGCAACCTAGCACTTCCATTACTCACTGCATACGATCACCACTACTGTGCAATATTTTATAATGTGCAGTAACCCACACTGAATATCACACTGTATATAGCACCATATTTATTTTTTGTAAATGTAAATTGCGCATCAGATCTGTGCACTTTACCCCCCTTACCCCTTTCTTGCACTATTTGTTTTATATTGTAATGTGGAAAAAAAAAGCCACTAGATGGCAGTATTGACATTTTTTTTGTTAAGCCCAGTCTGGAGCTAGGTTTTGGGGCATGTCCTGGGCATGCCTCAGAGGGGAATGTCCCAGAGAATTGGAGAAAAGTCTGGAAGGTGGGAGGGGGCTGGAAAAGAGTATATAAGGAGAAAAATTGAGAGATTGAAAGGTAGTAGGAGAAATTGCTAAGAGAAATTGTGGAAGGATACATTTGACCAGACCTGTCACTCTTTTTTGCCTGTGTTGGAGCATTTTCCTGTCCCAGGACATCGCAACATAGCACCCCCATCTCAATTACCAAGGGACTGTAAATATCTAATTTTTTTTATTATTTCAATCTTGGTCAGTAGAGTAGATTGAAGATTAGTTCAAAGTGTTTGTTTAATTAAATCTGTCAAAGTTTTAAAATTTTGTCTGTCATCCCTTGCTGTCCGCTACGCCATAACAAATTGGGGCCATAACAAATTGACGCCATAACAGATTGGGGCCATAACAAATTGGGGGCTCGTCCGGGATAGACTATTGTGTGAGTCATTTATTGAAAATCTAAAATTTCAAATTGCGAAATTGTTTTTTGAATTTTCCTAGATATATATTGACAGATCAACAGCAATGGATGATTTCTTGGCATCACCAACCGTAGAGGTTTTGAAGTCTTTTAAAAAGACAGAACTGCTAGAAATATACAGACAGTTAGAGCTGACAGATGTAAAACCAGCCATGCAAAGAGCAAGACTGGCTAGAGAGATTGTTGAATATTACATTGATGAAAATGTGTTTGCACCAGGAGATCTGGAACAGTTTCCAGTGGAAAATCCAAATGTAGAAATGGAACTTAAATTAAAAATACTAGAGATTGAAAGAGAGGAAAGAGCATTCGAGAGAGCAGAAAGGGAGAAAGAAAGGCAGTTTGAGTTAGAAAAATTAGCAAGGAAAGAGAAAAGAAAGGGAGGAAAATGAAAAACAGAGAATTTAAGAGGGAGAAAGAGGAAAGAGCAGAAAGAGAGAGACAGAGACAGAGAGATTTCGGTTTACAGAAGTTAGACAGAGAAGAAAGGCTCCAAATGAAGCAACTAAAAATCAAAATGGAAGCTGAAAACAAATTTCATGCTAGCCAGGAGGTAAAGCTGGTGCCTCCATTCTCGGTAAAGGAGGTTGATAAGTATTTCCAGTGCTTCGAGAAGGTAGCTTAGAGTTGTCAGTGGCCAAAGGAACACTGGCCTCTGATGTTGCAAACTGTCCTCAAGGGTAAAGCTCAACAAGCCTATTCGCCTTTGTCTGCAGATGATTCCTCTGATTATGAGGTTGTCAAAAAGGTTATTTTGACAGCTTATGAGTTGGTTCCAGAGGCTTACCGACAGAAATTCAGAGGTCTGAAGAAATCTGACAATCAGACTTATGTGGAATTTGCTAACGAGAAGAAGGTTTGCTTTGAGGGCTGGTGTACTTCTATGGAGGTCAAGGATGATTTCAACTCACTAAAAGAGATGGTGTTAGTTGAAGAATTCAAGAACTGTGTCAAGGATGATATTAAGACCTACCTTAATGAGAAGCAAGCACTGAATTTGCAATCAGCTGCCAAGTTTGCAGACGAATATGTTCTCACACATAAGTCCAAATTTCAGTCTAGCAGTAACAATAGATGGTCCCAATTTCAGAAGAAAGGTAACGGTGATACCCAAGATTCCTCACCCAAAGACAAAGACAAATCTGGTGATGGTGCTCAGAAATCCAGTCAAAGGTCTGATCAAAGTGTGAAAGCTGACAGTGACAAAAGTGGTCTAGTTTGCAATTATTGCAAGAAATCTGGTCATGTTACAACTATCTGTTGGTTCCTTAAAGCTAAGAAAGAAAAAGAAAAGGATACCAAACCCAATGCCTTTATGAAGACAAGGTTAGAAACCCCTGTAGTAGATGACCGATCTGCTAAATTGCCTGCTCCTTGTGAGGCTAAGAAGCCTGATACTGCTGACTTTGTGAGGGAGGAATTTCTTCCATTTGTGTCAGAGGGATTTGTGGCTCTGAATGAGCATTCTCCTCCTGTACCCATATATATCCTAAGGGATACCGGAGCTTCTCAGTCACTTTTGTTGATGGACTCCTTGGAGTTACATGATGAGACCGCCTCTGGGGATTTCATACTTGTACAAGGTATTGAAGGGAGGACTGTATCTGTTCCCCTGCGCTCTGTATTCTTGAAGTCAGATTTAGTTACAGGACAGGTAAAGGTGGGACTTACAAGTCTACCTCAAGGGTGTTTCTCTGTTGCTAGGCAATGACCTGGCTGGGGGCAATGTAGTTCCCTTGTTCATCTTACTTCACAGCTGAGCACTGAAAATGGCGATGAAGACCCATCTCTGTATCCTTCCTGTGCAGTGACCCGTGCTATGGCCAAGAAGGCTCAAGAAGAAGATGATGTGGTGCCGTCCAGCGCATTGAATAGTCATGACTCAGGTGGTTCGCCTCATGACTCTGTTCAGACTACTATGGTTTCTCTGTTTGTGGACTTACCAAACACTTTTATCAGTTCTCTGTTCAGCCAGCCGGATGGGTCTGGTGATTCTGATGTGTCTGGAGACTTGTCTCTGTCCAGAAAGCAGTTGATCCAGGAGCAAACAAATGATCCTGAAATTTGTGTACTAAAGAAGAGAGCCCTTCCTGATGAAGAAATAGACGCAGTTCCAGTTGGGTATTATCTCAAGGATGGAGTGTTGATGCGAAGTGGTGCCCTCCTGATATCCCTGCCAATGCAGATTGGGCAGTGGTCAAAAATTGTTGTTCCGAAGGTCTACAGGAATGAGATCTTAACAATGGCTCATAGTTTGCCTTTTAGGAGGTCATCTTGGTGTTAACAAGACTGTTGACAAGATCATGAAACACTTCTTCTGGCCTGGACTTCGGAAAGATGTTTCCAACTTTTGCAAAACCTGTCACACTTGTCAGGTAGTTGGGAAACACCAGTTAGACCCACCTGTAGCTCCATTGCAGCCTATCCCAGGATTTGGGGAGCCCTTCTCCAAGGTCATTGTTGATTGTGTTGGTCCATTACCCAAGACTAGATCTGGAAATCAGTACTTGTTGACAATCATGTGTGCATCTACCAGATTCCCTGAAGCCATACCTCTACGCAACATCAAGGCAACTGCAATCTTGAAGGCTTTGATAAAGTTCTTCACGTTGTTTGGCCTTCCCAGGGAAATTCAGTCAGATCAAGGTAGCAATTTCACTTCCGGATTGTTTCAGCAGGTTGTGTATGAACTAGGTGCGAAGCAGATTCTTTCCAGTGCCTATCATCCAGAGAGTCCGGGTGCCTTAGAGCTGTTTCCTTCCACTCTCAAGACAATGATGAGGACTTATTGTTATGACCATGAGAAAGACTGGGATGAAGGTGTTCATTTGCTGTTGTTTGTAGCTAGAGAAGCAGTGCAGGAGTCTACTGGATTCAGTCCGTTTGAGCTAGTGTTTGGCCATGAAGTGAGAGGACCTTTGCTATTGTTGAGTGAACAATGGCAAGAGAAAGAGCCGCATATCAGTCTGTTAGACTATGTTAGCAAGTTCAAGGAAAGACTGCGTGCAGCTTGTGACCTAGCCAAAGAGAACTTGAAATCAAGCCAGGGGAAAATGAAAACTTGGTATGATCATAAGGCTAGAAGCCGTGAGTTTAAACCAGGAGACAAGGTCCTTGTGTTGTTTCCCTTGCAGTCCAATCCATTGTAGGCTATATTTCATGGTCCTTATGAAATTCTGACAAAACTCAATGATCTCAATTACATTGTGAAGACTCCAGATAGGAGAAAGCCAAAACAGTTGTGTCACAGTAACATGCTGAAGCCTTATCATGATAGGAATGCTAGGGTTGCAGCTGTCACTTCAGATCCTCCTATGGCCGAGACTTGTGAAGATGAGGGGGAGTTTCAAGATGATGAACCTAGAATTAAAGCTGAAGTTCTTTCATGTAAATTTTCAAATTCTGAAGTGTTGCAAAATCTTGATGTAAAACTCCAGCACTTAGAACCCTCACAGAAAGATCAGTTTGAGAGGTTGATCAAGAAATATAAAGATCTATTTCCTGATGTTCCAAAGAGAGTTTCTATAGCCTCTCATGATGTAGATGTTGGTGATGCCGAACCAATAAAACAGCATCCGTACCGGATGAATCCTGAAAAGAGAAAGATTGCTGAGAAAGAGGTTGAGTACATGTTAGAACATATTATCAGACCCTCTAACTCAGATTGGAGTTCACCCTGTGTTCTAGTTCCAAAACCTGATGGAAGTACTTGATTCTGTACAGATTATCGCAAAGTCAATGCTGTAACTAGAACTGATGTGTTTCCAATACCTAGGATTGATGATTGTATCGATAGAGTAGGGCAAGCAAAGTTTCTGACTAAGATTGATTTATTGAAGGGTTATTGGTGTGTGCCTTTAACTGAGAGGGCCAAGAGCATCTCTGCTTTTGCCACGCCATCTGGGTTATACCAGTATGAAGTCCTACCCTTTGGCATGAAAAATGCCCCAGCCACGTTCAAGGGATGATTCAGTCTACAGTCGCGGATTGCCACACACGGAGCCGTACATCGACGACCTGATCATATGGAGTGACTCCTGGGAAGAACATCTGAAAGATGTAGAGACGTTTTTCAGCGCTTGACCCAGGCTAACCTGACTGTTAACCTGAACAAGAGTGACTTTGGTTGTGCTACTGTCACGTATCTTGGCTACGCATAGGCCAGGGTAAGGTGGCACCCATAAATGCTAAAGTCCAAGCCATCATGGACTTTCCAGTTCCTGACAACAAAAAGCTTTTGCGCCGCTTCCTTGGAATGATCGGTACTACCGCAAGTTCTGCAAGAACTTTGCTGAGATTGCTCTCAGTCTCACCAACCAACTGAAGAAAGGCGTAAAGTTCACTTGGGATGAAGCATGCCAAAGAGCCTTCGATCGCCTGAAGTCTCTGCTGTGTCACTTCCCCGTGCTGAAATCTCCTGACTTCAACAAACCGTTCTCCATGGCGGTCGATGCTAGCGACCAAGCTTGTGGATCTGTGCTCCTACAGAGAAGTGACTCTGATGACATTGAGCATCCCGTGGCATACTTCTCCAGGAAGTTCACTCGCCACCAAAAGAACTATTCCACAATTGAGAAGGAGCTGTTGGCTCTGGTTCTATCCTTACAACACTTTGAGGTTTATGGTTTGTACAGGGCAAAAGCCAATGATTGTATATACTGACCACAATCCGTTAATGTTTTTGAGTAAGATGAAAAACAAGAATCGGAGATAGTTGAATTGGAGTTTGATTTTACAGGAGTTTGACTTGGAAATTAAGCATGTAAAGGGTACTGACAATGTAATTGCTGATTGCTTATCCCGTGTTTGAGTATGTGTGTGTGTGTATATATATATATATATATATATATATTATATATATATATATATATATATATATATATATATATATATATACACACACACACACACACACACACACACACACACACACACGTGTCTACTTAACCATTTTTGTATTGAAAAGAAAAATTTGGCCTTTATGTGTCAAAATTTTTCCCTTTTGGAATGGTGTAATGTGGAAAAAATAAAGCCACTAGATGGCAGTATTGACATTTTTTTTTGTTAAGCCCAGTCTGGAGCTAGGTTTTGGGGTATGTCCTGGGCATGCCTCAGAGGGGAATGTCCCAGAGAATTGGAGAAAAGTCTGGAAGGTGGGAGGGGGCTGGAAAAGGGTATACAAGGAGAAAAATTGAGAGAGTGAAAGGTAGTAGGAGAAATTGCAAGGAGAAATTGCAGAAGGATACATTTGACCAGACCTGTCACTCTTTTCAAGACCTGTGAAGCTTTTTGTGGATTTTTGCCTGTGTTGGAGCATTTTCCCGTCCCAGGACATCGCAACATAGCAGCCCCATTTCAATTACCAAGGGACTGTAAATATCTAATTTTTTTTATTATTTCAATCTTGGTCAGTAGAGTAGATTGTAGATTAGTTCAAAGTGTTTGTTTAATTAAATCTGTCAAAGTTTTAAAATTTTGTCTGTCATCCCTTGCTGTCTGCTACGCCATAACAAATTGGGGCCATAACAAATTGACGCCATAACAGATTGGGGCCATAACAATATTGTATATTTCAGTTCATGGTCGCACTGTGATAGGAGTTGCTTTCAGTCTCATTGAATGTGTGTATAGTGACAATAAAGGCATTCCTCTTCTTCCGACCCCGAGCAAATCGCAACGCTTAGCCAGCCAGCACAGAGTTTAATCAAAAGTCAAGGATCGCTAGCGATGAAACATCTGTAAGACAGCATCTTCTTTAAGTCCCATTCTTTGTTCCATATTACACATAGTTTAACATTGCATTTCAATCCATATGCTCGCAAATGAAATATGCCTACCTCATCCTTACCCACAGTGCGAACTTCAGTAATTATTTAGTATCTGAGCCCAATTGAGATCAGTGATGTGGCATAAAGATTTAGATTTGCAAAGATCTGTGGCCACTTTTAAGATCTGGTGCGATTAAAAAAAAAATTAAATAACACACACTATCTTGTGTTAAATACAAAGAAAACAAAAGAGATGATCCTTGACCCTAAGGGAATCGTAGCTTATGAGCCTGTGATTATTGATAACAACGAAATTGAACAGGTGTCCTCATACAAGTAATGTTGGCAAATAATCTGAAGTGGAGTGTTCATGTCGACCACCTGTGGGTCATTCCATGCCAACTGTCCAAATGGCTCCCACTTGACCATCTCAGATTTGGCTGAAAAAATTCCAGCCTGTGCATTCACCCCCTAATAGGAGAAATCCAAAATTTTAGCTCTCAATGCCTTATAGTTTTGTCATAAAAAATATTTTTGCAACTAAGTTCCGGACCTTTTTGAACAGCGATTTCTGAGGAGCCACTTTCACATGGCTATACCTAGAAAAGTATTTCAGCCAAGTCCTTCAAATATTCAGGGGTGAAAATCTGCTACTATAACTTGAGGAATATGGACTTATAAAGGTGTCCCTTTAGTTTATCATATATTTCTGGGTGCTTAAAGTTGCTCAAAAAGTTTACTCTGCGCTCTGCGGTGTGACAAATGGAACACTGGCAGGCAAGGACTCAATCGCACGACTCAGAGGCAGGATAAAGTGAATAAACAGTCTTTACTTGCAGAGGTTGGTTTTCACAGGCAGGCTGGGAGCAGGCAAACTGAATACAACCAAGAGAGACTAAGAGAGATCCAGGAACTTAAACAGAGATCAAAAATTCCACAAAAGAAATATGCAAAGCGATAATGCTGGTGAGCTACAACAAGGTTCAACAACAAACTGGCACAGAGTGAGGGGAAACAGATACTAAAAACTCTAGTAAATTAAACACAGGTGAAACTAATTGGGGTGTGGCAGCATAATCAGGATCGAGGAAAACACAGGGGTAGGTCGTTAGGTGATCTAAAATGAAAATAGAGGTAAGAAAATCAAAATAAAACCATGACTGAATACATGAAACAAGAAAGAACTAGGAAGCAGCATGAGACGTCACATTCTCCCCCCTCTAGGGCCGGCACCGGACGGCCCAGGCTGGTCCGGATGATTCAGGTGGAAATCTCGAATGAGGTCTGGGTCCACAATGTTGCTGGCGGGCTCCCATGACCACTCCTCAGGACCGTACCCATGCCAGTTCACCAGGTACTGGCGGCCACGCCCGCGTCAATGGACTGCCAGGAGGCGTTTAACGGTGTAAATGGGACTTCCATCAATAAACCGGGGGGGTGGTGGGGGTCTGGAGGCAGGAACCAACGAACGCTCCTTCCCAGGATTCACTCGTGCAACATGAAATGTAGGGTGAATCCTCATAGACCTGGGGAGTCAGAGCTGCACTGCCACCGGGTTGATTACCAAGGAAACTGGGAAGGGACCCACGAACGGGGGGGCCAACTTGCAGGATTCCACACGCAGGAGGAGATCCTGAGTGGAGAGCCACACCCTCTGTCCAGGCTGGTAAGTGGGAGCTGGGGTACGCTGGCGGTCAGCCATCCTCTTGTAGCAAGCCGAGCTGCGCTGGAGCGCTTGACGGGCCCAAATCCAGGTGCACCGACAATGGCGAATGAGGTTCTGAGCAGAAGGGATGTTGACCTCCTTCTCCAGGGCCAGAAATAGAGGGGGCTGATAACCATATACACATTAAAAGGGAGAGAGACTAGTGGCAGAGCAAGGCAATGTGTTGTGAGCATATTCAACCCAGATGAGATGTTTGTTCCAGGTGGCCGGGTTCTGGGAGACAAGGCAGCATAAACTGGTTTCCAGCTCCTGGTTGAGCTGCTTAGTCTGACCATTGGACTGGGGTGGTAACCAGAAGAGAGGCTGGCAGCGGTGCCGAGGAGTGAACAGAAGGACTTCCAGAACTGAGAGATGAACTGAGGCCCCCTATCAGACACCACATCTCTGCGGAATCCATGCATACGAAAGATATTAGACAACATAACCTCCGCCATCTCTTTGGCTGAGGGCAACTTGGGCAGAGGAATGGAGTGCACCATTTTAGAAAATCTGTCCACCACTGTAAGAACAGTGGTGTTACCTTCAGAGGAGGGTAACCCAATGATTAAGTCCAAAGAGATGTCCGACCAGGGGTGATGGGGCACTGGGAGAGAATGCAGGATCCCCAGGGGTGGACGTCTGGAGGGCTTGTTATGGGCGCACATCGGACACGCAGAAACATACTCCCTGATTTCTCTCTCCATAGATAGCCACCAGAAGCATTGTTTAACAAGAAATAGGGTCTGTTTAACTCCAGGGTGAATAGAGAGATGGGAAATGTGTGTCCAATGGATGACCTGAGAGCGCAGAGAGACAGCAACAAACAACCGGTTCGAGGGACAGCCATCTGGTACAGGAGTATTGGCACTGGCCCGTCTAACCCTTTCCTCTATTCCCCATGTGACAGCCCCCACTACACAGGAGGAAGGCAGGATGCTGGTTGGCGATTCAGTGGTTGAGTTAGGGTCAAACAGTCGGGACAAGGCATCAGGTTTAGTATTCTTAGAGCCAGGACAATATGACAGAGTAAAATTGAAACGATTAAAGAAGAGAGCCCACCTGGCTTGTCTGGCGTTGAGGCGCTTGGCTGAACGAATATACTCGAGGTTTATGGTCAGTCCAAACCAGAAAAGGATGCTCTGCTCCCTCCTACCAGTTGCACCACTCCTCCAATGCCACCTTAATGGCCAGCAGCTCCCGGTTGCCCATATCGTAGTTCCTTTCGGCAGGGGAGAGTTTCCGGGAGAGGAAGGCACAGGGGTGGAGTTTGTTATCCACGAGAGACTGCTGAGAGAGGACGGGCCCGATGCTGACATTAGAGGCATCAACCTCCACAATAAACTGCTGATGAGGGTCTGGGAGAATGAGAATAGGTGCAGAGGTGAAGCTCTCCCTCAGCCTCTGGAAGGCTTGGTCCACCAGGGGGGTCTGCTGAAACTTAACTTTGGTGGAGGTTAGCGCATGTAGCGGGGCAGCAACAGAGCTAAAGTTCCTGATAAAGCTCACATTTTTCAGCCTTCACAAAGAGATGGTTGCCGAGGAGGCACTGGAGAACTTAGTGGACATGCTCGATGTGGGTTTCTTCATCAGGGGAGAAAATGAGTATATCGTCTAGGTAGATGAAGACAAACAAGTTCAACATGTCTCGAAGAACGTCATATACTAGGGCCTGAAACACAGCTGGAGCATTAGTCAGTCCAAAGGGCATTACGAGAGGATAAAGTCAATAAACAATAAAGATAATAAACAGAGAGATCCAGGAACTTAAACAGACATCAAAAATACCACAAAAGAAATATGCAAAGCAATAATGCTGGTGAGCTACAACAAGGTTCAACAACAAACTGGCACAGAGTGAGGGGAAACACAGATACTGAATACCCTAGTAAATGAAACACAGGTGAAACTAATTGGGGCGTGGCAGCATAATCAGGATAGAGGGAAAAAACAGGGGTAGGAGGTCAGGTGATCTAAATGAGAATAGAGGTAAGAATATCAAAATACATGACACAAGAAAGACATAACAAGGAAGCAGCATGAGACTTCACATGCGGTAGCATATTTGAAGGACTTTAAAAAGCCGAATTTCAAACACTGGGATTTTGTATTGCACATACAGCTTCCCATATATGTTGTCTATTTTGTATTCCAATTCTGCCCCTCTCTTATGAATAATCTAGAAAATATTAAGGCTTGAAAATGAAAAAATTATGTTATTTTTAACATTTTATACCAAAAAATGACACCATCCACTAAGATCAAATTGACTGTTTTCGAAAGATTAGATGCCTGTTATTAACAGATCCAAAATTTATGATGGTGTTCCGCATAATTCTCTGAAAATAAATTTTTGAAAATATGGTATTTTTGTGGAAGCACAGCATTTAATGGCATCGAAGGCATATTCAAACCTTATTTTATAAAATGCACATAGTTAATAGAAAGCTCAAACTCAACAAAATGCTTTACTTTCATAAATGTTAACTTACACTTGAATTATAACCCATATACAACTTTCAGATAGATACTGAAATACTGTAGTCCCAACATCAGTGGAAGATCAAACTTGTCACAAATCATTACTTAAAATTATTGTATCAATGAACATTTACATCCAAGTAGAAAAAATTTACCTGTTTGCTTTGAAGCAAATTGAACAATTAGTAATAACCTGTATTAAAATGAGGTTTTGACAGTCCTGCAGAATTGGAAATAATGAAATGTTTTAAATGACCAGTTGATAGCAATTATCACAGATAATACGCAAATTATTTGAACTCTCTGAAGTTTTCAGCCACTTTGGTGTCCTGCTCCTTGAGTGCATTTCTGATAGGACCACTTTGTCAAAAAGAGAATATTTATTGGAAGCACACAGGCATAAACATACATAAGGTTGGCGAAATAGCTCTGTTCTGAGAGATCCCTGCCCGTCCAAGCATGGAACCGAAGGCAGGGAGCTGCAACTAACCCCCCAAACAGAACCATGCCGGCATTAGCTAATGGTAAAAAATATGAAGCTTTCATATGTTTGGTAGCAGCCCAGCGGCTGGCCAACTTCTCTTGAAGCCAATACAAGAGAAATATTCAACATGAAATGCAATGATTTCTCTTGAAGCCGATACAAGGGAAATATTCTATGTGAAGTGTACTATGTAAAGTGACAGCCTGGCGGCTGGCACAATCTCTCTTGAAGCCAAATACAAGAGAAATATTCTATGTGAAGTGTATTATGTGTAGTGACACCCCGGCAGTTGACACAATCTCTCTTGAAGCCAAATACAAGAGAAATATACTGTAAGTTTGATAAGTATTGCAAGAGCGACATCCTGACATCCTTTGTGGTGTGAGTGTATGTGGTGGTGAGTGAAATGGTATGGTGCTGAGGAGTGACGCTACGTGCCCTGTCTATGTGAATGAAAGTGATCTAAACGACGCGTGAACCAGATTTAAGTGGAAGTGCAAGAGATTTAATATGCAAAACGTGTAACAATTAGATCAAACACAACTTACACAATCCTACTCATCAATTTGAGCTTCCAAAAGGTCCTTAATTCCTGGGCAAAGGTGCCCCTCGTAAGCTGAAGACGTCCAACGTCCCATGGCCTTCAGTGTCGTAATGGAGGCCACTGAGGCGGCGGTTGTTGCTGCTCGAATATGGATTGAGTGATGAGTGTAGAGCTGAGGGGAGAGGCCCCAGTACAGAAAAACAAGCCGGAGCCGAGCAGCAAACCAGAACTAAGTGATGGTTTCCTGGCCTCTGAGATAAACAAGGGATCCGTTCTATCAGAACTGCGCCACAATGCGCTTCACAGTCAACCCTGGTCTGAACCCTCTCAAAAGCAAGCCAGCGGCGACAGTGGCAAGGAAAAACTCCATATGTGGATCAAAAATAGGAAGAAACCTTGGGAGGAACCAGGCTTCAGAGAGGTAGTCAATCCTCCACTGACCAGCCCAGGGTTTGAGTTCACGGTTGTCATAATGCAAAAGAGTCAGTTGAAAAGCAGTCCAGGATTTACAGTTTGCTGGATAGATGCCAAGGACCAGACCATTTCAATGGTGGAGACTGGGCAGCACTTGGGCACAGGGCCAGATGGCGATGATGGGGAAGGCCAGCAGCAGCATGCTCAGGGCAGGGCCCCACCGCAGACATGGAGAGAACACAGAACGAGGAAATTACTGCGGAGCAGCAGGTGGAAGCAGTGCTGGAAATATAACATGATAATATTGTACTCAATAAAGTTTAAATTATAACAAGGATAAAATACCATGATTGGAAACTATAAAGATCATTTGTGAATCTGAAAACTGTCAAAGCTGCAAGAATCCTCCCCAAAACCAATGATGCAGGCAAAAACCAAAGGCCAGAGGTTAATTATAATGTGCCTTTGGAGCCAGAGACCATGTGGTCTTGTATTTCTGACTTTTTGGTTAACTCGGCAACTGGCACAGTTAGAGGCTATAGGACATTCTGAACAAGCAGAGACAAAGCAATTTTCGAATGAAGGAAATGATGATCAATGATGGGCAGATGACCTCGACGTGCAAGCTAGTTTGCCGACATGGGGTAAATATTAGTGAAGTATCGGCAACGTGCCGCCACTTGATGGCATCGCTTGGCGTGCGCAAGATAAACCACAGCTTGAGGATGTGAGCTTGATGTTGGCAAGAATCCTAAAGCTTACTTGCCAAACAAAAAACACAACAATCATAATTCTACCCAAACTAGGGACTCTGCTACTAATGGCAGCACCTGCTAGGGATAGACGAATAACACTAAAAAGGAAGAAGTTGCGGCATGACTATTGGAAACAAGTAGAATTCAAGCAGCATACCAGCAGTTGATTTTAACATTGATGCAACTGCAATTTGGTCCAGTTATTTGAACAGCAGTAAGGCAACCACCACTTAATCGACCTAGCTGAACACCAAATAAACAATATTTATAAAGTGTTCCAATCCTCAGTGAGCAGAACTTGTGCATTATACCATAATGTATAAATAATACATCTAGAGATGGCAATTTCAAAACAAAAGTGTGATTCATTTCGAACACTTGGACACTTCTGAAACACGGATACAAAGGGCTTAGTTTGATTGCCACCCGTGTACAACGCGATCTATCCATGTTGCGACCGAACTGTCGTGCTTGCTACCCAAATGACGGCATTTGATGCCATTTTTTCTACCGGAGATGAAGCATCTTGGGGAGGGAGGATAGAAAACAGGATAACATGCAGCATTGACGTCACGGTAAGTTTGCAAACTTCAAACTTTATCTCCATGATATTTAAAAGCAAAGTGTGAATCAAAGCAATTCAAAATCTATGAAATGAAGCATAAAGTACATCCATGGCATATTTAAATTGGAATAACTGGCAAATTGTAACTCTGCCCGCGAATTGCAATTAATAGGCCTGAGACAAAGTAAATGAAGATGGATCCGCAAACCACGAGACCTTATAACGCTTTCATGCGAAACTCAGATTAAACATGCAGTCAATCCATGTGAAATCACATTCATGAACCCAAGTAGAGGCCGAGTTAACCAATCGAACTAAGCCAAGCAGTTTGAAACTCCAGACACACGACCAAGATAGCATCCATCCCAGAGGTTGCAACAAGAAATTAAATTTGCCATTTCAAAATGCTACTTTATAGTCCAGTGAATTAGGTGTAGCTGGAAGGCCAAAAATTATTATTTGCAGTAATCCATTAACCTGATAAGACATCAAGCATGAACGCGACTCAATAAAGGCGTAAGGGTTTCGATAAACGAAAGCTGTGAGCTCAATCAGTGCACAGTAAGATAACGGTTGCGTTATGCCCTCATCATACACCCTGACCATAGGAAAGAAGCAAGCGAGTCCTGTATGTGAAATAAAACGCACAGTTACTAGCAGCACGGGTAACTCCACAAAACATTCCAATACAGCTGCACCACAAGTAGAAGCACTGCCGCGACTCCATTATGTGTTAGCACTCCAGCACACTTCTGGTTGCAAGACATACAGGTCCAATTGGTTCACTCCCGATTTAGGACAATACCCCAGTGCGCTTACTGCATTTTTTAAGCATCCAAATATTTTCTTTTTCAAACACCCGAAAACCAGTTGTAACGGGGAATATACATCAGCACGCCAGCGTGGGAGGTGGGCTCTAATTGCAGCTAGAGTGGGGAATGCTAGTTACACGAGCAGACAGAATCTGGGCCTGATGGTGGAGTCCCAATAAAGTATTCACCGTGTTACCGCATCTCTTACATCTCCATAATTTATATGTATTCCCGACTCCGTTATGGGAGACATCTCCTTCAGCTGATAACCCTGCCTGGAAGAACCGACCACCAGCACAACGAGGTACGTCACAGTGGCGCCCGAACTTTCTGGTCCCTGTACCCAGCAACAAGCAGCCGACGGCAGGCGAGCAGCTACTGGCCATAACGCGACAGTGTGGAGAAGTGAGCGTACCGTCATTCCTATTCTTGAAAGCATAAAGTTTTTTTTTTGTTTTTTTTTTTCCTTTTACTGCGGGTAAGGCCACGGTTTGCATCACGTTCAAGATAATAGCCTGTGGTGCTTCCTGGACGTTTTGGGGTTTACTGACTGTAATTTCCTGCCGTGCGGTGCGAATTGCATGCTTTGCAGACTGAACTTATTCGTGAAGGAAACAATTTCTTCCTAGTTTTTGCACAAACTTTGCATCTTTAACCGAAGAGACTGGATGGACGTTATTCCCTGTTTTGCTTTGTTATGTTTTACGCTCGTGAAGACTCAGTGGTAAATGCAGAATTCTTTCTTTTTCTTTGGTGAACTCCAGGTGTGTGCAAAACCAATGCGTTGTGTGCACCGCACCTACTGGACGTAATATTGAATGGCAATTGAACTGTGCTCTTTTTCCTTGCGGTTTCTATCATTTTTAGGTTTAAGTGACACACAAGTGAATATTTCGATGTGATTAATTGCCCAATTGATTGCGGGACTGAAAAAAAAAAAAAGAAAAAACATAAATAAGGGCATCTCTGCTCCTGTTAGGCAATCTTATGTGTTTACGTTACACGTATAGATATTACTGTCAATGTTCTGTCTTCCTAATTCTCAGGGTGGCGTTAATGTGAATTTGCAGACAGTGATACTTTGAGGTGGGCTTTCTAATAATTCTGCTCTGTTCTTTGACTCTGACCATGGATGACACACCGAAAGCTGACGCTGACAGGGGTGCACGCCCAAAGACCAGGTCAGACCGGACGGTTGACCCACTCGAGGTGAGACTGAGAGCATTGCAGTCATATGTGTCTGTGCTGGAGGTCTGTTTAAACGACTCCCTGACCCTACAACAAAATTTAGCCCATAGGGTTTACAGTCGCCCCAGGGCCCCTACCCCATTGCATGCTGGAACGGGGGATGGTAGTTTGGCACGAGGCTTACAGGCCGGCTATCCTAACATGATGCACCCTGGAGCAACATCCACCCCTGCTCAAGCCCCACCCCCTGCCCGAGCACCGCCCCCTGACCACTCGCTAGGTGGACTCCCAAGGGCCCTAGTCTCGTTACTCCATGGCTCCAGTATAGCTCCCGACACTTTTAAGGGGGATGGGACGGTGGAACCGGAAGACAGGCTGTCCTCTTTAGCTGTGTACAAGGGCACGTTGGAGCTAGCAGATGCACAAATGCTGGCAGAGGTGCCCCGATTCATGGCGGGGGAGGCTAGGGTGTGGTTCCAGACAATGTCACATCACTGGCAGTCATGGACTCAGTTCACTGATATGTTCAAAACTGTCTTTCTGCCTGGAGACAGCCAAGAGAAAATACTACGGGCTATTCTGGATCGGTTCCAGAAACCAGACGAACCCCTGCCGACGTTTGTGGCCTCAATGGTGAGTAACTTCAGGCGGCTTCGGAGACCGATGCCTGAGGCGGAACAGATTGAGATCATCCGCAGGCACGCCACAGAATCCTACAAACTTGCCCTAGTGGGCTTCACAGCAAACTCGGCAGATGACCTTCTCCTGAGAGCACATGGGCTCCACGGCGTTCTGGGGCCCACTCAGAGCTCGCGGCCCAGAAGCACCAAACCAGGCCGGAATAGCCGGCCGCTGCAGTGCTATGGATGCTCACTTCCGGGTGTGACTAGCTGGAACTGCCCGAATTGCAACCCAGCGGGGGAGGCGGACCCACACGCTACAGAGCCGCAACGACCACCTCCAGGAGCAGAACTCGGTTCACAACGAGGCGGAGGAAGAGGGCGTCGCCGCGGAAGTAGTGGGCCACCAAATGTGGAGGGGGCGTCCATGAACACAGTCAGGTTGCCAGTTGTGTATGATGGCTCCTCAATGTCGCCTTGGAATGCCCCGTTCCTGGTCTCGGTGCAAGTAAAGGACAGCTGGCTGCAAGCTACATTAGATACCGGAACATCCGTCTCAGCTGTGCACCCAAGTGTGATTCACCATTGCGGTCTAGATTCCAAAATGCAACCGTGGACCGCTCACCCGCTCACCTTAGCCGATTCAGCCCCATGCTCTCCCACCGGCCTCATCTGGTTCTGTTTCTCCCTGAGAGGTGTGGGTTTCTACCACCGCTTTGTGGTCGTTCCACGGCTCTCGTCCTTGGTCATTTTGGGCATGGACTTCATGCAGAGGGCCTCGCTTAGCGTCCATATTCCGACCCAGTCTGTGTCTTTCGGCGAGAAGGGTGTGCCCTTACCGCCAATGGAGGAAGAATCCACAGCCGCCAGGGTGGAGGACCTGAGTGGAGAGGAACCTCTGGAGGGTCCAACCATTGCTGCCTTGTCACCCCCGTCTACACCTCTGACCGCCAGGTTGGCAGAGGCAGATATTCCGGCCGAGTGCCTGGGGGATCTGACTGATTTAGTGACGGAGTTCGAAGACCTGTTCTCAGGCCGGCTGGGGCACACCAATGTCGTGCAGCACAGGATTGTGACAACCTCGGAGGTCGCCATCAATCTGCCACCCCACCGCACCTCCCCGATGAAGAGGAAAATAATTGAAGACCAGATTGATAAAATGCTGAAAGAGGGGGTGATCGAACCTAGTTCCGGGCCGTGGGCACCCCCGGTAGTTATTGTTAAAAAGCCAGATGGTGAGCCACGCTTCTGCGTCGACTACCGAAAGCTTAATGAAATCACAGTCAAAGACTCATTCCCTCTGCCGCGAATCGACGAAACCCTAGACTTCCTAGCCAGGGGTAAATTCATCTCCTCTTTCGATTTATCCAAGGGATATTGGCAGGTGGAGGTGGCAGAGGAGTCACGACCGAAGACCGCCTTTGTGTCGCATTGTGGGTTGTTCCAGTTTAAGGTGCTTCCGTTTGGTCTTTCCACAGCCCCAGCGACATTCCAAAGACTCATGCAGTCGGTCCTGGCTGGCTTGGTGCACAAGACCTGTGCTGTCTACTTAGACGATATTGTGATGGCTTCCCCAACGTTCGAGGAGCACCTGGCAGACATGAGAGGGGTGTTTGACCGGTTGCGGGCAGCGGGGCTGCAGTTAAAGGTGGAAAAGTGCCAGTTCCTGAGGGAAGAATTGAGGTTCCTAGGCTGCCTGATGTCGCCAGAGGGTCTTCGCCCAGACCCAGAGAAGGTCCGTGCCGTACTTGACTTCCCTGCCCCTCAATCCGTGACACAAGTCCGCCAGTTTTTGGGGCTAACGGGATACTATCGGCGGTTTATCAGCGGCTTCTCTGGGCATTGCGGAACCCCTGAATGCGCTCACACGAGAAGGAGCAGAGTTTTGCTGGGGCGAGCAGTGCCAGGCAGCGATGGATGACCTGAAGACGAGGTTGACCTCCTCCCCGGTTCTGGTCTATCCTGACTTTGACCGGCCTTTCCTGCTGCATACAGACGCCTGTAACGTGGGTCTGGGAGCGGCCTTAATGCAAGGCGACGCGGATGGTCGAGAAAGGGCGGTGGCCTATGCCAGCAGAACATTAGGGAAAGCAGAGCGCACCTACTCTACCTCAGAAAAAGAGTGCCTGGCTGTTTTCTGGGGGCTGGAGTACTTTAGGCCTTACATTGAAGGGTCCCATGTCACTGTTCTCTCCGACCACAACAGCCTACAGTGGCTCATGTCCCGGCCGGATCTGACTGGTCGCCTGGCAAGATGGTGCCTTCGGCTCCAAGAGTTTGACTTCCACATCGTCTATAAACCTGGCAAAGCTAATAACGTTTCAGACGCTCTGTCACGTAACCCCGTTGAAGGGGGAGATGATGTCACTGATCTGCTCCCGGGCCATGCCATCTTGAACTCACTAAACCTGCGTCAACAGCCTATGGTCGCACTGGAGGACAGAGAACAGCTCCGGCAGTTGCAGCAAGAGGACCCAGTCATTGGCCGGCTGTTGACCTCCCTAGAGGAGGACCCGGCACTGGATGAACCGGAGGGCTCCAAGTTCGGTGTGCGGGGTGGGATAGTGTACTATCGAGACCCAAAGACAGTGTGCCAGCTGCACCTGGACAAATGCCTCCGAGTCTACTTGCCCTGCCAGCTTCGCCTCTCCTTCCTAAACTACTTCCATGACCACCCTATTGCAGGCCATCTAGGGGTGACAAAAACGCTACAACGTCTGCGAGCTCGAGTGTTCTGGCCGTCAATGGGCAGAGATGTAAAATCTTATGTGCTGTCCTGCAAGGTGTGCCAGCTCGTGAAGCCCAGTCAGCACAAACCCTCTGGCCTTTTGGTTCCCATAGTGGCGACATACCCCTGGGAATACGCCGGGGTAGACTTTGTGGGTCCCCTGCCCCGCATGGCACAGTGAAAAGTCCATATCTTAGTCTTTGTAGACTACTTCACCAAATGGGTGGAGATTAGCCCAGTTAGGGAAGCCACGGCAGCGGCAGCAGCTAACATGTTCATGAAGGACATTGTGGCGCGCCACGGTACCCCAAAGTACTTGATCTCTGACAGGGGCACTCCCTTCGTTAGCCAAGTGTTTGATGCCCTGCTGCGGCGGCTGGGGACAGAGCACCGTCTCACTACCGCATACCACCCGCCGACAAACATGACAGAGAGGGTGAACAGGACACTGAAAACAGCAATACGCGCTTTCGTGGGAAACCTGCACAGATCATGGGACAAGTTCATCCCTCACCTGTCCTTCCACTTTTCTTTAAGCGCCCCACGCCAGCACTGGCGACAGCCCCGCATTCTTGCTGTACGGCAGAGACTTGAAAACTCCGCTCGACCTCATTCTGTCACTGGAGACAGAGGAGCTTAGTAGCTCCATGGGGGAGTACAAGGCCGACTTGGTCAAAATCCTGAAGGATGCCCACGACCATGCGCAGGAATGTCTTATGGGAAGTCATGCTAAGCAGAAAGAAAATTATGACTGGGGGCGAGAACATGTGGCTTATCAGGTGAATGACCTGGTGAAGGTGAGAAGTCACCCCAGATCGGATGCGGATGCCGGCTTTGCAGCGAAACTCGCACCAGTGTTCCGGGGGCCATACCGGGTGGTGGAACGCCTGTCAGAGGTAAACTACCGCTTGACGTCCCTGCTGGATGGGAGCGATGCTGGGGTGTTTCATGTTGTCGATATGTGCCCATTCTTCACATGGGAAACAGCCACCAAAGGCTGCAACTCCAGCCCGGAAACTGCTCCAGCAGTGAGTTCGGATGAATCTCTGCCTGGAAGGGAGAATGATGTGCCAGGAGAAGAGAGCATTCCGTGGTCCACCTTACCATATGCTCCAGAGGGGGATGGGGGAGAACAGCTGGCCTCTCAGGAAGGGTGCACGGAAGCCTGGACGCATAGCGTATCAAGTAATGAAATCCTAGAACAAGAGAGTGGAACTGAATTCGCAGTTTCCAGGGACCCTGGGGGGCACTGCGGTCCCCACAGTCAAAGGGGGCCATCCATTTCAGTATCGGCCACTCCTGAAGGGGGTCTGAACATTACGGTCCTCCCACAACAAGGGGCAGGCACTGACTCTGCACCCCCTGGGGACAGACCACACACATCTGAGCTGCGACCACGCAGAGCGCCCAGAATCGCCGCTAATTGGTCTGATACTCACTGGACCAACCCCTTTCCCTCTGACCGCCTTGACATGCATGCTTGACTGAGTGCAGGCTGACTGACTGATGGCTATATAGCCTTACTGATGATCGGGATTGGTGATTCTTAGGGTACATATTGGCCAACTTTGTTTTCTGGCCGTCCCGTTTTCGTTTCCTGTGTTTAAAAGAAAAAAAAAGAAAAAAATTTTTTTTTTGAAGTATGTGAAATGTGCTATGTCATGTGTAACTCATGCAACTGCCACTGTAAGCTGTAATGCCTCTTGGTGTTGGGGTTGTGCTCAAACCGGTGGAACAGTACCCTCCAAATGTTCTTTTGCTGTATTACGGACACTGAATTCACTGCAAATGACAAAGGGAAACTTCCATGTATGGACACTCAGGTACCCGGGACTGATGGTCATTTGTGTGGGTAAATGGTCCTTGTACCCATGTATGGGTCTGGTTCTGTGAATGTATTCACTGTTTATGATGGGCTGTGGTCAGCCCTTTTTCAAAGGAGAGGGGATCTGTAACGGGGAATATACGTCAGCACGCCAGCGTGGGAGGTGGGCTCTAATTGCAGCTAGAGTGGGGAATGCTAGTTACACGAGCAGACAGAATTTGGGCCTGATGGTGGAGTCCCAATAAAGTATTCACTGTGTTACCGCATCTCTTACGTCTCCATAATTTATATGTATTCCCGACTCCGTTATGGGAGATGTCTCCTTCAGCTGATAACCCTCGTTGCCTGGAAGAACCGACCACCAGCACAACGAGGCACGTCACACAGTGATGATTCGCCATAGGTGGTACAGATTGCAATTCTTACCACAGGAGAAATTACTGAAAACAAGAGTCTTGCCGAGCTAAATGAGAACTGAAATAGTCCAGCGTTCGTAGCTGCTTCCGGATTAGCATGCTGCTCCAAATTACGGTTTAACTAATGACACACCAATTACAAAGTTCCTTCAGCAAACGCATGGGCAATGTTTTGGAAATAAGCTACATTTTTAAAGACAAGTAAACTTTTGCACAAACTAGCCTTCATAATTGAGCGCTTCCAGCGTGCACCATGGGCCAGCATGACATCAAAGATCAAGAGCCACATCAGCTGCGCCAAAGTGCCGCAACCAGAATAAACATTGTTATAGAATTTTGCAGCGATAACAAAAACCACGAACCTTGCAGTGAGTGAATCTGTTTCCGATGCCAGCAGTTCGTTGAGCAAGTACACTGAGGAGCCGCTTCTCAGGATGAACTTAAATAAGCTGGCATATTATCGGTCAAGCAATCATCTGACAGCAGAGTCACATGACAGTCATGTGGACTCAGGTGATTCACCGGAGGGAGAAGCAGCTCCTCCATGTTAATAGGTACCATGTTGCACAGGTACCCAGCATAGGTCTTCCTATAAAAAACTTTTTGCTATTCAGACAAGTTATAGCTTCTGCATGACCAAACATATTTCTAGATTACAGCTTAAAAAATTTTATAATTAATTTTTTGTTTTATTTTATGAGTTGATTCATTAATAAATTGAAGTGACAATTTATCCTGAGTTTAGTATTCCCTTTGTTTGCCACGGTTGGTTTTGACTGGGAGATCTTTGACGCTTATGTTTGGTTGTCAAAAAATAAATCCAAGAAAGGTTGCATATGTTTCCGCAAAAGCGCTGGTTTATTACAATAGAAAAGTTATATACAGCTCCTTTGGCTGATAAACAAAAATAAAATAAAGCAGACTGGAAATTAGGGAAACAGCACAAAAGCAGCAGCAAAAAAAAAAAAAAAAAAAAAAAACAGACAAGGTCAAACAGCTGTGCGCTCCCTGTCAGCCACGCCTCCACCCGTCACCTTCCTATTTAATGGCCCTCTAACCTGTAGAGGGCACACACTTACAAAGTTGGAAATAAAAGTCAAGTATTAGGATTGATAAAATAAGAAATGGCTCCTACATTAATTGTATTAATTTAAGTGTATATACAGTGCCGTGAAAAAGTACTTACCCCCTTCCTGATTTATTTTTTTTATTTATGTCACACTTTCATGTTTCAGATCATCAAGCAAATTTTAATATTCTGAGAGGCATTAAAAACAGTATATTTTATTATGCGTTTTTAAGTAGTGGTAAATGGTTTCTTTCGTAGTTGCAGAACACGGTCTCGGGAAACTGTGCTTTTGGTAGTGAGACTTGCCCTCACTGTCATTGTTACATTGGCTATTAATTCAGCAGTTCTTATGCATTATCTGACATGGCAGAGGACGTTTTATGGAATGTGTTTTTGTGGCGTCACAGATGACGCACTTTGTCGGGGACGACAGCTGATACATCTGGTCATTCTGTGTCATCCCTGCAGTCTGGATACAGTCATTTAATGGACATTAATGCATCCAGAATCTTTTCTTTGAGACTGGCAATCATTCAACATTCAAAATGTTTGATTCTTTCGAGATTCATTTGTTTGTGGCATTTGAAGTGGGAATGATGTGACTTTGTTTATGTGTGTTTTTATTGGCCCTGATCTTCAACTTTTCATGTGCAAAATGATTTCTCCCAGTGTGATTCACGACCATGATCCAGGGAACTGTGCTGCATTTAGATAATCATAATGAGGTGTTAAACCAAGAAAGGATTCGAACCCAGACACTTGACATTTTTCAATGCTTACCATACCTGATGGTCATCATGTCAATCAGCAAAAAGGAAAAACTATCAGTTTTCAAATTAGACGATAAAAACCACTTTGCGTTTTTAATGCCTCTCAGTATATTACACAAAGATAACCCGAGTAAATACAAAACGCAGTTTTTAAATGATGATTTCATTTAGTTAGGGAAAAAGCGATCCAAACCTACCTGGCTCTATGTGAAAAAGTAATTGCCCCCCCCCCCTTGTTAAATCATGAATGAATTGTGATTAACAAAATATTTTGAGTTCAATTTAACTAGCCACACCCAGGCCTGATTACTGCCAGAGCTGTTGAATCAAGAAATCACTTAAAGAGAACCTGTCTGACAAAGTGAAGTAGGCTAAAAGATCTCAGAAAGCAACACATCACGCCGTTTCAAAGGAACTCAAGAACAGATGAGAAACAGTCATTGACATCTATCAGTCTGAAAAGGGTTACCAAGCCATTTCTACGGCTTTGGGACTCCAGCGAACCGTGGTGAAAGCCATTATCCACAAATGGAGAAAACACGGAACTGTGGTGAACCTTCCCGGGAGTGGCCGGTCTACCAAAATTACTCCAAGAGCTTATTGACGACTCATCCAGGTCGTCACAAAAGAATCCGGTACAACATCTAAAGAACTGCAGGCCTCAATTTCCTCAGTTAAAGTCAGTGTTCATGAATCAGAAATAAGAAAGAGACTGGGCAAAAATGGCATCCATGGGAGAGTTCCCATTTGCCCAAAAACATCTTAATGATCCCCGAGACTTTTGGGAAAATATTCGGTGGACTAACAAGACAAAAGTTGAACTTTTTGGAAGGTGTGCGCTGCGTTACATCTGGCGTAAAACTAACACAGCATTTAGTGGCTGTTGCTGTTGCTGTTGCTGACCTCTTGGCTGTGCTGTAGCGCTGTTTGTTGGTGTGCATTCTGCTTGAGTTGAGACAGAGGAAGACGTGTGGGATTGAAGCTGAAGATTTACTCTTGTTTAAACGGGGTTTTCTGAAAATAATTTGTGTGTTAAGGCTCAAACAGTAATAGAGATTAGACGATTTGCTCCCGAGGTATAACCTTTGTCGCATTAGGGGCAGGGAGAATCTTCCTCCTTCTTTTCCCCTTTTTCCCCCTGTAACAACTCGGTGAGCAAACAGCCAAATTAAGTCGCTAATCTGATCAAACACAGGCGACGGGGGTTTTTTGGGGTTTTTTTTGGGGGGGTTTCAGTCTCCCAGGAGCAAAGCAAAGTAAGGTAAAGTAAAATAAATTTAAACGCTAAATTTAGAGAATAAATTAAACGCTAAATAATTGTCTAACTGAGTTAATTGTGCGAAATACAAAGTAAAACCAGTTGTTTTCAAGGACTGAGGTACTGTCGCCTGGTTTTTCTGTAGCTGATTTAGCTAACGAACCCCAGCAAGCTCTCAACGCCAAGAATATTATGGAATTACCGGGATATCTAACTATAACCCGGCTTGGTTTCATACTTGGTCGCTTGCCTTTCATACAGTCTTCTAGCCAATAAATATTGACGTTCACCGGGGTTTTTTAGTCCCCTTCGTTCTCTATCCTGACCGCATTACCGCATAAACGCATTGCCAAGCTTGAATATTAACGCGAACCGGGGTTTTTGTCTTTTTCGCATTTTATTATCATCGAAGGGCTCTTCTGATTAAACACATTGCAAATTACGTTATCTTTGTATTTTCCTCCGGTTGCGGTGCCTTGATCAGCTGACTAAAGTTTAACTGCTTGTTTGAGTGCTCAGCGACAGCTTGTTGGGGAGATACCGAGTATAGTTAAGCTCACGAAGTAAAACGACTTGTTTATTCGGTCCGTTTTAATTAAAGGAAACCGAGGCTTTACTCTTATCTCGGTTACCCTTGGTTGTATTTGTGGCTGGCTAGCTAGATAGTTACTGTTTGCATTTTTGGCTGGGGATCTGAGATTTAGTATTAAGTTAGTAGGGCAGCAGTCACTTGAGTCGTCCATTCGGTTAGGTTGGAATTTAAACGGTTAGTTTTACCGGAGTGCTCCGCCACCTCCATCCTCCAGTTTCTCCTGGTCGTTGTAGCCAGTCTGTTTTATCTGGGTTCTCAGCTAAGCCCTGTGATATTTTTAGGTTAGTATATTAATAGTACTGGGACTAGATAAACTCAAGTCGGCTTATTAGGAGTGCTAATTACATATAGAGTTTGGCTCAATCTGGTATTTCATTTCTGTTAACTGAAACTAAGCCCCTGTTAAAAGAGGCTTATAATCCATATACATAGTTTCCCCACGGTTTCTATTGTGACTGCTGCTTAGGGCTTCTTAGGTTAATAAATTAATAAATTGTGGTTCCTCAGCTTCTGTCTCGGCATTAGTAATTTTCTTTTATCTAGGGTGACCGAGGTCATTAGGTAGGGGGTTCAAAATGTGGCCAAAACTATGTGACGGTTGCAGGATGATCGCGCTTTTGGAAAGAGATTTCCAGGGCGGGTTTGTCTGTCACCGGTGCCAGCTAATTGAGCATCTGGAGAGCAAGATCCTTGATCTTCAGGGCCAGTTGGCGGCACGACATAGTTCACAATCAGTAGAGTTCCTGAGGAACTAAGTAGTATGTCGTTTCGAGAAATGGTGTGTACGCCAAAGCAGGGTGGTGCAGGGATCCCAGAGCAGGCAGGGAGAGAAAGTTGGGTGACTGTAGGTCGACAGCGCAGGAAAGGAGTGCACGCCGAACAGCAACAGCTCCTCCAGTGGTTGAGGTGTCCAACCGATTCCGGCCCTTGCAGGAACTCGAATTGGCCCCTGACCCTGAGAGTGAGGGGACTGATGAGCAGCAGGGCACCCTGTTGGCCTCTACCCCTCAGAAAAGAGAGTTAGTGATAGTGGGGACTCAATACTTAGAGGAATAGATAGTTTAGTCTGTTCAAGCCGACAAGGAGTCTCAGTGACGTGTGTTGCCTGCCTGGTGCCCAGGTAGGAGACCTCCTGGAGCGTCTTGGACAAGCTCCTGGCCAGAGTGGGGAGGGATCCAGTTGTCATGGTCCATGTTGGGACAAATGACATAGGTAAGGGTAGGTTTGAGGTTCTGCAAGGCAAATTTGTGGAATTAGCTGAGAAGCTTAGGAGCAGATCCTCAACGGTAGTGTTCTCCGGGATTCTACCGGTACCACATGCAAGCAGAGGAAAGCAGAATTGTATCTGGAGGTTTAACACGTGGCTACGAACCTGGTGTAGGAAAGAGGGGTACAGGTTTATGGGCCACTGGAACTTTTTCTGGGACAGGGGTGACCTGTTCAAGCCTGACGGGCTGCACCTGAACTGGAGCGGTACCTTTGCACTGGGTCAGCGTATGTTGAGGGTAGCACAGGATTATTTAAACTAGGGACTTGGGGGGCAGGGAGGTTAGTGAGTGTTACACATAGGGAAATGCAGACTGCCCTGATGGAAGCTGACGGCGTTACATGCACTATTGATGATATACTTTTAAAGCAACAAAGCGTAGTGCGGGGCTTGAAGCAGCGGCCGCATGGGAAATCAAGGGGGAAGAGCATTAGTAATAACCTGAAATGTTTTTATTTGAATGCAAGAAGCATAAAAAATAAATTTCCAGAGCTTGAGGCCATTATGATTAGTGAGGGCTATGACATAGTTGGGATTACAGAGACATGGCTTAGTGAAGAGGATGGAGATGAATATAATATAGAAGGTTATAAGCTCTTTAGGAAGGATATATGTAATAGGCGAGGAGGGGGTGTAGCAATCTATGTGAACGAAAACATAAATGTGCAGGAAATTCCTGAAATTGAACATTCCTTGCCCTGTGAAGATATCTGGGTCAGGCTCATTGGCAAACACGAGACAGGTTTAAACATAGGAATATGCTATCGGCCACCAGCTTTGGACAGTACAGTCAATTAAATGCTTTTGAAGAGGATTACGCAAGCTTGTAGAGGTGGAGGGACTATTATTATGGGAGACTTAAATTATCCTGGTATTGATTGGGAAATGGCGAAAGGACAGGGTAGGGGGAGGAAGAATTTCTAGATGTTATAAATGATAATTTTTTGGTGCAGTATGTTAATAAACCGACAAGAGAGAAGGCAATTTTAGACTTAGTGCTCTGTAATGACCCAGATAGAATTAGCAATGTTGAGGTACTGGAGCCACTTGGGACAAGTGATCACTCTGCTGTTAATTTTGATGTTTCATGGGAAGTTAAAAAGGTGTATTCAAAAACAAAAATTTTCAATTTTAGGCGAGCAAACTTTGACAGGATGCGCTCATATCTAAGTGAAATAAAATGGGAGACACTCCTGGACTGTGAGTCTGTAAATGAGATGTGGGAAAGATTTAAGGGGTTTTACTTGATTCACAATGCAAATTCATTCCAAAGGTGTCCAAAAGTAAGCTGAAAAAGCAGAATCTTCAGTGGATGACCAAAAAGTATTCAGTAGGATTTTGAGGGAAAAGAGGAATCTTTATAAGATGTACATAAAGGATAACAATGAGAACACTAAGGCTGAATACTGTAAAATGCGGGCTGTGGTCAAAAAAAAGAGCTGAGGAATGCTAGAAGACTGTATGAAAGACAAATTGCAGAGGGGGCAAAACTAACCCTAAGCGCTTCTTTCAGTACTGTAGCAGAAAAAGGAAAGTCAAAGAGGAGGTTAAGTGCATAAAGAATAAAAATGGATCGCTGCTATATGATAACAAGGATATTGCGGATGCCTTAAACAGTTATTTTGTTGAGAATTTTACCTCAGAGTGGGTCTTTATTCGGCCAGAGGGCATGTCCAATGCTAAAGATTATTTAGCGGAAATTGAGGTTAGGGATAACGAAGTATTAGACAAGTTGCATAAACTAAAGGCAGATAAGGCGGCGGGTCCTGATGGCTTATATCCTAGAGTGCTCAGGGAAGTTGGTGAGATCATCTTTAAGCCGCTATCCGCCATCTTCAGACGGTCTTTAGAAAGTGGAGAAATACCAAATGATTGGAAACAGGGCAATATAATGCCAATATATAAGAAAGGGGACCGTACTGAGCCAGGAAATTACAGGCCAGTCAGTTTAACTTGCATTGCGTGCAAAATATTGGAATCTATCATAAAAGATGAGCTGGACTTATTTCTTGAACGTAATAATATCTTGAGGGATAGCCAACATGGTTTCCATAAGGGAAGGTCATGCCTGACAAACCTGGAATTTTTTTGAAGAGGCCACCAAGACTTATGACCAGAGCAGGGCTTATGACATCATATACTTGGATTTTCAGAAAGCATTTGATACAGTACCGCATAAGAGACTAATTTTTAAAATGAGCTCCATTGGAGTTGCAGGAGGCATTCTGGAGTGGATTCAAAACTGGTTACAGGACAGAACACAAAGAGTGGTGGTCAATGGTATCTCATCTGAGCTAGGTATGGTGGGGAGTTGCATCCCCCAGGGATTGGTGTTGGGACCCCTGCTGTTCCTCATCTATATTAATGACCTTGATAGGAATATTGAGAGCAGATTAGTTAAATTTGCAGATGATACTAAATTGGGGGGTTTGGCAAATAGTTTAGAGTCCACTAAAGTGATTCAGGATGATTTGGATAGAATCCAGAAATGGGCAGAAATGTGGCAATTGAAATTTAATGTAGCGAAATGTAAAGTTGTACATGTAGGTAATAAAAACATTAGACGGGATTACTTCATGGGAGGTTTAAAACTGGAATGTGCTCCACACGAGAAAGATCTGGGAGTGATTGTTGACCAAACCCTCACAGGCTCTAGCCATTGTGCCGTAGCAGTTAAAAAAGCCAATCGGATGCTGAGATACATTGCCAAAAGTATTGAGTACAAATCTAAGGAGGCGATGCTTCTTTTGTACAACACATTTGTCAGACCACATCTGGAGTATTGTGTGCAGTTCTGGGGACCATACTTTAAGAAAGATATAGAGCCTCTAGAGCAAGTTCAGAGAAGAGCCACTAAGCTAATTCCAGGTATAAAACATGAAAGCTATGAGAAAAGGCTGAAGATCCTTAATCTTTTTAGTCTTAGGAAAAGGAGACTAAGGGGTGATTTGATTGAGGTCTTTAAATATGTTAAAGGGATTAACAAAGTGAATTATGTAGGATTCCTTCGACCAAGTGTTGTTAGTAGAACTCAGGGTCACAAATGGAAGTTGACCAAAGGTAAGTTTAGCACTGATATTCGGAAATATTTCTTCACCCAAAGAGTAATTTCGATGTGGAATAGCTTGCCTGACCATATTGTTGAGGCAGAGACCTTGGGGGTTTTCAAGAGCAGGCTTGACTTAAAGCTAGATACCATTGAGTCATTGAGTATCTGAAGGGATATATTCACAATAGTATAAAGAAACTGGCGAGCGTAGTTGGGCTGAACGGCCTGTTCTCGCCATTCATGTTATGTTATGTTAAAAGAAGAACATCATACCAACAGTCAAACATCCTGGTGGTAGTGTGATGATTTGGGGCTGCTTTGCTGCTTCAGGACCTGGATGACTTGCCGTAATTGATGGAACAATGAATTCTGCTCTCTACCAGAAAATCCTGAAGGAGAATATCTGACCATCAATTTGTGACCTCAAGCGCACTTAGGTTATGCAGCAGGACAATGATCCAAAACACACCAGCAAGTCCGCCTCTGAATGGCTTTAAAAAAAAAAACAAAACAAAATGAAGGTTGTGGAGTGGTCTAGTCAATGTCTGGACTCAAATCTGATTGAGATGCTGTGGCATGACCTTTTGCAGGCCGTTCATGCATGAAAACCCTCCAATGTGGCTGAATTAAAACAATTCTGCAAAGAAGAGTGGGCCAAAATTCCTCCACAGCGATGTAAAAGACTCATTGCCAGTTATCGCAAATGCATGATCGCAGTTGTTGTTGCCGAGGGTGGCACAACCAGTTATTAGGCTTAGGGGGAAATTACTTTTTCACATAGGGCCAGGTAGGTTTGGATAGCTTTTTTCCCCTCAATAAATGAAATCAAATACTTCAAATACTTTTTCACGGCACTGTATAAATCATTTAATCTGTGAAAAAATAAAATGGCATTCTTAACACATCCTCTGTAAGATAGGTATATGGTATTAGATAATTATTGTAACACTTCTGAATTCATGACCAGCTTGAATTTTTGGCCCTGTTAAAGTTGTAATATTTCAATATCTAAACACTGCATATGGGTTATTCAAGTGTAAGTTAACATCTATGAAATAAGGCATTTTGATGAATTTGAGCTTTCTATCATTAACTATATGCATTTTATAAAATAATGTTTGAATATGCCTTCGATGCCATTAAATGCTGAGTGTCCACAAAAATACCACGTTTTCAAAAATTTGTTTTGAGAAAATAAAGCAGAACACCATCACAAATTTTGGATGTGTTAACAGGCATCTACTCTTTCGAAAAACAGTCAATTTGATGTTGGTGGATGGTGTCATTTTTTTGGTATAAAATGTTAAAAATAGCACAAATTTTTTTTTGTCCATTTTTAAGCCTTAAAGGTCTTCTGCCACGGAATTACAAGTCGAACTTATTTTATGTAAATTTTCTTTCTGAATTCGAATATGACCATATTTTTACCTAAAATCATTCTATAATGCAGAAATCTAAACAAAACGACTATGTTTGGGAACACCCCTAAAAATTCATATTTTTTTCACAACTGTTCGGCAGTTTGGGTGCGACGTATACTCTGGAACGCTCAGCCCTGCCCCCAACCCGGCATTCATAGATCTTGCATACAATCCTGACCTATAACCATCGCGCTTCCTTTCAAATCGACCAACACTGTTCACAAAAAGAACGCCAGTCTACAATTATGTATGACGAATACGAACAATCAGAAGAAGAGAATATTTCAGGTGCCTATGAGAACCTACGCGATTTCATAGCTATTCATTATTCCAAGGCCGTCACTCAGTTGTGTGTATATGAAGGTTTGCACGTCGCTGGTTTTGATATTAGCCGCAGGTTTAGCCTAGCCGATGTCAGTAGCTGAGTTTCCGTTTCCCTGTTTTAATGCGTATTTTGAAGTTACGCATCAAAAAAGGTAGCCTAATGGAAACACTATTATTCGAAAATAAATCCTGATTTGCAAAAAAAAAAAAAAAAAAAAAAAAACGTTTACGCTCGCTTGAGGTGGATTCTCACTTTTGCGAAACAGCCTTAATGCGCATAATCTGAAATGGAATGGAAAAAAAAAAAAAAAAAAGGGGTCACCAACTCCGTTCCTGGAGGGCTACCATCCTGTAGGTTTCTGCTCTACCTCCTATTCAGCACACCTGATTCAACTAATTAGCTACTTAACAAGATCACTAAGCTGGGCAATTGAGTGGCCGATTAGTTGAATCAGGTGTGCTGAATAGGAGATACAGCAGAAACCTACAGGATGGTAGCTCTCCAGGAACGGAGTTGGTGACCCCTGCTCTACACTGTCCATATTCAATTTCCGCATATACTTCACTTCACAAAAGGCTAAAGTGCCTTTTTTAGGTTGCCAGCCGTAGGCCAGTAACTAATTGTCGTCACTTTGCGTCCGGCGGCGTCGTCAGCGTCGTCCGTTTAAAGCCATATCTCAAATGGTCTGATGAAATTTTTTTTAATTTAGGGATGTGATCAAATCAGTCATCGAGTTAATGCCCGAGCAAAAATTTTTTGATTGAATCGTTCATTTAGACTTGGCGGCCATTTTATTTGTCAAAAATGTCCATTTTTGGCACTTAGGTGCAATTTTCTCAAAAACTGTCTGATGAATTTTTTTTTAATCGCAGCAATGGAATCAGTATCATGACCTGTCTGTAAACGGCGTTTTGATTGAATCGCTCCTTCATAGCGCAACCTAGGCAACGTGTCTGGACTTCATCATTTTTCGGGGTGTTTTGTGCTATAACTCTCTTGATATAGCATTTAGAGCTTAGGTATGTATGTGGCACCTATAGGGAATCAGGTATGCCGAACATTGTGAGTCAGTCACATTTGACTTTGGGCCTCAAGGTCAAGGCCAAATGGCAAAAATGTGCTATAACTTGCTTAATATGACATTTAGAGCTTAGATATGTATCAGGCACCTAAAGGGAATCATGCATGCCAAACATTCTCGGTTGTTCGAATTTCACCTTGAGCCTCCAGGTGAAGGTCAAATGGCAAAAATGTGTTATAACACCTTAATGTGGCACCTACAGGGAATCATGTAAGCCAAACATTCTCTGCAAGTTGAATATAACATTGGGCATCAAGATCAAATAGCAAAAATTGCTATAACTTGCTGAATATGGCAATTAGAGCTCAGGTATGTTTGGGGCATCCATAGGAAACCATGTACAGCGCCGTCCATAATTATTGGCACCCCTGGTTAAGATGTGTTAAAAGCCTTAAAATAAATTCAATTTTTATTGCAGAAGCATACTCTCACACTGAAAAATTGTAAAAAAAAAGTAACCTTCAAGTCAAGTGAATTTTAAGGGGAAAAAAATCCCTGACTAAGAAAGAATTATTTTTCATAAAATCACCTGTTCCATAATTATTGGCACCCCTAACAATTCCTAGGAAATAAATGTAATTGAAGTATTTCTGTCATTTCTACAGTAGTTTACAAAGTTGATCAGAGTACCTGGGAACATTTAATTAGTAATTCATCACTTCCTGTTTCCGTGGGGTATAAATATGATGTGACACAGAGGCCATTTCTCTTATCCACTCTTCAACATGGGAAAGACAAAGGAACACACCATTCAAGTAAGGCAGATGTGTGTCGACCTTCACAAGTCAGGCAATGGCTACAAGAAAATAGCCACTCGCCTGCACCTGCCCATATCTACTGTCAGAGGAATCATTAAGAAGTTTAAGACAACCGGAACAGTGGTAAACAAGCCTGGAAGAGGACGCAAGGTTATTTTGCCACCACGCACAGTGAGGAGGAAGGTAAGAGAAATAAAAAGTTCTCCAAAGCTCACTGTTAAAGAATTGCAACAAATGGTAGCATCTTGGGGTCACAAAGTCTCCAAAACAACCATCAGGCGCTATCTACATGCCAACAAGCTGTTTGGGAGGCATGCACAGAAAAAACCTTTTCTCACTCACAATCATAAACGCAAACATCTGGAGTTCGCTAAGCGGTACTGGGACTTCAACTGGGACCGTGTGCTTTGGTCAGATGAGACCAAGATAGAGCTTTTTGGCAACAAACACTCTAAGTGGGTCTGGTGGAACACAAAATATGAGTGTGCAGAAAAGCACCTCATGCCCACTGTGAAGTATGGGGGAGGATCGGTGATGCTGTGGGCCTGTTTCTCTTCCAGAGGCCCTGGGAACCTTGTTAGGGTGCATGGCATCATGAACGCTTTGAAATACCAGGACATTTTAAATCAAAATCTGGTGGTCTCTGCCCGAAAGCTGAAGATGGGTCGTCACTGGGTCTTTCAGCAAGATAATGACCCTAAACATGTGGCCAAATCTACACAGAAATGGTTCACCAGACACAGAATCAAGCTCCTCCCATGGCCATCTCAGTCCCCAGACCTCAACCCCATTGAAAACCTGTGGAGTGAGCTGAAGAGGAGAGTGCAGAGGAGAGGACCCAGGTCGCTGGATGATTTAGAGAGATTGTGCAAAGAGGAATGGTCGAAGATCCCTCTTTCTGTATTCTCCCATCTTGTGAAACATTATTAGGAGAAGATAAGGTGCTGTTTTGTTGGCAAAAGGGGGTTGTACAAAGTATTAACATCAGGGGTGCTAATAATTGTGGCACACATGATTTGATGTAAAAGAATTATTTCTTAATGTGGGATTTTTTTCCCACTGAATAAATGCACTTGAATTAAAGGTTGGATTTTCCTCTTTTTTTCATTGTGGTCCTATATTATTTAGAAAAAAAACTGAATTTATTGGAAGCTAAAGAACACATCTTAACCAGGGGTGCCAGTAATTATGGAGGGCAGTGTATGCTGAACATTTTTAGGCAGTCAGTCAAATTTGATCTTGGGCCTCAAGGTCAAGGTTATATAACAAAAATGGCCTATATTTGTTTAATATTGTTTGTAGAGCTGAGGTATGTATTGGGCACTAATAGCAAATCATGTATGCTGGTTGTTTTCGACATATTGGATTTGACCTTGGGCAACAAGGTCCAGGTAATGACAAAACGGCCTAAAAGTCCTTTAATGTTGGCTTTAGATCTTCGGTATGTATTGGATACTAATGACAAATCATTTATGCTGATCAAACACACCATATTGGATTTGACTTTGGTCTTCAAGGTCAAGGTCATGTGACAAAATCAATCTATTTATTTCCTCGTTTAATAATGTCTTTAGAAATTAGTATGTATTAGGCACTTACCTATATATAATTAAAATTTTTACGGGCATTGCAACCACATGGTCGACCTTTTTTCACGATCAATTGCGGCAATAAAAACTGGTTAAAACCCATTTTTGGATGTTTGTTCCTATTAGCATCATGGAATAGAAAGAATAATACTAATTAGACCCACTCGGTGGCAGTGTTGTGTAAAAAAAATCATTGTCTGAAAGCAAAGCAAGAACCATAAGTGAATTAAGAAGGGGCGACTTCACAAATTGACAGCAGACGACAGTGAAAGTTCAGGTTAGAAAAAAAAAAAAAAATCGGATTTCATGATCTAGACTTCTTAAAGATTATATTTTTTTGCTAAATGGCAGAAATGTTGCTGTCTGTCACTCATGAAAAAAGTGTGACTGCTCAGTCGAAGTTTCCGATAATGGTAACTAAAACCCCTTTCTCACTGAGCTGCGTTGGCCCGTGGAAGTGTGCGGATGAAACGGTTCTCTTCTTTCGCAGAGAAGAATTGATTCGAAGAGCTGTGAATTGATTCGCAGTGGTACGGGACCATTCGCCATCACCGCCGAAATTGCGAAAAAAATTAAACAGGTTTAATTTTTTTTTCGGATGTCCGAGCTGGAGCTTTTTAACGCCAATATCGTGTAGACAATGTGTTGTTTTTGCAAGAATTCGTGTTGGCTTGCTGTTGAATCCGCGGACTGATGCTAGTTACTTTTCTCCTGTTGGAGCTGTAACTGCCGGCAACCTTCAGGGCTCTTGGCACTCTAGTTTATATTATCCAAGATCAGTAGCACGATTGAGGGGTGCAGTCATGAACAGTAGGCAATGCCAGACTGAAAACACAGTCTGCCCGTTCTCCATTTTCGCATTTGAGGTTGCCTAGCAAGGAAGTTGGAATGTGTTTATCTGACATAGGTACGCACGCACATCACCGCCAACTTAGAGTTGTTTATTTGCTCTCAACCGCTTGAGGGAAACATATGGAAACGCATTTAATTCGCATTTAGTTTTAGCGAATTTTCACAAGATTCGCTTCAAAGTTAAATGGAAACATAGCTAGTGACTGCTGTCGAAAATATATTAGCAGCGATGATGACGATGATAATTATAAATCATCATCATCCATACACTATCCAGTTGCAAATTTCGAAACAAACATCTAGTATGTTGTACGACAACTTCTTTCCGACTTCGGGCTTGCATTGATAACCTTTTTCTGCAGCATTAACAGGGAGTGAATGCCGATTTAAAAAAAAAAAAAAAAAAAAAAAAAGATTATGTGCTTGTATATTAAAAGCGCTGTAGAGCCCGCTCCCGAAGTCAGTGTCCTGGAAGTGGTCACTGCAGATTACGCTAGACTCGCTAGGTCCATGCCACTTGGCTCGAGTTAGCCTCACTTTCGCGGCCCAAAGTTGTCTTCGAGCCTTATCCTTGGGGAAAGTGTGTAGGCTTACCGCGTCTTTGGTTGTTTTTCTGCAACCCCCCACGATGTACCGACCTGGCATTTCAAGTATTGAAGCAAATTTTAGATAAAAAAATATTGCACAAATACACACCGTCAAGCTTAAAAAATGTCAGGTGCGTTCCCGAGTGTACGTCACGGGTGCACGTGATCATGCGTACTCGTTTTTTTCCCGATTTTTGGAAGCTGGCCGTAAGAACTGGCAAAGTGGCTAAAATAGTAACTCTGAAAATGTTTTTTTTTAATTGTCAAAATGCGGTTCACAGAACTAATGTTAAAATGTTTATCAAAAGCAGTCCCTAGAACATATATCAAATTTTCGGTGGCAGAAGACCTTTAATATTTTCTAGATTATTCATAAGGAGAGGGGCAGAATTAGGATACAAAATACACAACATATATGGGAAGATGTACGTGCAATACCAAATCCCTGTCTTTGAAATTAGGCTTTTACAGTCCTGCCTCTGAGTCGTCCGATTGTGTCCTTGCCTGCCAGTATTCCATTTGTCACACCGCAGAGTGCAGAGTAAAATTTGAACAACTTTAAGCACCCAGAAATATGATAAACTAAAGGGACACCTTTATAAGTCCATATTCCTCAAGTTATAGTAGCAGATTTTCACCCCTGAAAATTTGAAAGACTCAGCTGAAATACTCTTCTAGATATAGCCATGTGAAAGTGGCTCCTCAGAAATCGCTATTCAAAAAAGGCCGGAACTTAGTTGCAAAAATATTTTTTTTATGACAAAACAATTTGGAGTTGAGAGCTAAAATTTTGGATTTATCCTCTGAGGAGGTGTATGCAGCTGCTGGAATTTTTTCAGCCAAATCTGAGATGGTCAAGTGAGAAGTTTCTCTGAAATTCAGACATTTGACATAGAATGATCCCTGTGTAACAGATTAGCGCAGTGGCTTCACTTTTTCCAGAGGCTGCGGTTGTTTGGGGTCCAAACCAAGATCACGTTAAAATTTTGCAATGCCATGCAAGCAAGCATCATGAGATATGGTATGGCAGCTTGGTACAGCTCTCTTACGGTCCAGTTTAAGTCCAGAATTTAAAAAAATGGTGACCACAGCCATGGAAACATGACCAACTCCAGTGAGTATATGAGAGTGTAGTCATCAGTCTCTCCAGTCAGTGTATGAGAGTGTAGTCATCAGTCTCTCCGGTCAGTGTATGAGAGTGTAGTCATCAGTCTCTCCGGTCAGTGTATGAGAGTGTAGTCATCAGTCTCTCCGGTCAGTGTATGAGAGTGTAGTCATCAGTCTCTCCGGTCAGTGTATGAGAGTGTAGTCATCAGTCTCTCATCGGTCAGTGTGTATGAGAGTGTAGTCATCAGTCTCTCCGGTCAGTGTATGAGAGTGTAGTCATCAGTCTCTCCGGTCAGTGTATGAGAGTGTAGTCATCAGTCTCTCCGGTCAGTATATGAGAGTAGTAGTCATCAGTATATGAGAGTGTAGTCCAGTCAGTATATGAGAGTGTAGTCATCAGTCTCTCCAGTCAGTATATGAGAGTGTAGTCAGTCTCTCCAGTCAGTGTATGAGAGTGTAGTCATCAGTCTGTCCAGTCAGTGTATGAGGGTAGTTATCAGTCTGTCCAGTCAGTGTATGAGAGTGTAGTCATCAGTCTGTCCAGTCAGTGTATGAGGGTAGTTATCAGTCTCTCCAGTCAGTGTATGAGAGTGTAGTCATCAGTCTGTCCAGTCAGTGTATGAGGGTAGTTATCAGTCTGTCCAGTCAGTGTATGAGAGTGTAGTCATCAGTCTCTCTGGTCAGTGTATGAGAGTGTAGTCAGTCTCTCCGGCCAGTGTATTTTGGACAGCTTTTATTTGCACAACTGTATTTATTTGCACAGTTACAAACCCCATTTCTAATGAAGTTGGGACGTTGTGTAAAACGTGAATAAAAACAAAATACAATGATTTGCTAATCCTTTTTGACCTATATTCATTTGAGTACACTGCAAAGGCAAGATATTTAATTTTTAAACTAATAAACTTCGTTTTTTTGGACATATTCACTCATTTTGAATTTAATGCCTGCAACAAGTTCAAAAAAGCTGGGACAGGGGCATGTTAACCACTGTATTTCATTACTTTTCATTTTAACAACACTCAATAAGCGCTTGGGAACTGAGGACACTAACTGTAGAAGCTTTGTAGGCGGAATTCTTTCCCATTCTTGCTTGATGTACGACTTCAGTTGCTCACCAGTCCATTGCCGATAATTTTCGTATTTTGCACTTCATAATGCGCCAGACATTTTCAATGGGAGACAGGGCTGGACTGCAGGCAGGCCAGTCTATTACCCGCACTCTTTTATTACGAAGCCACGCTGTTGTAATGTGCAGAATGTGGTTTGGCATTGTCTTGCTGAAATAAGCAGGGACGTCCCTGAAAAAGACGTTGCTTGGATGGCAGCATATGTTGCTCCAAAGCCTACACCAGCATCCCAACCAACTAATCTAAGGTCTAAATATGGTGCCAGCAGTTCACTCCATAAACCCATGAAGATCTTAAGGACTGCCAAGATTTAAAGGTTTGGCGGTGAAAAACAGGGCCTACTCAAACTTCACTGAAAATGGACTCAATCAGCTCATATTGCGTAGGGTCTGCACGAAGGCTGTGTGTCCATGCAAGGAAACCATGCAAGCAGAGAGAATCGAGGAAATGCATTTTTAGAGAAACAAAACATCCTTTCCTCTGGAACGGGAATCCTCAGATCTGGACCTCAAATCCAAATCCGACCCTGGTTTTCTTTCCTTCCGGGTAATTAACTAAACAACTAGCAATGCTTATTGGCCAGAATGGCTTCTCACCTGATTCCCAGGTAAAGGGAGGGTGGAAAACCAACAGTTCTCCGCAATGACTTTGAGAAAAAACTAGACAGCACAAAGTCCCCTTTCTCCCGGTAAGTTGGCTTTAACATCAGATCATGGCAAAACAAAGCATGTAATGCTTTAACCAATTTGGATGCAAATGATTTGTGTGCCAAAATGGTTAGTTCCTGTTCCGCTGTTGGCAGTGAAAACCATGCAGATCTTGCAGAAATGTTTTTTTAGTCTCTTTAAAAACGTAGTTTAATTGATATTTATGGATAAATATTTGAATTTTTTGATCATCAGTGCACCTGATTTAGATCATATCGGTTATATCCAGAAAGCTTTCACTAAAAAAGTATGTCTTTATTTGTAAAAGTGCCCTATGGCAACCTTATTATTATTATTATTATTATTTTTATTTTATTTTTTATTTTCTTTAGATTATTGAGTTCTGAGCAGGGGTGCCTACTCTGTTTACTATGCATTTTGCCCATTAGTTTTGCCATGACCGGAAGCTGGTGCCTATATGACCATGGCGGAATGCACCAAGAATAGAGAGCGCACCGTCTAGTTTCTCTCTACATCATTGGTTCTCAGCCTTTAAGAACCTGATTTGAGGAACAGGGCTCGAAGGTATTGTGTGAAGCAGCGTCCGTTCCTGATGATGGTGTACAGCTGATCTGCTGCCAGCGTCTGTCTTTACCGATGGAGATGCACCTATAACTACAGTGCAGAGCACTCAAAAAGACCGGGAAATAAGAAAGCAGTTTTTCCCTCAAAGGCCACGTTGAGCATGAGATTGCTACTGCCATCTCGTGGCTACTGTGAGAATCACTGCTACACCTGATGGAGGAAGAACAGCCCACATGACCTCTAAACCATGAGTGAGGCATCAATAACGTTTCCATCTGTGTTCCTCAAACATTAAAAAACAAATATGAATTTGGTTATTTCTATATTTGAAAACAAACCATTATAGTCTAGATCAGTGGTTCCCAAACTCGGACCTGGGACCTCCCTGTATATGCTAGTTTTTGTTCCAACCACAATTGCGATCATAGGATTTTAACAAGCTGTTAAATTGTCTTAATTATGTGCATTTTATAATTAGGTGCATTTATGTTTAGAGCCATAATTTATTCTGTTACAACATTTTGACGGATATGCATACATACAGTAAAGAATAAATTCCATATCCACATTGTGGTATATGAGTAACAACTGCATAAAAAAGGAAAAAAAAATTTACCCAATCAAAGTAAGCAAATCAACAGGTTCCAAACCGGTGAAACTGGAAAACTGGTTGCAAAAACTAACAATCTTTTAGACAAGCAAATGACAGTCAAACCTGCCTCGCGTTATACTGTATTTTTATTAAGTTGAAGTAAATTATTTTGAAAAACTCTGAACACCTGTGTTCTGCAATCTGATTTGGAGCTTACGGATTTCTGATTTTCTCAGTGAATAATTCGATCTGTCAAAAGATGTTACCTGAAATTGCTTGCAACATAGAAAAAAAACCCAATGTTTTTAATTCTTCATAGCACATTTAGATATTTCTATTAAAATTTGGCTTAGGACAGCAAGTCATTTCATTAAACATGAAATGTGCCAAATTAACATCTTATTGAAATCCAATGATGGAATTTTGGTTGGAACGAAAACCAGCATACACAGGGAGGCCCCAGCACCGAGTTTGGGAACCCCTGGCCTAGATCAAAGGTGTCAAACTGGGGCCTATTGCACAAAAGTCGGATCCTGAGATCCTGGATCAACGTCAAAGCAGGGATTCAAATGTAACCTTTAGTTCTGTGATATGCGCATGAAGTAGTCAATCAAATGTCTGTTTGAGGTTAGGTAATGTTTTACTTATCTTTCGGAAATAGCCGCATGGAACTGACATTTGTAGATATGTAGCGTTTCTGCCATCCCAGACACAAAATAAGTGCTGCACTTGAAAGGAGGTGGTTTGAAAGCTTGCATCGGCGTAGACTTGCTGCGGAGGGTTAAATCAGCCACTTACACTCCATGGGGATTAGTTTGGGATGACACTGAATCGCCCAGTCTCATTCTCCCCGCTACTGACTCAAGCCTTGAACCCTTAAAGACTTAAGTGACGTCACCTGTGAGTGATTGAGTGTGCGAGGGTTCAAGGGCTGGAAAATGTGGAAATAGGAATGAGACAGCACTTTGCAGCATATCGCGCTACCTTGACGTCACCATGTTGCTGACACTGGCGACTTTAGGTATTTATATTTTGCGGCTCTTTTTTTTTTCCAAAGACGGAGGCGCCCGAGGGAAACTTAAAGGCTTCCTGATTTAAATGTCTTACAGGCACTTGCATTGCCGAGTGGACGAGAAGTCAGACTCTTCCGCGTTTTTTACATCACAACGCGGGATTGTGGGTAATTCTCTTTGGCAAAGTCTGCAACGATGCCCACTTACGGAGAGGGAACATTAAGGGCTCGAAAAGTCTGCGAGCGTGCCCTCAGGCACTTGATGACTTGACAATGGGACAGCCCTTAACTTGACGGGAGCGCGCCTCAAAATCTGAGAGTCCGTGAGGGTGGGCATTGGGATTGGGCCAATCTGGCGGACCCTCCGCGGGAACGCGCAAACGGAGGGGGAGTGGATAGGGCGAGTGGATATGGACCGGTTTGGGATTGGGCCGAGAAATGTTTCAGCGCCGTCGAAAAGGAGTAGCTGATGCACTTCGGCATCTGCGTGAATGGGATAAGCCGTCGTTGCTAGACATACCCGATTTAAGATATAACATCGAGGCCAGAAAACGGGCAGATGTGATAGTGCATAAAATGCACACGTGAACTGCCAAGCAAACCCAAGTGCTTAGAAATTTTTACAAGCATACTTTTTCCGATATACCAAAATTTAGCTGAAGCCCCTTTTTGTCATGCACAAACTCTGAAATGAGAGTCCGATCTAGAAGACGTTTCCACACTAGTTGACTTTATTTTCTGCTTTCAATCACTTCTGAAGGAGGCGTATTCAAATTAAAAAGTAAAATGTTAACGTCAGAAAATAACGTCAACCTCCTGAAAATGTTTGATTCCAGTATCGCGAAGCGAGCGACATTGCACAGGTATCCAGTGTTAAGGCAACGACTTTCTTACCCCTAGCTCTGAATAAAGATGGAGAAAAGTAGCAGCAGTGCTGTTTATAGGGGGTTACCGCAACGATTTAAGACCGCGCTGAAACACGGTAACCTACTTTATGCTTCACTGCTCATTTTCTACTCTGATGGAAGTCTTAGTTTGGGAAATAAAGACAAGTCTGATAATGACGGATTCTGGTTAAAATGTGACATGGAAGGAGGACTGACTGAATTGTGATGGTAACTGTCACATGGATACTTGAATATAATGATTGAATATTGGCTATTTTACTGACATTAATTGTCACAAGCTTTTAAGATAATTACTCTGGGCCTACAATAAGTGAGATAGCAATGTGTAGTGGGCAATTTAGAGTGACTGTTAAGGACACTGATTTTCAATTTGGGTGACTGCTGAAGAGAATAATGCAACCCCAATTCCGAAATAGTTGGGACAAAGTGTAAATTGTGAATAAAATCAAAATGCAATGACTTTCAGATCATATGAGCCAATATGCTGTTTATTATAGAACATAGATAATATTTCAAATGTTGAAACAGACATTTTACATTTTTATCCACAAAATGAGCTTATTTCAAATTTTCTGGCTGCAGCAGGTCTCAAAAAAGTTGGGACACAGGCAAAAAAGGGCTGAAAAGCAATTCATATATAAGAGAATCAGTTGAAAGAACATTTAGCAAGTAATTAAGTTAACTGGCATCAGGTGTGTAACATGATTGGCTATAAAAGGGATGTCTTAGAGAGGCTGGGTCTCTCAGAAGTAAAGATGGCCAGAGGCTCTCCAACCTGTGAAGGCTTGCGTAAAAAAAATTGTGGAATACTTTAAAAACAATGTTCTCCAACGTCAAATTGCAAAGGCGTTGAAGGTCTCATCATCGACAGTGCATAACCATCATCAAAAGATTCAGAGAAACCGGAAAAATCTCTGCGTGTAAGGGACAAGGCCGAAGACCTTTACTGGATGCCCGTGATCTTCGGGCCCTCAGACGCCACTGCATCACTCACCGGCATGATTCTGTCATTGACTTTACTAAATGGACCCAGGAATACTTCAAGAGACCACTGTCTGTAAACACAGTCTGCTGTGCCATCCACAGATGCCACCTAAAACTATCATGCAAAAAGGAAGCCATTGTTGAGCATGATCCAGAAGTGCCGCTGTGTTCTGTGGGCCAAGGCTCATTTAAAATGGACTGTAGCAAAGTGGCAAAGTGTCCTGTGGTCAGGCGAGTCCAAATTTGACATTCTTCTTGGAAATCATGGGCGTCGTGTCCTCCGGGCTAAAGAGGAGAAAGACCACCCCTCCTGTCATCAGCGTTCAGTTCAAAAGCCAGGATCTCTGATGGTATGGGGATGCATTAGTGCATATGGTGTGGGACACTTGCATGTCTTAAGAAGCACCATGAATGCTGAAAGGTCTATAGGTTTTAGAGCAACATATGCTCCCCTCCAGACGACATCTATTCCAGGGTAGGCCTTGTGTATTTCAGCAGAACAATGCAAAACCACATACTGCAGCTATTACGACAGCATGGCTTCGTAGTAGAAGAGTCCGTGTGCTGAACTTCACCGATTGAGAACATTTGGCACATAACTAAACAAAGTCCGTCAAAGGAGACCCAAAACTCTCCAGCAGCTGGAAGCCTATATTAAACAAGAGTGGGATCAAATTCCAATGGCTAAACTCAAGAAACTTGTCTCCTCAATGCCCAGACACCTCTACTCTGTGTTAAAAAGAAGATAGTATGATACACCGTGGTAAACAGGCCCCTGTCCCAACTTTTTTGAGACCTGTAGCAGCCATCAAATTTGAAATGAGCTCATTTTGTGGATAAAATTGCAAAATTTCTCAGTTTCAATATTTGCTATGTTATCTCTGTTCTATTGTGAATAAACTACTGGCTGGTGTGATTTGATTATCATTGCGTTTTGATTTTATTCACAATTTACACTTTGTCCCAACTATTTTCGAATTGGTGTTGCACATAAACCTCCCCTGCTTTCATGACATAAGAGCCCACTGGTAGTATGGCATTGAATAATAAGGGTTATGACAAGAATGTCACAACTGACCCCAGCTTCCACAAACATCATTAATTCATGTATAGAACTTCATTAATTCAGATTAAAACATGAAATAATAGAAGTTGCTGCTTTTTTTTTTTTTACATTCTAAGGAGACAAACACTTCAAAGCATTAATTGCCAAACTTTTACATTGACTTTTTACATCACCAAATTACTCTTCCCCTGTTCTACAAAGAGATTTGAAATGAAGGGACCAAAATGTTATGACAGAGCTGAGGGAATTGTTTTCCTGTGCATGGACAGGGATCCCTGCTGAGTTCTGCCCAGAGAGTGACGTCATTCTGGCTTGTTTAAGCTGAATCATGGTGCAACTGACCCCAATCTGCAATACAAACTTTCCAGGAAAGTTTGTAACTGGAAACTAATTAAGCGACTTCAGTGAATGCACGCTCGTGTTGACCCTATTCTAAAGGTAGTAAATTGCCTCCTCATCTCACCAGGAAAAGAAACAGCAAAGATAAGTCCATGTCAAAGTACGTGATCATCATCTGCAGTTTAGTACCTGTGAACCCTGGGTAGGACAGACTGAGGTCCAATGAGCCATATCCATTTTGCCCATATGAACCAGCTCTGACATCTATTGATAACGAATGTGATATGGGTTCATCGAACCCCAGTCTCCCTTACACATATTTTCTAACCACTTTTACAATCCCAAAATTTTGACAAGCTTTTAATTTTTCTCAATTAGGTGCATTTAATACTGAAGGATAACATTCCCTCGAGCCACATTACGTTTAAAATGGAAAAGTGTTTCGTTAGAAGATTGCATTTGACAGACCAGAAGGCGCCTCATTGTTGAAACTGTGCAACAGGCCACCTAACAACCGGAAATTCAGAAGACGATGAAATTTAAAGACATGGCGAATCAATGGTACAACTCGAGTCAGGCCTGCACCTCGTAAAGGAAAAAAAAAAGTCTCTTGCTCAGCAACATAATTAAGTCCGTTTATTTCCCACAGTCTTTAATCTGCGGTGTGTTTCCCGAAAGCCTAAAACGCAAAGAACCTCTATAAACGACTCTTACGATCATTCTTAATGTAGCGTGGGTTTCCTCAACACGTTCGTAACTAAAGCGTCTTTTTAGTTCGCTCTACTAACCCACGTAACGAGAGAACGTCCGTTGCTTAAGAATCTCTTTAAAACACTCGTTAATCCTGAGACGCAGCGCCGTCGCAGGGGGGGTGAGAGGCCCTGTGCCGACTTGATGCGCGAGGCCCTGCTCACGTGCACGCGCATTAATCATGTCAGGCTGCAAGCACACAGCTGTTCTAGTTATACTCGGTGAAATGACATGCATTTTTTGACTAAAACGGCATTATTGTGGCAATAATTTCAACTATGATTTTTTGGATATCATAATCTTTCAAAGGAAAAAAATCAACTGCACAATGATTGGCTTTTATCATCAAATCAGCTCAGCTGTCACTTTATATAGGCATGTTGAAGTATGACAGTGCGGCACGAATTATAATTAAACAAACACTAATACCTAATGGCTCACACTCACTGGTGACAATCGCTTATTTTGACTCATTTCTATGGAAAAATCTCAGATTAACAAAGGCGTAGTATCCGCTGACACCCGCGACAGTTTAACATTTGATTACGATGCAGTATATTTTCTCATACTAGTCAGTCACAAACGCTCTGCTGCAGTATAACTTTAAAACATCAGATTCCCGCTCACCATTCATTGATTAGGTGATGGTAACTTTCCTTGCCTTTTGGGCCGCAAACTCAGCAATTAAATCCTTATAAACCAGCCTGGATGCAACGTCTTTTTCGATAGACAGAAGGGGAGCCCGCATAGTCTCTCCTGCGACATGGAGATCCGAAAATAGTTTTAAATTAGTTTTAACTTTGAAAAGCTTCGCTACCCCGATGTCAATTATTGATATCGTCAATAAGACCCTGAAAGCAATCTCACAGTTAGGAAAGGCGAGTGAGCAGCGAGACAGAGCATGTTACGTATGAAGACATAAAATAAAATAAAAAAAATCTGGGTAAGCTTTTATCGAGATGAAATAGTAAATAATGAAACTGACACAGAGAATTGTCATTTTAGGAGTATGATGAGTCAAGTGCAGAGATGCAAAATATGTATTAATTTATATATATAAAAAAAAATAATAATAATAATAAAAAAATCACGCACCAGCCGTGTGGCCCCCTAAGGGCGCGAGGCCCTGTGCGGTCGCACACTTCGCACAGCCCATGCGACGGCTCTGCTGAGACGTTATCGGGAAACCCACCACTGTTCAGTCAAAATGCGTACCCTTTATGCAACTGTGTACATAGAATACAGTTACAACCATTTTTGACCATTGAGCCAGAAGGTGAATAATCCCTTTAAAAATGAGAAGGACCTAATTATGAAAAAACAGCAGTGGTTTAAAATTGCGATTGCAGTTGGGGAAAAAAAAAAAAAATCAATTTGTGGGTTTACAAGCGCCTCTGAAACGTTGCACATTTTCATCTGGGCCAAGACAGGTTTTGTCCTCAAGTAATCTCTTACAGCTGAGAAATCACAGTGGCACCCCTGTTTTTCCATCGCATGGGATTGGTCTCTTTCCAAACAGGCTGATGCTATCCGGAAATCTGTCCGTGCTATTGTTTATATATGAATCAAATCTCTTCCCAAAAAAACTTAACAATTGTTACTGGTACTTATTCTATTTACAATTACCTGTCAAGCAGGGTGTGGCAGGGGGAACACAGGGCAGTAGAGAGGACAATACGCACATGTGCGATGTTACGATAACATCGGGAGAGAAGTTCGGGGGGAGCGAGGCAGGAAGGAGCCGTGCAATAGGAACTGTGTTTATAAACTGCGAATATTTTTCCACCCGTCTGAGACCGGTGTTATCAGTGGAACGCGCCTAATGTTCGACATCCCGAGGAACCTGGAAAAGAGAATCTCAGGCAATAAGTGGACTGACTAACCTGGGTGATCCCTGGTCTACAGATAGTCATGTACGGTGGAGGCTATCCGCAGACAAAGTTTACTGTGGACGCAAAGAATATGCATAAATCAAACGCGAAAAGTTGCGGCTACTATTGGCGAATCATCTTTTTCTTCAGTTCTCTGATCCAGTCGCTCATCATTGTCAGCCTGGTGCTGTTTATGGTGTATGGACATCCGGAGCAGTCCTCCGAGGAGAAGCGCGTGCAGGAGCTGCAGCAGAGCTTCATGCAGCTCACCGCCGAGAATAAACTTCTGCAGCAAGCCAAGGGCAACCTCACGCGCCTCCTGAACGTTACGCTCACCCTCAAACTCAAGAACGATCAGGACCTGCAGAAACTGCGCCATCTCGCCAACGTTTCGCGCTTCACCATCATGAATATGTCCAACAAACTGGTGAGTGACCATCATAGGAGTAAGTCCAGCGGGTTAGAACATCAAGTTTTACAATCGCAGAACCCTCACTCTACATCTCCGATCTAAGACGCCAGGATGAAGAATTATGCAAATGAGTAAATCAAAGTGATTGGAACAAATTACTGGGAAGGATTACCGTCCATAACTGGATTTTAAGCCTCTGGTGACCATTACTGTAAGACAGGACTGTGCGTCTCGCCGTCAGTCCTCAGACAGACAGACAGACACCCCCATGTCCACAGGTTACACTGGCTATCACTTAAATTTCCATTGAACCCGCCCGATTTTAATCTGCTAATTGGTCTCCATTTTGACCATTTAATATTTAGAGACGATATCTCTTCTGTGACATAGTAAAGCATGCCATGGAGTATAAAAAACCCTTTAATTTATTCTGTTTGTTTTTTTTGTGCTGCAAGTAATTTCATGTGATCATTTTCCAAAGGTAAAAATCAGTAAGCTGTTCTTTCAAAATACTTTTGCTTGAACTTCATTACAAACATAACAAAACAAACAAACAAAAAAAAAACAGTTTTGAGGCGATTATTTTCTTAAAGCCTAGTTTTTGCAACCATGCAGCTGCAGTTTCATTGACTTCTGCTTCTTTCATCTGATCAAGTAAATTTTTGTAGATATGAGAATTTATTCTTCATGACATGCATAGTCATTTACGATCTAAGGTCAAACAAGCCCTCTAAATGTGTGTAACAAAGGAAAATTAAGGTAGTAAAAATACTAGGTTTGCACATGTAGTTGGAACAAATAACTGCCAAAACTGAGTCTGTGAACCACTGCATATAAATAAATAAAGAAAGAAATGAAGAAATAAATTAATAAAACGACTTTGTCAAATGTTTCATGTAGGAAATTGATTCGTCCCTGTAAGTTATTCCAGATGTCCATACTGTGTTTGAATCACGGGGAACTTGGTTCTCATTCACATTGCTACAGACTTGCTCTGAAAAAAATCAGCTGATTCAATCCCTGTTATAAATCCCATCACTGGTTTTACTCTGTTGGTGCACTGAACTTTGAGTGTTGATTTTTAGGCTCAGTGTGAAGTGGACAAAAGGAACATGCAGAGAGGATCTGGACCCTGCAATCACAACCCAGTGATAACTGACCGTAAGAATCTTCAGCTGCTCCATGCTTCAAAGTGCTCACCTTCAGCCATGACTGTTCCTTCATGAGTTTAGCTTCACTAGCACACTTCCCACCATAACTGCCTTCACCTGTACCTCTCCTAACGAGTTTATTTTCACTCATACCTCTCCTAATGAGTTTATATTCACTCAGACCTCTCTACAACGAGTTTTTCACCCACACCGCTCCTTGACGAGTTTATTTTCACCCATACCTCTCTATAACAAGTTTTTCACCCACACCGCTCCTTAACGAGTTTATTTTCACCCATACCATTCCTTAACCAGTTTATTTTCACCCACGCCTCTCCTTAACGAGTTTAATTTCAACCGCACCACTCCTTAACTAGTTTATTTTCACTCATTCCTCTCCATAACGAGTTTATTTTCACTCATACCTTTCCTAATGAATTTATTTTCACCCATACCTCTCTATAACGAGTTTTTCACCCACACTGCTCCTTAACGAGTTTATTTTCACCCATACCATTCCTTAACCAGTTAATTTTCACCCGCACCTCTCCTTAACAAGTTTAATTTCACCCGCACCACTCCTTAACTAGTTTATTTTCACTCATACCTCTCCATAACAAGTTTATTTTCACCTGTACCAATCCTTAACGAGTTTATTTTGACCCGCACCTCCCTTAACGAGTTTAATTTCACCCGCACCGCTCCTTAACAAGTTTATTTTCACTCACACCTCTCCATAACAAGTTTATTTTCACCTGTCCCAATCCTTAACAAGTTTATTTTCACCCATAATTCTCCTTAACAAGTTTATTTTCATCTTTGCTGCCTCTTAACGCATTTTGCGTCGCCTGCGCTGCTCCGTAATGTGTTTATCTTGCTTAATTCTTCCATGGTTAAGGGCAACAGGAAGAGCAGATAATTAGCAACACAATAAGCTCATGTTAGGGAATGCTAATGCTTTTAAAGCATGTAATGCATGCATAAAACAGCCAGGCCTGAATTATGTCACAAATAAGTTCAGGATGTTCTGGGCCGGGAATGTTTTAATGAGAATAACAGGTGCACTGTGGCTGCTTATTGTCAGGGGTATGTTGTGTGCATGTCAGGGGGATGTTGTTTGCATGTTGGGGGGTGTTGTTTGTATATTAGGGGGTGTTGTGGGTATGTTAGGGGGATGTTGAGGGTATGTAAGGTTATGTAGTGGGTATGTTAAAGGGGTCTGGTGGGTGTTAGGTTATGCAGTGGGTTAGGGGTATACCATGGGTATGTTGAGGGGATATTGTGTGCAAGTTAGGGGTATGTTGCAGGAATAATGGACAGACTTGCCATTGGAAGAACTGTGTTTGGCCAAGTCCCTCAAAAAAAATTTTAAACTTCACGTATTGTAAATGATAATTTGGCTCATCTTTCATAAAATTTGATGAAAAAAGTGTTACAATGGGAGACGAAATTCACATCATTGCCATCCGAACAAACTCGCTTTGTAGCATAGGTGTTGCATTGATATTATCCTTTCTTAAACATCATAGGCTGAATATGAATTACTCAGTAAATAATTTCTCTCACTGTTAATTAGGCAAAGTACATTTTTAAATAATTGTGAACTTCCTACCCTCAAGGCAGCTCTGCCATACATTATGATTAATTGCAGCTTATATTGTGTTTGTGGTCATGACACCAGTTGGGGTCATGTAAATATGTTATATTAATGTTGGTGGTGATGTTGCGGTTATGTTGGGGTTGTGACATCGGTTGGGGTCATGTTGTAAATATGTTACAGTAATATTAATGGTGCATTAACGGTGATGTTGTGGTTATGTTGTGGTCGTGGCATCGGTTGGGGTCATGTTGTAAATATGTTACAGTAACATTAGTGGTGACGCTGTGGTTATGTTGAGGTTGTGACATTGGTTAGGGTCATGTTGTAAATATGTTATAGTAATGTTTGGGGTGACATTGTGGTTGTGACATTGATTAGGGTCACGTTGTAAATATGTTATAGTAATGTTTGGGGTGACATTGTGGTTGTGACATCGATTAGGGTCATGTTGTAAATAGGTTATAGTAATGTTTGGGGTGACATTGTGGTTGTGACATCGATTAGGGTCATGTTGTAAATATGTTATAGTAATGTTAGTGGTGGCGTTTGTGGGTGCACAGCAGTAATAGCAGCGCTCGGTGTCTCTGCAGCCAAAGTTGCGCAGCTGCAGGCGATGTACCGACTGCTGCAGCTCAACTTCACCCAGACGGTGCAACAGCTGAGCCGAGACTTTGAGGGGGTGAGTCAGGCGCGGGACGCTCTCCGGCTGGAGTCCATCAGCCTCCGCCGAAACGCCACCGACCTGCAACGCCAGCTCCAGTCCTATGGCGAGAGGTGCAAGAGCGACTTCGTGCAGTCGCTGAGCGGCATCCAGGAGGTGACACTGGCCTTCAAGGAGCGGATCGAGGGGCTCTTCCCCGCGCTGTTCCCGTTCCAGCTGACCTGCGAAAAGCAGCAAGAGCAGCTGCGGCAGATGCGCTCAAACTGCAGCAGCCTCTCGCACGACATTGAGACCAAGTACCAGGGCTACCTGGACAGCGTGGTGGCACAGGTGTCCCAGATCCGCTGGCAGAGCGTGGAGCTGCAGGTGCAGAACTCGCGGCTGCAGGAGGACCTGCTCTGGTGCCAGCAGAACCGCACCGCGGAGCGCGGAGAGAGCCGCCGCAGGAGCCAGGAGGAACAGCGCAAGCATGATGGGGAGGTAGAGCGCCTCCTGAAGGAGCAGAAGAGACTGCGCAACGAGAACGAGCTGCAGAAACAGAGCATCAGCCTGAAGAGCAGCCAGATCAGCCTCCTGACCAATCAGGTCCAGAGTCTCAACAACTCACTGAAGCACTGTGTGCCCAAGGTAAGAGCTCCACACACACACACACACACACACACACTCACTGAAGCACTGTGTGCCGAAAGTAAGAGCTCCACACACACACACTCTCTCACACACTCACAAACACACACTCTCTCTCTCTCACACACACACTCACGCACACACAAACTCTCTCTCTCTCTCTCAAATTCAAATGAGCTTTATTTGCATGACAAGTAAACTTGTGCGGCAGAAGCAGTGGTAAACATAAATGACAAACAAAACTCACAATGACATGTACTAATTGACTAATAGACACACTTTAACATTTGAATCAATAATAATAAAAACAGTGATTAAAAAACAGTGACTTATGACCAGAGCTGGGCTTATGACATCAAATACTTGGATTTTCAGAAAGCATTTGATACAGTACCGCATAAGAGACTAATTTTTAAAATGACCTCCATTGGAGTTACAGGAGGTATTCTGGAGTGGATTCAAAACTGGTTGCAGGACAGAACACAAAGAGTGGTGGTCAGTGGAATCTCATCTGAGCTAGGTATGGTGGGGAGTGGCGTCCCCCAGGGATCGGTGTTGGGACCCCTGCTGTTCCTCATCTACATTAATGACCTTGATAGGAATATTGAGAGCAAATTAGTTAAATTTGCAGATGACACTAAATTGGGAGGTTTGGCAAATAGTTTAGAGTCCACTAAAGTGATTCAGGATGATTTGGATAGAATCCAGAATTGGGCAGAAATGTGGCAAATGAAATTTAATGTAGCGAAATGTAAAGTTGTACATGTAGGTAATAAAGACATTAGACAGGATTACTTCATGGGAGGTTTAAAACTGGAATGTGCTCCACATGAAAAAGATCTGGGAGTGATTGTTGACCAAACCCTCACAGGATCTAGCCATTGTGCCGTAGCAGTTAAAAAAGCCAATCGGATGCTGGGATACATTGCCAAAAGTATTGAGTACAAATCCAAGGAGGTGATGCTTCTTTTGTACAACACATTCGTCAGACCACATCTGGAGTATTGTGTACAGTTCTGGGGACCATACTTTAAGAAAGATATAGAGGCTCAAGAGAAAGTTCAGAGAAGAGCCACTAAGCTAATTCCAGGTATAAAAGATGAAAGCTATGAGAAGAGGCTGAAGATCCTTAACCCTTTCGCAGGCACAGCGACATTTTTGTCGTTTTAACCAACGTGTTTTATAAAGTCTTCTTTAAATTCCCCGATTGCGGGAATTCCTTGTTAGTTACACTCATTACCATTGGCTGTCTCTCAGGTCACCCAGCACTGTATTTTTAGCCGTGAACGAGGCATGGGATTTCCTAAAAATGCTAAATACGAGACTACTTCCCGGTCAAATTGTGGGACATGTGAACATGGCATCGACAGTACAAATAGCCGGCATTCTAGCCGTGTTTCTAAACGTAAATACAACGTGGATGAAGTTTTTGCTTTATTGAATGACTCTGACGATGAGTTTGAATATCCAGAGAGCGGGGTGACTTGGATCCAAACGATTTTAGCGATTCTGGAGAGGATTAAAACATAAAAACATCAGTTATGGGAAACTTATTATGAGATTTGGTGTTATTTTTATTGTTATTTTGAATAACAATCATATTTTAGTAAAAACCCAAAATTAATCCGTCCGTGGGGGTATGCATCTGGGCCAAAATTTGCCTGCGAAAGGGTTAATCTCTTTAGTCTTAGGAAAAGGAGACTTAGGGGTGATCTGATTGAGGTATTTAAATATGTTAAAGGGATTAACAAAGTGAATTATGTAGGATTCCTTCAACCAAGTGTTGTTAGTAGAACTCGGGGTCACAAATGGAAGTTGACCAAGGGTAAATTTAGCACTGATATTCGGAAATATTTCTTCACCCAAAGAGTAATTTTGATGTGGAACAGCTTGCCTGACCATATTGTTGAGGCAGAGACCTTGGGAGTTTTCAAGAGCAGGCTTGACTTAAAGCTAGATACCACTGAGTCATTGAGTATCTGAAGTGATATAATCACAATAGTATAAAGAAACTGGCGAGTCTAGTTGGGCTGAACGGCCTGTTCTCGCCACTTGTGTTATGTTATGTTATATTTTGTTGTTTTGCTGTAGAAAAATTGAACAAATATGGAACAAAATGAACGCAATAATTGCAGTAGAGCATGCTGTGATTTAGCCCTCACCCTCTCCTGTTGTGTGGCAGGCAGAGACAAATTGTGCTGCTACCTCTATTGTGGGATGGTCTTCGCCCAAAAGGATTTTCAATTTATTTGGATCTGGTTGATTTTGAAATTTGTTTATGTGGGCAGCGAATTTGGGAAAGTATTGATCTCTGATTGGTTCATATTTGGGGCAGGAGAGTAAAAAGTGGGCCTCTGTTTCGACCTCTGCCCGGTCGCAGTGAGCACACAGCCTCCTCTCTCTCGGCAGCCAAGTCTTTCTGTATCGTCCTGTTTCTACAGCGAGGCTGTGGTCACTGAGTCTATACATTGTTAATGTCCGCCTTTGTTTGGGGTTTTTGACTCTAGTTAAGTACTCTGACAGGGAGTAATCTCGTTCTAGAGTACAATAGATGTCCAATTTATTATTCAGTTTAGTTTCCTCTTGCCAACTGGTTATGTGCAGATTTTTATTGATCTTTTCAAATGTTTTAAATATTATAGGTGGATAGGTTTCTTCTTTTTTGTCATAAAAATGATTTTTGATGGCCAGTTGTTCTAGTGGGTCTCTCTCTGGGTGGATTTGGTAGCTCTGAAGCGCTTTGTGGCGGCAGCAGTCTGGGTCGGCCTGCTTCAGATGGACCCAGAATTTGAGGCTCTTTTTTCAATTGTTAGCCGGAGAGGGAAGCGGCCTAACTCCGCCCTGCACGCATTATTTGGGGCGTTTCTGTGGACATGTAATACACTTTTACAGAATTCGAGGTGGAACTTTTCTGTTTCAATTTGATCCCAATTTTTATTTTTTATCTCTCTCTCACTCTCTCACTCACTCACTCACTCACTCACTCACTCCACACACACACACACACACACACACACACACACACACACACACACAGCCTGCTGACCAACCAGGTCCTGAGTCTCAACAAGACAGACTGTGTGCCCAAGGAAAGAGCACCACACCCGTATACACACACGCACACACACACACACACACACACACACACACACACACACACACACACACACACACACACACACACACACACACACACACACAGCCTGCTGACCAACCAGGTCTTGAGTCTCAACAAGACAGACTGTGTGCCCAAGGAAAAAGCACCACACCCGTATACACACCCGTACACACACACACACACACACACACACACACACACACACACACACACACCCACACACACACACACACACACACACACACACACACACACACACACACACACACACACATACACAGCCTGCTGAGGGTTGAGTACATAAACTGAGCTAATGAAGCTGCTCTAAACATGGACGGCAGAAAATGAACACAAATGAACAGCGTACTGAGGGGCCCCAGGATTGAGTTTGAAAACCACTGATCTGAAAGAACAAACTCAGAAATGTGCCTGGGAAATCTCTCACTCCCCTCCTGTCTGACCACGCCTCGCCAAAGTTCCAGTGTTTTTAGTCCAAATGTTACCGTTTATATGTCACATGTCTCTTATCTGAATGTTTTGCACCCCCCCTCACCGAAAATCTCGAGACAGGTTCCTCCACTGCTGCAGTTCCCTCCACTGAACTTCCCCAGTATAACCAAACCAGGAAGCAATTTGCCGAGTCTGGCCAAACCAGGAATGGGAGGAACGGTGACTAATGCACAGGCTGGTGCAGTGCCTGTGGCAGGGTCAAGCTTTCAGTCCGGTAAGAATTACTGCTTTTACAAAGACATTTACTGTGGTGAAATATCATGCGTGCTGCCTCAGGTGTGAGCGTGTGTGTGTGTGTGTATGTGTGCATGTGTGAGTGTGTGTGTGTATGCGTGTGTGCTTTATTTATGTTGTCATTCATTTGGAAAAAAGCTAATTCAAAGTGAATGTAATGTTCTGCAGTCATCGATAGTGCACTGCATCAAACCCTGGGATTTGCGCTGTGATTGTTGCCATGTTGGGGTTGATGCTATGCTAAGCCAAATGTGGGTATTTAATGATGAAAATGATGCTGAAATGGCTCCAATTCACAGATCTCCAGAAGCACTTAAAAGAGCTGCATGACATGGCGAGTAAAGGGTCTGGGTGAGTCGTCCTCATGTGAGCCCTGCAACACTAAAGGCACTTTAGCCAAGATGAAGAGACGGTGCAGTGAGCATGTTTCAGTCTGATATCTGAGCACACATGGGGAATGATAATGCCTACCACATCTCTCCATCTCTCCACCTCTCCACCCCACCCTCCCCATCTCTCCACTTCACCCTCTCCATCTCTCCACCTCACCCTTTCCATCTCTCCACCTCTCCACCTCTCCACCTCTCCACCCCACCCTCCCCATCTCTCCACTTCACCCTCTCCATCTCTCCACCTCACCCTTTCCATCTCTCCACCTCTCCACCTCTCCACCTCTCCACCCCACCCTCCCCATCTCTCCATCTCTCCACCTCTCCATCTCTCCACCCCACCCTCCCCATCTCTCCACCTCTCCAACTCACCCTCCCCATCTCTCCAACTCACCCTCCCCATCTCGCCACCTCACCCTCTCCATCTCTCCACCTCACCCTTTCCATCTCTCCACTTCACTTTCTCCATCTCTCCACCTCTCCAACTCACCCTCTCCATCTTTCCACCTCACCCTCTCCATCTCTCACCTCACCCTCTCCATCTCTCCACCTCACCCTATCCATCTCTCCACCTCACCATCTCCATCTCTCCACCTCACCCTCTCCATCTCTCCACCTCACCCTTTCCATCTCTCCACTTCACCCTCTCCATCTCTCCACCTCTCCACCCCACCCTCCCCATCTCTCCACCTCTCCAACTCACCCTCTCCATCTTTCCACCTCACCCTATCCATCTCTACACCTCATCCTCTCCATCTCTCCACCTCACCCTTTCCATCTCTCCACTTCACCCTCTCCATCTCTCCACCTCTCCAACTCACCCTCTCCATCTCTACACCTCACCCTCTCCATCTCTCCACCTCACCCTATCCATCTCTACACCTCACCCTCTCCATCTCTCCACCTCAGCCTTTCCATGTCTCCACTTCACCCTCTCCATCTCTCCACCTCTCCAACTCACCCTCTCCATCTGTACACCTCACCCTCTCCATCTCTCCACCTCTCCAACTCACCCTCTCCATCTCTACACCTCACCCTCTGTATCTCTACACCTCACCCTCTCCATCTCTCCACCTCACCCTTTCCATCTCTCCACTTCACCCTCTCCATCTCTCCACCTCACCTCTCCATCTCTCCACCTCTCCAACTCACCCTCTCCATCTTTCCATCTCACCCTCTCCATCTCTACACCTCACCCGCTCCATCTCTCCACCTCACCCTCTCCATCTCTACACCTCACCCTCTCCACCTCTCAACCTCACCCTCTCCATCTCTACACCTCACCCTCTCCATCTCTCCACCCCACCCTCTCCATCTCTCCACCTCTCCAACTCACCCTCTCCATCTTTCCATCTCACCCTCTCCATCTCTACACCTCACCCGCTCCATCTCTCCACCTCACCCTCTCCATCTCTCCACCTCACCCTCTCCATCTCTCAACCTCACCCTCTCCATCTCTGCACCTCACCCGCTCCATCTCTACACCTCACCCTCTCCATCTCTCAACCTCATCTCTCCATCTCTCTGACTCACCCTCTCCATCTCTACACCTCACCCTCTCCATCCCCTCACCCTCTCCATCTCCCCTCCCCACCCTCCACCCCTCTCCATCTCTCCCCACCCCTCTCCATCCTCCATCCTCTCCATCTCTCCACCTCACCCTCTCCATCTCTACACCTCACCCTCTCCATCTCTCCACCTCACCCTCTCCATCTCTCCACCTCACCCTCTCCATCTCTACACCCCACCCATCTCTCCCCCTCCTCTCCACCCCACCCTCTCCATCTCTCCACCTCACCCTCTCCATCTCTTTACCTCACCCTCTCCATCTCTACACCCCACCCTCTCCATCTCTACACCACCCTCTCCATCTCTACACCCACCCTCTCCATCTCTCCAACTCACCCCTCTCCATCTCTCCACCTCACCCCTCTCCATCTCTCCACCTCACCCTCTCCATCTCTCCAACTCACCCTCTCCATCTCTCCACCTCACCCTCTCCATCTCTCCAACTCACCCTCTCCATCTCTACACCCCACCCTCTCCATCTCTCCACCTCACCCTGTCCATCTCTACACCTCACCCTCTCCATCTCTCCACCCCACCCTCTCCATCTCTATCCACCTCTCACCCCTCTCCATCTCTCCCCACTCTCCACCCTCTCCATCTCTCTCCATCTCTCACCCCCTCTCCATCTCTCCCTCAAACCTCACCCTGTCCATCTCTACACCTCACCCTCTCCATCTCTCCAACTCACCCTCTCCATCTCTACACCTCACCCTCTCCATCTCTCCACCTCACCCTCTCCCCCTCTCTCCACCTCCCCTCCCTCTCCCCATCTCTCCAACCTCACCCTCTCCATCTCTCCACCTCACCCTCTCCATCTCTCCACCCCACCCTCTCCATCTCTCCACCCCACCCATCTCCATCTCTACACCTCACCCTCTCCATCTCTCCACCCCACCCCTCTCCATCTCTCCACCTCACCCTCTCCATCCTCTCCATCTCTCCAACTCACCCTCTCCATCTCTCCACACGTCACCCTCTCCATCTCTCCACCTCACCCTCTCCATCTCTACACCCCACCCTCTCCATCTCTCCAACTCACCCTCTCCATCTCTCCACCTCACCCTCTCCATCTCTCCAACTCACCCTCTCCATCTCTCCACCTCACCCTCTCCATCTCTCCAACTCCACCCTCTCCATCTCTCCACCTCACCCTCTCCATCTCTCACCTCACCCTCTCCATCTCTCCACCTCACCCTCTCCATCTCTCCACCTCACCCTCTCCATCTCTCTACTTCACCCTCTCCATCTCTACACACCACCCTCTCCATCTCTCCACCCTCACCCTCTCCATCTCTCCACCTCACCCTCTCCATCTCTCTACCTCACCCTCTCCATCTCTCCACCCCACCCTCTCCATCTCTCCACCTCACCCTCTCCATCTCTTTACCTCCCCCTCCATCTCTCCACCCCACCCTCTCCATCTCTACACCTCACCCTCTCCATCTCTCCACCTCTCCATCTCCTCCATCTCTCCACCTCCACCCTCTCCATCTCTCCACCTCACCCTCTCCATCTCTCTCCACCTCACCCTCTCCATCTCTCCACCTCACCCTCTCCATCTCTCCACCTCCCCCTCTCCATCTCTCCAACTCACCCTCTCCATCTCTCCACACCCTCACCCTCTCCATCTCTCCACCTCACCCCCCTGTCCCATCTCTACACCTCACCCTCTCCATCTCTCCAACCTCACCCTCTCCATCTCTCCAACCCCCCCTCTCCATCTCTCCTCACCTCCATCTCTCCCCCCCTCTCCATCTCTACACCTCACCCCTCTCCATCTCTCCACCTCACCCCTCTCCATCTCTCCACCCCACCCTCTCCATCTCTCCACCTCACCCTGTCCATCTCTATACCTCACCCTCTCCATCTCTCCAACTCACCCTCTCCATCTCTACACCTCACCCTCTCCATCTCTCCACCTCACCCTCTCAATCTCTACACCTCACCCTCTCCATCTCTCCACCTCACCCTCTCCATCTCTCCACCTCACCCTCTCCATCTCTCACCTCACCCTCTCCATCTCTCCAACTCACCCTCTCCATCTCTCCACCTCACCCTCTCCATCTCTCCACCTCACCCTCTCCATCTCTACACCCCACCCTCTCCATCTCTCCACCTCACCCTCTCCATCTCTCCACCTCACCCTCTCCATCTCTACACCTCACCCTCTCCATCTCTCCAACTCACCCTCTCCATCTCTCCACCTCACCCTGTCCATCTCTCCACCTCACCCTCTCCATCTCTCCAACCTCACCCTCTCCATCTCTCCACCTCACCCTCTCCATCTCTCCACCTCACCCTCTCCATCTCTACCACCTCACCCTCTCCATCTCTCAACCTCACCCTCTCCATCTCTCCATCCCCCCCATCTCCCTCCACCTCACCCCTCCATCTCTCCACTCCACCCTCACCCTCTCCATCTCTCCCCCTCACCCTCTCCATCTCTCCACCCCACCCTCTCCATCTCTCCACCTCACCCTCTCCATCTCTCCACCCCCCCCTCTCCATCTCTCCACCTCACCCTCTCCATCTCTCCACCTCACCCTCTCCATCTCTCCACCTCCCCCTCTCCATCTCTCCACCTCACCCTCTCCATCTCTCCAACTCACCCTCTCCATCTCTCCACCTCACCCTCTCCATCTCTCCACCTCACCCTCTCCATCTCTCCACCTCACCCTCCATCTCTCCACCTCACCCTCTCCATCTCTCCACCTCACCCTCTCCATCTCTCCACCCCACCCTCTCCATCTCTCTCCACCCATCTCTCCCCCCCCTCCCATCTCTCCACCCTCACCCTCTCCATCTCTCCACCTCACCCTCTCCATCTCTCTCCCTCTCCATCTCTCCACCTCACCCTCTCCATCTCTCCACCTCACCCTCTCCATCTCTCCACCTCACCCTCTCCATCTCTCCAACCCTCCACCTCCATCTCCACACCTCACCCTCTCCATCTCTACACCTCACCCTCTCCATCTCTCCATCTCCCCTCTCCATCTCACCCACCTCCACCTCTCCATCTCCATCTCCACCTCACACCCATCTCTCCATCTCTCCCCACCTCCACCCCACCTCTCCCATCTCTCCACCTCACCCTCTCCATCTCTCCAACTCACCCTCTCCATCTCTCCACCTCACCCTCTCCATCTCTCAACCTCACCCTCTCCATCTCTCCACCTCACCCTCTCCATCTCTCCACCTCACCCTCTCCATCTCTCCAACTCACCCTCTCCATCTCTCCACCTCACCCTCTCCATCTCTCCAACTCACCCTCTCCATCTCTCCACCCTCACCCCCCTCTCCATCTCTCCAACTCCCCTGTCCATCTCTCATCTCTACCCTCTCCATCCTCTCCAACTCACCCCTCCATCTCTCCACCTCACCCTCTCCATCTCTCTCAACTCACCCTCTCCATCTCTCCACCTCCCCCCTCTCCATCTCTCCAACTCACCCTCTCCATCTCTCCACCTCACCCTCTCCATCTCTCCACCTCACCCTCTCCATCTCTCAACCTCACCCTCTCCATCTCTCCCCACCCTCTCTCCATCTCTTCCTCTCATCCCTCCCATCTCTCCATCCTCCCTCCCCTCCCATCTCTCCACCTCTCCCCATCATCTCTCCACCTCTCTCCATCTCTCCTCACCCCTCTCCATCTCTCTCCAACTCACCCTCTCCATCTCTACACCCCACCCTCTCCATCTCTCCCCCACCCTCTCCATCTCTCACCTCACCCCTCTCCATCTCTCCACCTCACCCTCTCCATCTCTCACACCTCACCCTCTCCATCTCTCCACCTCACCCTCTCCATCTCTCCACCTCACCATCTCCATCTCTCCATCCTCACCTCTCCTCCATCTCTCCACCTCACCCTCCATCTCTCCACCCCCACCCTCTCCATCCATCTCCACCTCCATCCTCCAACTCCATCTCTCTCCACCCTCACCCTCTCCATCTCTCCACCTCACCCCTCTCCATCTCTCCACCTCCACCCCCTCTCCATCTCTCCACTCACCTCTCCATCTCTCCACCTCACCCTCTCCATCTCTCCACCTCACCCTCTCCATCTCTCCAACTCACCCTGTCCATCTCTCCACCTCACCCTTTCCATCTCTCCACTTCACCCTCTCCATCTCTCCACCTCTCCAACTCACCCTCTCCATCTCTCCACGTCACCCTCTCCATCTCTCCACCTCACCCTCTCCATCTCTTCACCTCACCCTCTCCATCTCTCCAACTCACCCTGTCCATCTCTCCATCTCACCCTGTCCATCTCTCCACTCATCCTCCCCATCTCTCAACCTCACCCTCTCCCTCTCCATCTCTCCATCTCTCCCCTCTCCATCTCTCCACCTCACCCTCTCCATCTCTCCAACTCACCCTCTCCATCTCTACACCTCACCCTCTCCATCTCTCCAACTCACCCTCTCCATCTCTCCACCTCACCCTCTCCATCTCTCCACCTCACCCTCTCCATCTCTCAACCTCACCCTCTCCGTCTCCATCTCTCCACCTCACCCTCTCCATCTCTACACCTCATCCTCTCCATCTCTCCAACTCACCCTCTCCATCTCTCCCACCTCACCTCACCCAACTCCCGTCTCCATCTCCCCTCCTCACCCCTCCATCTCTACACCTCATCCTCTCCATCTCTCCAACTCACCCTCTCCATCTCTCCAACCTCACCCCTCTCCATCTCTCCACCTCACCCCTCCATCTCTCAGATCCCTCTCCATCTCTCCACCTCACCCTCTCCATCTCTACACCTCATCCTCTCCATCTCTCCACCTCACCCTCTCCATCTCTCCACCTCACCCTCTCCGTCTCCATCTCTCACCTCATCCCTCTCCATCTCTCCATCACCCTCCATCTCTCACCCCTCTCCATCTCTCCACCTCTCCATCCCATCTCCCTCTCCATCTCTACACCTCATCCTCTCCATCTCTCCACCTCACCCTCTCCATCTCCAACACCCACCCTCTCCATCTCTCCAACTCACCCTCTCCATCTCTCCACCTCACCCTGTCCATCTCTCCAACTCACCCTCTCCATCTCTCCACCTCACCCTCTCCATCTCTACACCCCGCCCGCTCCATCTGTCCAACTCACCGACTCCATCTGTCCACCTCACCCTCTCTATCTCTGCACCTCACCCTCTCCATCTCTACACCTCACCGTCTCCATCTCTCCACCTCACCCTCTCCATCTCTCCACCTTACCCTCTCCATCTCTCCACCTCACCCACTCCATCTCTCAACGTCACCCCCTCCATCTCGCCACCTCACCCCCTCCATCTCTACACCTCATCCTCTCCATCTCTCCACCTCACCCTCTCCATCTCTCCACCTCACCCACTCCATCTCTACACCTCACCTTCCCCATCTCTCAACCTCACCCTCTCCATCTCTCCACCTCACCCTCTCCATCTCACAGTCTCTGTCTGTTTTTTCCAGTGTTTCCGGGTAAGTCCAGCCGAAGAAGAATTCAGGCTCACTTCCTGCTCTGATCCTGGAATCTTCTGAGGAGCTGAACGCTGATGACACCGATCAAACTTTTGACTGCGCTGCTGATTTAAACCTGTTGTACACTGTCTGCTGTTCCCCATTTACAACTGTTGTTCTCCATTCAGATCAGCAGTGCTGTATTTAAACCTAATGTACTGCATTTAAACCTGCATTATACTGTCGTACTCCATTTAAACCTGCCGTACTCTAGGGTTATTCCATGCCAACTGTCCAAATGGCTCCCACTTGACCATCTCAGATTTGGCTGAAAAAATTCCAGCGGGTGCATACACCTCCTAATTGGAGAAATCCACAATTTTAGCTCTCAACTCCTAATACTTTTGTCATAAAAATATGTTTGCAACCAAGTTCCGGCCCTTTTTGAACAGCGATTTCTGAGGAACCCCTTTCACATGGCTATATCTAGAAAAGTATTTCAGCTGAGTCTTTCAAATTTTATGGGGTGAAAATCTGCTACTATAACTTGAGGAATATGGACTAATAAAGGTGTCCCTTTAGTTTATCATATATTTCTGGGTGCTTAACATTGCTCGAGAATTTTACTCTGCGCTCTGCGGTAGCATATTTGAAGGACTGTAAAAAGCCGAATTTCAAAGACAGGGATTTGGTATGGCACATACAGCTTCCCATATATGTTTTTTATTTTGTATTCTAATTCTGCCCCTCTCTTATCAATAATCTAGAAAATATTTAGGCTTGAAAAAGAAAAAAAGAAAAATTGTGCTATTTTTAACATTTTATCCCAAAAAAATGACACCATCCACCAACATCAAATTGACTGTTTTTGAAAGATTAGTTGCTTGTTATTAACATATCAAAAATTTGTGAGGTTGTTCTGCTATATTTTCTCAAAATAAATTATTGAAAATATGGTATTTTTGTGGATGCACAGCATTTAATGGCATTGAAGGCATATTCAAACATTATTGTATAAAATGCACATGGTTAATGATAGAAAGCTCAAACTCAACAAAATGCTTTATTTCATAAATGTTAACTTACACTTGAATTATAACCCATATACAGTTTTCAGATATATATTCAAAGTTCAAGTTCAAAGTTCTTTATTGTCATTGTTATTGAAATAACAACGAGATTTTTAAAACTCTCACATAGCGGGAATTAAATACAAGGCACATAAATAGTAAATAAATAATCCATGCTATCAATAAATGGATAAAAATTTCAATAAATACAGTAATAATGACAGCAGTCAACAAAAGTACAAAATTTGAGGGTGATAAAAACTTCAGTCCTGAAGCAGGGCAGAGGTGGTATGGGAGAAAGATGTAAAATGGCTGTTCAAAAGTCTTATTGCCTGTGGATAAAAAGTGTTGGTCATTCTAGTAGTCCGTGCTCTAATGGATCTGAGCCCTCTCCCTGATGGGAGAAGTTGGAACAGGTGGTGGGCAGGATGTGACGGGTCTTTGAGGATACGGAGTGAGCGCTGTAAGCAGCGGGAGGTGGAGATGGTGTTTGTATCGGGCAGCCCTACCCCAATGATTTTTGATGACACTCTGTAAAGCCTCTTTTTCTGCCTTTGTGCAATGAAAGTACCAGGCAGACACACAGTAAGTCAGCACACTCTCCACAACGCAGTGGTAGAAGTTGATTAACAGCCTCTGTGGCAGGTTTACTCTCCTCATTTTCCTGAGGTAATTCAGGCGTTGGTGGGCTTTCCCCACCACAGAGGCTGTGTTGTTGCTCCATGTCAACTCCTCTGTTAATGTCACACCCAAGAACTTAATGCTGGAGGCACGTTCCACTGCCTCACCTCTGATGTAGAGCGGAGGGTGATTGTTCAGGTCTGCTTTCCTAAAATCCACCATCATCTCCTTTGTTTTCTGTATGTTCAAGCTCAGACTGTGGTCCTCACACCAGAACTTCCTTCCTGGAAGCAGACTCATCGCTGTTAGTGATAAGGCCCAGCACTGTGGTGTCATCTGCGAACTTAAAGAAGTAATTTGTCGGATAGGAAGGGGAGCAGTCATGCGTGTACAGTGTGTAAAGCAATGGACTGAGCGCACGGCCTTGTGGGGCACCGGTGCTGATGGTCAGAGATGATGACTGATATTTGCCAAACCGAACAGTCTCTGCGATTGGCTAAAAAGTCCAGAACCCAGTTACACAGTGAAGTGTTGAGATTTAAGTTATGTAGTTTGGAGAGAAGTCTGCTTGGCAGGATTGTGTTGAATGCAGAACTAAAGTCAATGAAGAGCATGCAGGCATGGGTGTTCCTCAGCTCAAGGTGCTCCAGTGCAGTGTGGAGCAACAGGGCTAACTTACCGCGTCTTCTGTTGACCTGCTCTCCCTGTCTGCAAACTGGTGCTGGCCGAAGGAAGCAGGCAGGATTCCTCTGATGCGCTTCATGACTGATCTTTCCAGGCATTTGGCAGGTATGGGGGTGAGGGCCAAAGGCCTGTAATCATGTAGACATGTGACTGCTGTCTTTATATATATTGAAAAACTGTAGTCCCACCATCAGTGGAAGATCAAACTTGCTACAAATCATTACTTAAAATTATTGTATCAATGAACATTTATATCCAAGTAGGAAAAATTAACCTGCTTGCTTCAATTAGTAATAATCTGTGTTAAATAGAGTTTTTGACAGTCCTGCGGAATTGGAAATAATGAAATATCTTAAAGGAACAGTTGATAGCAGTTAGCACAGATAATACACAAATTATTTGAACACTTTCATGAAGTTTTCACTTTGGTGTCCTGCTCCTTGAGTGCATATCTACGTCCAGTTGTAGTGCTTGGAACTTCAATCTTGGCAATGATAATGGCACAGGTACCCAGCATACACTACCGGTCAAAAGTTTTTGGACATGCCAATTTTTCCAGTCTTTTAATCTATAATTTTGCAGTTTAATGTCTCATTGTACTCTGGAATGAAAGCATAGACATGATAGAACAAATTAACAATCGAAGTTAAAAAAGAAATCATGGAATCAATTTATGAGCCAAAATGTATTTTAAACTTTTGACTCAAAGTAGCCACCTTTGGCAGAAATAACAGCTGAACACACTGGTGGCATTCTTTCTATAATGGAAATCAAATATTCTTCAGAAAGTTCTTCCCAACTCTGTGGTAGAAGTTCCCATAAATGTGTGGCTTTTTACAGTCCTTCAAATATGCTACCGCAGAGCGCAGTAAAATTCTCAAGCAACTTTAAGCACCCAGAAATATATGATAAACTAAAGGGACACCTTTATAAGTTCATATTCCTTAAGTTATAGTAGCAGATTTTCACCCCATAAAATTTGAAAGACTCAGCTGAAATACTGTTCTAGATATAGCCATGTGAAAGGGGCTCCTCAGAAATCGCTGTTCAAAAAGGGCCTGAACTTGGTTGCAAAAATATTTTTATGACAAAACTATTAGGAGTTGAGAGCCAAAATTTCGGATTTCTCCAATTAGGAGGTGTATGCACCCGCTGGAATTTTTTCAGCCAAATCTGAGATGGTCAAGTGGGAAGTTTTTCTGAAATTCGGACATTTGACATGGAATGACCCTCTATTTTAAACTGCTGTGCTCCATTTAAACCTGCTGTACTGTATATAAACCTGCTGTCCTCTATTCAGACCAACTAACCCTGTTCCTTGGGAACACTGATGTACGGGCTGTATATACCATCATAATCAATAAATGTAGATATATTTAAAAGAACCTTGGCTGTTGATTTCATTTTGCTCTGATCTGTCCCAGCAAGACCTTCCCAGTGAATTTATTTTAGTGGTGTTAAGAGGGCAGCAGGAGTTCTGGGAAAGCTCCAGTGTTTATGATTCTGTGCCAACCTGCTGACAGGCTAATTCAGGAGTACTAAGGCCATCCAGCGCCACTGTTTACAGAAAAAACAATGAGAAAAGCTCACGGTGCACGGAAGGCGGATATTTCATCACTTCAGATGGATGCGAAACGCTCTCTATGTGCGTATGAGAAAAAGACAGAGGCCATGCATCCGCTGCAGATTCGCTTCGTATAACAGATCATAACCTCGGCTGACCACCACAGTAGATGGTCCCCCGTGACTGATGCATCACAAACCTCCCAACATGAAGGTGGTAACACACAGGGGAGGTGGGGGGGCGGATGGAGAGGTGGGGGGTGTGTGGATTTTGCAGGGGCAACAATGGGTTATTAAAGGAAACCCAAAGCATTAAGACAAAGAGGGGAAAATGTAGACTACAGAAAATGCGAGGAAGTGTTAATCATTGATGGCTGACCTACGACAACAGAACAAAGCAGCCTTAAAAATAGTTGCGATATTTCCTTTTTCAGCTGGAATGTGTCTGTGGAGGCCTAAATCTTCACCTATCAGAAACTATCAGGCTGTAACCTACTCATGCACTGAGCAGAGGGAAACTGGATTATGATCTATGCAATTGGACATGCAATGGACTATGCTTGGATAATATCTAGGTAATTCTACAATGGAATACGATTGGGCACTGTCCATAAACTGCATCTTTGTTTTAAATTCTCACTTTCCCCATGATGACTACAAATTACACCCTGGCCATATCAGTGCAGATGACATTTGACGCCTTGGAGATGCCCCCATTTTTAGCTTACCGGCCCTACGGGCTGATAAGCTATTGTCGTGGTGTGGCATCCGTCGTCCGGAACATTTTTTATCTATTTCTTGGCCTGATAAATTTTTGTGTAAATTTGCCATAACATACTACTAGACCACATCTCCAGACGTTTTTTCAGATTTTTGATTGAATCTATGGGCCCTTGAATTTATAGGCCCTTGAAATTTTGGCCCCAATGTTAAAGATGGGACTGAGAAATTTTTAAGAATTATTTCTCAAAAACTGCGTGATACATTTTTTTCTAAATCAGGCAATCAACTTCCCTTGGTACCGTCAATGTACAGGGTGTGTCATTTTGATTGAATTGACGGAAGTGGGTCTAGTGGGGGCGCTGTACTTTATGAATATGCAAAATGGCCTGTGGAGGCCAAATGGTTGCAGATAGAGATTAAGTTTGTATTATCGACATATAGGAAGTCATATATGACCTATACATTGGCTATGTTAAAGTTGACCTCAGATGACTTTGAAAGGTCAAACTTGAGGTCAAGGAAAATATTAACAATGTTAAAAGATAGGACTTAAGGGCGCCTGGTGGCTCATCGGTCTAAGCGCGCGTACCATAAAGGCTGTGTCCTTCCTGCAGCGATCTGGGTTCGATTCCGGCTCAGGTCATTTGCTGCATGTCTTGCCCCATTCCTCTCCTCAATCTTCCTGTCTCTCTACACTATAACTGTCAAATAAAGGAAAAATTCCGAAAAAAAAAATCTTTAAAAAAAAAAAAATAGGACTTCAAAAATCAAAAAATTATTTCTCAAAAACTGTCTGATAACTTTTTTTCTAAATCTGGCAATCAACTCACCTTGATACACTTTAAGTACAGTGCAAGTGCCAATTTGATTGAATCGACAGAAGTGGGTATAGTGGGGCCGCTGTACTTTAACATTGGGCCTTATGGAGAATGGGAAAAATGGCCTTTGGAAGCAAAATGGTTGCAGATAGAGATTAAGTTTCTATTATCAACATATAGATAGTCATACATGACCTTTGTTTGTGTTAAAGTTGACCTCAGATGACCTTGAAAGGTCAAACTTGAGGTCAAAGCAAAATGTTACAATTTTCAAAGGCTTCTAGACTTGAAAATATTGAAGATTGGGAACATATGTGTATTAAACACTTTTAGGAAGTCATATATGAAATTTCTTTTGATGGCCTTGAACTTGACCTTGGGTGACCTTTGAAGGTTAAACTTCACATAGCAAAATTCAATGACTTCTATCACTGTTATGGCCCCAATTTGTTATATGCCACGGACAGCAAGGGATGACAGACAAAATTTTAAAACTTCAACAGATTTAATTAAACAAACACTTTGAACTAATCTACAATCTACCCTACTGACCAAGATTGAAATAAAAAAAAATGAGATATTTACAGTCCCCTGGTAATTGAGATGGGCTGCTGTGTTGCGATGTCCTGGGACGGGAAAATGCTCCAACACAGGCAAAAAATCCACAAAAAGCTTCATAGGTCTTGAAAAAGAGGACAGGTCTGGTCAAATGTATCCTTCCACAATTTCTCCTTGCAATTTCTCCCACCCCTTTCACTCTCTCTCAGTTTTTTCTCCTTATATACTCTTTTCCAGCCCCTCCCACCTTCCAGACTTTTCTCCAATTCTCTGGGACATTCCTCTGAGGCATGCCCAGGACATGCCCAAAACCTAGCTCCAGACTGGGCTTAACAAAAAAATGTCAATACTGCCATCTAGTGGCTTTTTTTTCCTCCCCACATTACATCAAAACTATTACAGATAGAGCTCAGGTTTGTATTGTAGGCATATAGAAAGTCATGTATGAAGTTTTATTTGGTGACCTTGAACTTGACCTTCAGTGACCTTCAACGACCAAACTTAACAGTGAAATTTCAATGGCTTAGATCAGCAAAATCATTACAGATGGAGTGTAGGTTTGTATTGGAGACATATAGGAAGTCAAATATGAACTTTCATTTGGTGACCTTCATATTGACCTTTGAAGGTCAAACTTGACCGAGTGAAAATTCTATGACCTCTATCACTGAAAAGGTCACTGATAGAGCCTAAGTTTGTATCACAGACTTAAAGGAAGTCACACATGAACTTTCATTTGGTGACATTCAACTTGACTGTTGGTGACCTTTGGAGGTCAAACTTGACATAATACAATTACAATGACTTGTATTGCCAAAACGGTCACAGATGGAGTCTGGGTTTGTATTAGATACAATAGATTAGATGTATAGGAAGTGATAAATGAGCTTTCATTTGGTGACCTTCATATTGACCTTCAAATGTGACCCAGGGAAGATTCAGTGACTTGTATCACTAAAATGGTCACAGATGGAGCCTAGGTTTGTGTTACTGACATTTAGGAAGTCACATATGAACTTTCATTTAGTGACATTCAACTTGACTGTCAGTGACCTTTGAGGGTTAAACTCGACTGAAATTACAATGACTTCTATCACGAAAATGGTCACAGATTGAGCCAAGGTTTGTGTAGAGACATTTAGAAGGTCGTATGTGAAGTCCATTTACTGACCTATACTTTACCTTCTGTGACCTTTAAAGTTCACAATTGACATATTGAATTTTCAATGACTTGGATCACCAAAACTGATTCAGAGCTTAGGATTATATAACAGGAGGTCTTATAAATGTATGTGAACTTTTATTTAGTGACCTTTGCATTGACTTTCAATGATTCGCATGTCAAACTTCACATGAAATTTTCATAACTTGTGTCATCACTATAAGATTACTTGCCGGTAAGCTACAGGACCCTTGGTCCTATTTTCAATCAATGTCAAGGCGAGGGAAAAGGTCCACTGCTATACATATAGGCTTTGTAACCGGTCATTATGGGGAAAAGAGTTAAGTTGTGAAACAACAAGTTAAACTTACCTGCTCAGAAATACTTTAATGTTAGCATGAATCTTGAATAATCTAACCTTAAGTCTGATGGTTTCTCAAATTTCTGTGTATGCCAGTTTTCATTCTAATCAAAACTGCAGAATTTCAACAAGCTGCTATAATTTACCTCTGTTTGTGCACTTTTATGCATATTAAAATGTAACGACTGCATAGACCAGTAAGAACCACATACTCACAAACAAATCTTTTTTTTTTTTTTCAGGCTTGCATGACCGTTTCAGACTGACTGCAATTTAAGAGTTTAAATCCCACCTTAAAAGCTCTGCATTAAGCAAAATTAACAGCTTGTGAAAATTCTGGGTTACTGTTGCAGTTGAAAACACAAGCAGCAACACAGCAGTCTGTCAACACAGAGACTGGGAACACTGCGTTATTTGATTCACTGAGTGTAATAGTGGTCTAACTCTAATTTTCCCATTATTGAGTTAGACCCATATTTCGCAAGTTAAAGGTAAAATCTATTCAGGGTATAAGTGGTCTAGATGTCACAGTGATGCATCTTACTATACAGAGATTTTTAGTTATCCTCACTTCCATTAAGACAAAAGGCGTGAGTGCAACAGTGGTCTAACTCTTTGAACCCTTCAAAAGTAAAGGATTTGAAAGATGATCTCAACCTTGTACTGCCTGTCCACCACTCATTTTATCTGGTTCTGATCGAAGATGAAGATGGCCCAAACTTTCATCCAGATGATGACAGCGAAGACAGCTGTGAGGAACAAGATTAGCTGATGGATGACTTTCTCAGTGGTCAGCAGTTTGCGATACAATGTTTCACTTTTGCTCTGTATTCTCGTAATTTTGTGTTTCCAATTCCAAGAATGCCGGAAATTAAAGCTGTTATTGAGTTATTAAAATTGAGTTATTAATTTACTTGTCTTAAGTCAGTTACATTTGTTATGACAGCCAGTGCAAGAGTGGACTAACTTATAAAAAGGGCCTTTTTCAGAAAACTTAGAGAAAGTAACCTCTTAAACATTACTTTTGCGAAAAAAGTTGTCTAATCTTGAAAAACATAGTCATAAACTCTCAGGTTAACAACAGATGGCATACCCTACATGTGTCCTGAATTTTATCCAGGGCTTGAACTTGGGCATAGATTATCTCAAAACTATGAAAAACGGAGTTAGACCACTCTTGTCCTCAGGGGCTCATTTTATGTTCGATAATTCTTCAAGAATCTCAAAGCACTCAGTATACAGTTAATAAACTAAATTTATAAACATTTATAAACTAAATTTCCACAAGTCTCCCGCTGCAACATCCAATTGATTATTGAACGTATTGTAAGTGACTCCTTAGAAATAAATGATAAAGATGATATTGTTCAGCACTTTATTAGGCATTTTATATTATCTGGATCTGTCAATAGAAGTATTGAGCCCAAGTTAAGTGACAAAGCTGTGAATGCTGCACCATCTACAAGCACAGGTCCAGTTGGAGCTCCTTTTACCCTTAGACCCATTTCCACTGGAGAAATTGCTAAGGTTCTGAAAGCAACTGACCTTAAGAAATCTCCTGGGCCAGATGGCCTGCATCCTTACCTCTTGAAACTCGCAGCTGACTGTATTGCTGAACCTATTACATATATTTTTAATCTCAGTCTTCAGTCAAATATTATTCCCAAAATATTGAGAACAGCCTTTGTGCTACCTCTCCTTAAAGGTGGGGATCCATCAGATCTAAATAACTATCGACCCATCTCCAAACTATCCATCTTATCAAAGATTCTAGAATCTCAGGTCAATTCTCAACTAAAACAGTTTTTGGCAGAAAAGAGTATCTTAAGTGAATTTCAGTCTGGCTTTAGATCTGGTCACAGCACCATCTCAGCAGCTATGTTGTTTATAAATGATATTACCAGTGCTCTGGGCAAAACACAGGCTTGTGCTGCCCTTTTTACTGATTTGAGTAGGGCGTTTGACTCTGTTCACCACCAACTTTTGCTAAACCGCCTTAGTTGTATTGGTGTAGGTGAAACAGCCATAAAATGGTTCAGGAATTACATAATGAATAGGACCCAATGCGTTTCTGTACATGGTCACTTCTCAAGCCTTATGGAGGTCACAAAAGGTGTCCCCCAAGGCTCAATTGTAGCCCCTATTTTATTTTTGGTTTTTATAAATGATATCTGTAAAAATTTAAATAACTGTAAAGTACACTTCTATGCAGACGATATGGTACTCTACTTATCTGCCCCCTCATTAAGGCAGGCAGTGACTCAGCTTCAGGACTCATTGCATGACTTGGAGCTCATCTTGAATGCCAAAAAAACTAAATGTATGATTTTTTTGTAGAGCACAGGCTCAGTCACAACTGACTCTTCATATTCAAACGTTGGGAGGGGATATTATGGAAAGAGTACCATCCTACAAGTACTTAGGTATTTGGATTGATGAAAAGCTTTCATTCAAAGAACACATTGTCAGGCTTGTAAAGAAACTAAAAGCTTGATTAGGTTTCTATTATCGTAACAAAGCTTGTTTTGACTTTGAGACTCGAAAAAGAATTGTACAAGCCACCTTTCTTAATGTTTTAGATTATGGTGACATTATTTACATGAACGCATCCTCCCTTTCGTTACGCAGTTTGGACTGTATGTATCATAGTGCAGTACGCTTCATAACAAACTCACACTACCGCACACACCACTGTAAACTCTATAATCTTGTTTCATGGCCTTCTTTAAGCTTAAGGAGACAGCATCATTGGTTTATTTTTACATAAAAGGCCATATTGGGTAAATTACCTCATTACCTCAGTAGCTTTTTGACCCGACTCAGCAACCATTACCAACTTCGTTCCACAAAAAGGTTACTTTACTAGGTACCTCGGATTTCCTCAGAGCTTGGCAAAAGTGCCTTTTCATATTTTGCTCCTTGGTCTTGGAATAACCTCCAAAATACTCTACAGTTGAACAATTTAGTTCAATTTAGTGTGTTTAGGCATAGACTAAGATTGTATATAAATGAGGTGTGCAGTTGTTGTGCTTAGGTTTGTATTTTGTTAACTTATGGTATTTTGTCACTCCTGTTGTGTACACACTTTGTAATTTTAAGTGAAATGGTGAGCTGTCTTAGCCAGCTCTCCCTCGAAAAAGAGATTTTGAATCTCAAGGGATTTTCCTGGTTAAATAAAGGTTGAATAAAAAAATAAAATAAAAATTAATGTAGGGGAGACCGGGGCTGGTTGGAACATTTTGGTCAAAATCCTCGTGAGATCTCGGCATTTGTTACAATTTGTTTTTCAATGAGTACATATTATAGTGCCAACATAGGACTGTATGCAGCAACTAACTATTTAGTGAGAAAACCTATGCCAAACTTCGTGAAAGCAAAATAAAATGGGTGGTTTTCTGTTCCAACCAACCCCGGGTATGGGGTTGGTTGGAACACCCCCTGGGGTTGGTTGAAACAGACCTGTTATATAAAAAATGGAAAATATAAAGTAGTTTTGGTGGCTTTTTTATTTAAACTTGCCAAAGAACAATATGGCACCAAAGAATTCAACATTTCAAAACACAATCTCAGTATTATTAGCTATTATTTGGGGTTACACTTCCTTAGGATAGCAGCGATTCTACTGCTGACATTTTGTCGTCTCTCATGGAATCGAACCAGCGACCCCAGAGTCAGGAACCAACCGCCAGCACACCAAGCAAGCTGCGCTATCTGCTCGGCCAACACACTCCCACAAAAATAGTGGGATAGTAGTATTAGATAATAGTTTGGTTTGAGACGGCAGACATTTTCTGAACAGATGAGAATTTACATGTCATTTATTTCAGCAGTAGAAGCGCTGCTATCCCAAGTAAGTTTAACCCCAAATAACAACTAATAATATCTGTTATTGCCTCACTTCCTAAATGAAGTTTAGGGTATGTCAAGGATATGCCAAAATCTTTATTGTTTACTACTATTACTATTGCAAGGTTTATTGTTTACTAGAATGTCATTTGCAGCTCGCATCATAACGTGCTGGAGTTTCCCCCGTTTGACTTTCGTTTGTAGTTTCCCATATCTAAAATTGTACAGAATGCAATAAAGATGTAATATACATCACTACATATAATCATTTCATATTCAGGAAGTGAACAAATATTTTTTCAGGGAAAGTTAGAACCGACTGGGGTTGGTTGAAACATGTTCCAACCTGCCCCTAATCCATAGTGTTCCAAAATCAAACCCCGTGAGGGTATAACCAATAGTTGTACCACAAAAATGGATACTAAAGATATTTATCAAACAACAAAAAGCTGTGTATTGCAAGGTAAACTTTTATTAATATATATACAAAATTGTGTTCCAAGATATCTATCCACAGTGTGGTAATAGAAGGAAAAGTTTTGGCTCCATGAAAATTACTCAAGAGCCATAATTTTAGCAAAATCTTACCTCTGTTAACCACTACTACCAGATCTTTCAACAACAACATGGCTACAACTGGTGTCTTGCCTGAGTTTTTCCCTAAAATGTGTGACATCATCAATTAATAATTTCATTGAATATTTACAATGTTTAAACCTACCCCATGTTCCAACCAGCCCCGGTCTCCCCTTTATATTGATTATTCATGTGTCTATATAAACAGACACATACACACACACTGATGAGCCAAAACATTACATCCACTCATTAAAACCAGATGAAGTAGATCAGGGCCGGCGCTAGAGCAGGGAATTGGGGGGCACAGACACGTCCCTTTATGACTCTCCATATGCGATCTAACAGCGATGAAATCATGGGCTAAATTCAGTACAGTGGCGGAACCAGAACTGATAATTGGGTGCGCAAAACATCTGTTTAAAACAATTATTAGTCCTGAC